>JANAVB010021810.1:0-125396 GCA_029216955.1 Iris pallida | reverse complement strand
CAACACCCAATACCAAACCCGCAAACCCGACCCATTCCAATCCAAATAGAATGCACTGTTCCTCTCTTTCTCGAGCAACAGACGGAAATAGCCATTTCTGGCAAGGAGACAGGCGCCACAGGCCATGCCTGTACGGTGACCCGGACGCCAGCAACCCTAAAACTTCTCTACCTGTATAGTTATCTCTTCCTTCCTCTTCCATTCTCCTGTCGAGAACAACCTAGCCGCCACCCTCCTCTAACCATCTCCAGCACCTATTTCCATTGGAGCTTCCGACTACCACCAACGTTAGGCCGAATCACCACCGCATCCACCGTGACCAGTCCGGGAATGCACAACTCGCCCTTTCTGGACCCAGTGTGTCGTAGGGGACCTCAGCTCCAGAGACGGCAAGGCAACGTCCTTCTCGGTGTTGGAGTGGGTGGGGTTCCCAACCTATGTGGAGAAGGCCCCGGAGTGCGACGAGCGCCGTCCGATGTCGGAGAAGCTCGGGAAGTAGGCGACGAAGTTGCTGCTGGAGCTGCTGGAAGCAGGGGATCCGAGTTCGGCCCGAACTCGGTCCCAGGCCGAGTTCTGGCCGAACTCGATCTGGCGCTTCCAGAATGTTGGCGTGAGGTTCTGTTTGCTCGACACAGAGTTCTGGCCGAACTCTGTGTCGTCGGGGGCTGAAGCGGATTTTAGGATGAGTTTTCATCATGGATCTAATCACGGTCCAGGTTTGCTGCAGGATTAGGAAGTTATATTGAGTTTTCTCAACCTAATTCATAACGCATCATTATCGCAAGGAACATAAGTTGAGAGAGGAAGGAGGCAAGAGTGCCATTACAACTTCGGAGAAGAAGACGGAGGATTGAAGGTCGCCATTCGAAGGAGATCGTATTCGGGTAATCTCTACTCGTCGTTCTCGCTCTTCGTAGCCTTGTAATCATTGTTCTTATCTCTGAGTGTTGTGGGGATCCGATTTGGATCAGGAGGAGTTTGTAGAGGGTGTAATTCTTCTATTCCATTAGTGTAGGCTTCTCAGGGTTGGACTCCGATCGTCCTGTGGTTTTTCCCGCAAGGGTTTTCCACGTCAAAAATTCTCTGTGTCTGCGTGGATTGTTTTGTGTGTTGTTTTTGGGTTCGTGCGTTGTATTGCTCGGTCCTCTCGCAGGTACTCTCCGGTTTGGGGAAAGGTTTTCGCGTTTCTTTCCCAACAGAGTGGTATCAAAGCTTTGGGTTCAAAGGGTGTCAGGAGTTGACAGAGGAACCAGAGAGGAGAGATGGATGCGAAGCCGGTGCGCATGGTGAACCTTAATGGCAAAACTATCATTATTGGCGGAGCAAGATGAAAGATTTGCTATTTGTCAAGAAGCTGCATCTACCGTGTTTGCATCCGAGAGGCCCAGTAATAAATCCGAGGAGGACTGGATATTCGAGCACATACAGTGTGTGGGTACATAAGGCAGTTTATTGATAAGAACGTGTACAATCACGTTGCCAATATTGAGCACGCGAAGACGTTGTGGGATAAACTGGAATCCTTGTATGCGAAGAAGACCGGGGTAAACAAGTTATTCCTGATCCGAACGATAATGGGTCTGCGGTACAAGGATGGGGCATCTATTTCGGATCACTTGAGTGAGTTCCAGGGCGTGGTTGACCAGCTATCTTCTATGGGAGTCAAGTTCGACGACGAAGTTCAGGGACTGTGGCTGCTGTGTACATTGCCAGACTCGTGGGAGACCGTACTAGTATCTATGATCGCTTCTGCTCCAGAGGGCGTGGTCAGTCTGGAGTTTGCCAAGAGCGGGGTATTGAATGAAGAGATGCGGAGACGTTCTCAGGGCACTTCATCCACATCCCACCACTCAGAGGCGCTTCTTTCAGAGAGCCGCGGAAGGGGCAAAAGTAGGGGTCCAGGTGGTGGCAGAGACAAGAGCAGGGGGAAGTCCAAAGGTCGTTACGAGGACTCAGAGTGTTACCATTGTGGTAAGAAGGGCCATATCAAGCGAAATTGTTTCGCTTGGAAGAGAGAGAAGAAGGGCGACAAGGGGAAGCAAGAGGAGAACACTACAGCGGCGGCCTCGGTGCATGGAGGCGATGTGATCGTCGTAGGTGATGAGGTCATTACTAACCTCGCCTGCGATGACAATTCTTGGCTGGTGGACTCAGGGGCTTCAGCACATGTATCTCACAATAGGGCACTGTTTGCCACTTACACTACAGGCGACTGTGGAGTGTTGAAGATGGGCAATGGAGATGTGTCGAAGGCGGTTGCCGTTGGAGATGTGCATTTGAGAACGAAGACGGGTGCGGTTCTTGTTCTCAAGGATGTTCGTCATGTCCCTGATATCCGTTTTAACCTGATGTCGGTTGGAAGGTTAGATGACGAGGGATTCTTCAGTCTCTTCGGGAACAGTCAGTAGAAGCTTTCCAGAGGTTCGATGGTGATTGCCAGAGGAAGCAAGAAGTTCGATCTCTACTATATGGAGGGGAGCGCAGAGGGGGCACAGGAGGTGAACGCAGTCAGTGATGCGTCTACTGAGTTGTGGCACAGGCGGCTCGGCCATATCAGCGAGAAGGGGATGAGCTACTTGGTGAACAAGAAAGTGATTCCGGGGCTCAAGTCTACAAAGTTGGAGAAATGCACGCACTGTTTAGCTGGGAAGCAAAATAGGGTATTTTTCCAAAGTCACCCAAGTTCGAGGAAGCCGGCGTTGCTCGAGTTGATTCACTCGGATGTCTACGGTCCTATGAAGGTAAAATCTCTTGGTGGTGCTTCTTACTTTGTGACTTTTATTGATGACTGTTCCAGAAAGGTTTGGGTCTATGCCTTAAAGACCAAGGATCAGGTGCTGCCTACTTTCAAGGAATTTCAGGCCTCTGTTGAAAGGGAGACGGGCAAGAAGTTGTTGTGTGTCGGTCCGACAATGGCGGCGAATACATCGGTCCCTTTGATGCGTATTGCAGGGAGCAAGGGATACGACACCAAAAGACTCTGCCAAAGATACCTCAGCTCAATGGTGTAGCGGAGCGCATGAACAGGACACTGATGGAGAGGGTGCGGTGTTTGCTGTCAGAAGCAAACTTGCCGGACAGTTATTGGGGTGAAGCTCTTCTCACAGCTGCTTATATTATTAATTTGTCTCCTAGTGCTCCTTTGCAGGGTGATGTGCCTGACAAAGTATGGTACGACAAAGAGCCATCATACAGTTACCTGCGGGCATTTGGTTGTAAAGCCTTCGTGCATGTACCGAAGGACGAGAGGACCAAACTTGAGCCGAAGACGAGGCGATGCGTCTTTGTCGGCTATGGTCGGGATGAGTTTGGCTATAGACTCTACGACCCAGTGGAAGGAAAGCTCTACAGAAGCAGGGACGTGGTGTTCGTCGAGGATCAGACCATGACCAACACTCAGGATTCCGAGACGCCTTCTGAGGCTGAGGAATTGCCTGAGTTAGAGTCATTTCGCTTCGAGCAATTTCCAGAGGACATCGCAGAGGATCCAGTTATGGGGGAGCCGGTACATGGAGTTGCTCCCAACCTTGATCATCAGCCTGCTGATGGTGGTCAGGGTATCCCTCAGGAGGATAAGCATGCCGGAGAGGTAGTTCCTGAAGGGGCGGAGGCTGTCGGTATACAGCCAGCACCAGTGGCTCCACTGAGAAGGAGTGACAGGGATCGTCGACCATCTACGAGATACTCACCGGATGAGTATGTGCTATTGACTGACGGAGGAGAGCCCGAAAGTTTCGCAGAGGCTATGGAAGACGAACACAGGCAGGAGTGGATGGTGGCTATGCAGGAGGAGATGAGTTTCTTGCACACCAATTCCACTTATGATCTGGTACGGTTGCCAAAGGGCAAGAAGGCTTTGAAGAATCGATGGGTGTTCAGAGTGAAGCAGACGGATGATGCTTCTCGCCCTCGATACAAAGCGAGGCTGGTAGTCAAAGGCTACGGTCAGCGGAAAGGCGTAGATTATGATGAGATCTTTTCGCATGTCGTCAAGCATTCTTCTATTCGGGTGGTGCTAGCATTAGCAGCCAGTTTGACTTGGAGGTCGAGCAGATGGACGTGAAGACGGCATTCCTCTATGGTGATCTTGAGGAGGAGTTGTACATGGAGCAGCCAGAGGGATTCTGTGAGAAGGGCAAGTCACATTTGGTCTGCCGGTTGAGGAAGAGCTTGTATGGTCTGAAGCAGGCTCCGAGGCAGTGGTACAGGAAGTTCGAGTCGTTTATGGGGGAGCATGGTTATGCACGGACGACGTCGAATCATTGTGCATTTGTGAGGTATTTTGCCGATGATGATTTCATCATTTTGTTGCTCTATGTTGATGATATGCTATTAGTGGGTCGGAATGCCACTAGGATAACGGAGTTGAAGCGCCAACTGGGCGCGGCCTTCTCTATGAAGGATTTGGGCGCAGCGGAGACTATTCTTGGGATGGAGATCAGCCGAGAGAGAGAGAGTCCAAGCTGCTACACGTGTCCCAAAAGAAGTACATTCACCGGGTACTTCAGCGTTTCGGGATGGTCGGGTCGAAGAAAATGAGTTCCCCCCTCGCGGCTCACTTTAAGCTCACTGAGGAACAGTGTCCATCTACCGAGGACGAAAAGGAAGATATGGAGTGGGTTCCATATGCCTCAGCTGTGGAAAGCCTTATGTATGCTATGGTGTGTACGAGACCAGATATTGCTCATGCAGTTGGTACGGTTAGCAGGTATCTTTCAAATCCTGGAAGGGTACATTGGAGTGCGATCAAGTGGATTCTACGTTATCTTCAGGGCACTGCTGGTTGGAGACTTTCCTTTGGTGGTGACGAGCCGAAGCTGGTTGGGTATACCGACGCTGATATGGCTGGAGATGTAGACACGAGGCGATCGACTTCGGGCTACGTGATGATGTTTGCGGGAGGTGCAGTATCGTGGCAGTCGCGGTTGCAGAAGTATTTTGCCTTGTCGACGACAGAGGCAGAGTACATTGCGGCGACGGAGGCTTGCAAGGAGCTGTTGTGGATGAAGAAGCTGCTGCAGGAAATGGGACTGAAGCAAGAGCAGTATACTTTGCTTTGCGACAGTCAGAGTGTGATCCACCTTGTGAAGAATCAGACGTTTCATAGCCGGTCCAAGCACATCGAGACCCGGTATCATTGGATACGGGATGTGGTTGAGAAGAAGGACGCGGAGCTTGAGAAGGTGCATACAGATGACAACGGAGCTGATATGTTCACGAAGATTCTACCAAGGGGGAAGTTTGAGTACTGCAGGCAGGTCGTCGGGATGACGACATCCTTCCCATAGTTGTGAAGGGGGAGATTTGTTGGAGTGGGTGGGGTTCCCAACCTATGTGGAGAAGGCCCCGGAGTGCGACGAGCGCCGTCCGATGTCGGAAAAGCTCGGGAAGTAGGCGACGAAGTTGCTGCTGTTGCTGCTGGAGCTGCTGGAAGCAGGGGATCCGAGTTCGGCCCGAACTCGGTCCCAGGCCGAGTTCTGGCCGAACTCGGTCCTGGCGCTTCCAGAATGTTGGCGTGAGGTTCTGTTTGCCTCGACACAGAGTTCTGGCCGAACTCTGTGTCGTCGGGGGCTGAAGCGGATTTTAGGATGAGTTTTCATCATTGGATCTAATCCAACGGTCCAGGTTTGCTGCGGGATTAGGGAGTTATATTGAGTTTTCTCAACCCTAATTCATAACGCATTATTATCGCAAGGAACACAAGTTTGAGAGAGGAAGGAGGCAAGAGTGCCATTACAACTTCGGAGAAGAAGACGGAGGATTGAAGGTCGCCATTCGAAGGAGATCGTGTTCGGGTAATCTCTACTCGTCGTTCTCGCTCTTCGTAGCCTTGTAATCATTGTTCTTATCTCTGAGTGTTGTGGGGATCCGATTTGGATCGGGAGGAGTTTGTAGAGGGTGTAATTCTTCTATTCCATTAGTGGAGGCTTCTCAGGGTTGGACTCCGATCGTCCCGTGGTTTTTCCCGCAAGGGTTTTCCACGTCAAAAATTCTCTGTGTCTGCGTGGATTGTTTTGTGTGTTTGTTTTTGGGTTCGTGCGTTGTATTGCTCGGTCCTCTCGCAGGTACTCTCCGGTTTGGAAAAAGGTTTCCGCGTTTCTTTCCCAACACTCGGCTCGTTCGGAAAAGCAAATCTTGGTGAGTTTTTCCTTACCCATGGTTTCCGTCATTGGCTTCAACTAGCTATAGCCTGAGCTTTTTCCCATTTTTGCTATGATGCATATGTATAGCTCTAGTTTTAGTGTATGTGGGTTACAATGTGGATGGTAATGGACATGGTAGAAATATAGATAGGAAAAATTATTTTTTTAGCACTTAAGAAGAGCATATAGTTGCATGGGAAGGATATGGTAGCAAGTTGCAGCAGGTAGTAGTAGTTCCATTCTGTAAGTTATAGGGAACAACCTTTATACCTAGTAGTTAATGTGCATGGTGGTAATAGGTTGCATGTAGAAATGGCATGGAAGAAGGAAAATCTAACTGTGTGTGTATATGGGGAGTGATCGGACCATGTATGTTGATAAGAGTCCTCGCATGACTTAGGGGAATATTTCTATGTAATATATGTGAGGAGGAAGTTTAGCTATACAACCAATATGGGAGGGACAAGGTCTGCACATGTAAAACAATAACAATATAATGAGTGTTATGTTATGGACCAAGAATGGAGCAATGGCCGACCAAGTGGAGAATTTTTCTTTTGCTACAAGGAAGTCCCTGATGTGTGAATGAATAGAGATTGTGTTGGAAATGTTAGTTGATATACTTAGTCAGAAGGGGAGAATAGAAGGAATGGAGTTGGTTCACTGATTGTGTATATATTGTGGAAATGGTACTTGTGTAGAGTACTCTAACCTAGCTAATATAATACAATGTTATTCACCTATAAATATTTGTTGGATGTATAGAGGTCCTTGGGTACCCTACAAATGAATGAATATAGAATAAATAACTCAATTATGAAAGCCCAACTTGTAGTTTCAAAAAGAAATTTGGTAATTCATGAGTATTTCCAGAAGTGAGAATAGAACATGCTGAACATTTGGGCTTAAATCTATGCTGTATTACGATGAGGGATGGACTAAGTATTTAGATATTAGGTAATTGTGAAATAAAGAATTCATAGGTAGACATGTATGCCCCTATACCTAATCCCAGTTGTATATTAAATAGTTATAGATATAATCTTAATCCCTCTTAACGCAAATAATTTTTTTTTAGTTTAAATAAATGATTAATTAAATAGTAAAATTTTCCTCTAGGTCCTTTTGGCTCTTCGGACCTAGACGTGGGACCGGTTACCTCTCTTCAGCACCCGGAGCCAGTCAAGTGTACCTTGCCATCTTGTATTTCAGTTCCAGTTTTAATTTCTTAAATATATGTTTTATTTTATACGTACCGACGTAGTACCGTCGATCGAATACTTAGCTTCCGAGGCAGATTCGGGTGCAGGCGTACGTTTGTAACGCTTAGTATCGGTCATTGGAGACTATCCCAATACCATGGTTGTACCAATCTGGATACACTTGTACCATAGGACACTGTTGTACACTTTAATTTTTTCAGACTCTCTGTATTCCAGAGTTGTCAGGAAGTGCAGAACCTGTATTGATTCATGACCGTAATTAGGTTACATTTACTTTACTATGTATGGCCGACCGTTACTGTTAGAGGATCAGATCACGCGAGTCATGAATTCGACACGTACCGTCTCAATGGAGGGGAGGACAGCTACTAGATGCTTGGGCTACTATGCATATACTGTTTCAAATACACCGTTGAGCCTCTATATCAGAGTTATGATCCTGCATCCCACTGAGTCTCTATATCGGAGCTACAAACACTACAACAAAAATACCTTTTAATGACGGCTAAAAAGCGTCATTAATTGCAAACCATGACGCTTTTTTTTCTCAGTCCAAGCGTTATAAAATCGGGTGTTATAAATATTTTTAAAAGCGTTATAGATAATTCATCCAAAACCGTCATTAATAGGTTGAATTTATGCTACGTTTTATTTTCAAAGCGTTATGGATAGTTATGAAAAACCGCTGTATATGGTCGTTGTATCACATTTATAACGCTCTATACTGCATGTTATACATTCCAAACGCTGCTCAATTCAATTCGAAAACACCCACTTTGAACCATATTCACAACAAAGCATTGAAATGTAATATAAAGTACCATTCTCCATTTCATTGTCTCAAAATAGAGTATTTTAGCTACCATTCTACATTTTTCCATTTTATTATATACATCTTCCCAAAATATATAGAGTATCCAAATAGAGTACACTTTAGCTACATCAAAATTATCGACATCAAAAATCTCACAGATACTGTAGCGAAGAAGCACACTTATAACGCTTCAACTTGGTCACATGAAGACTGTCCATAGCACATGTACGTATAGCAAAACCCTGAAAAAGAAAGCAAAACCCTCACTTTTAGAGTATGTCAATTTTAGAGTCTGTGATTTATATCGAAAAATCGAGAGTATCAGAGTACTCTAATAAAAATCGAAACCGACAAATAAAGTAAAACATCTAGACATGACATAGTGGACATAGTCCCAAAATCAACGATGCAGGCATGCTAATGGAGATGTCATTCCCGAAATAGAAATACTTTCAACTAATATACACCCGCATGTGATTTATATCGAAAAGCTCCCAACAAAACACCCACAGTACCAAGTTAAACCCATCATGCATAATAGATATCCAACCAACAATTTTAATCCAAATAGCAAAACATCTCCTACAGCAAAGAAATCTTTCCCAACCCAACATGTATAATAGGGAAAACCTAAACCAACATCCCACAACAAGTATAGGAAGGAGAACCCAAGCAACAATTTATACAAGAAACCCAAACCAACAATGCATGCATCACAAATAATTCCAACAGCAGCTAGGTAACCCGAAATCGAAAATGATCCAACAGCAAGTAAAGAACCGAACATGATCTAAAGATCATTCCCGCTTCACAAATAAAGACAATCGTAGGATCGTCAAGCCAAAATCGAAGCCAACACGTATCAGTCGATTGAAACACTACAACAAAAAACTCTTTTAATGACGGCTAAAAAGCGTCATTAATGACCAACTATGACGCTTTTTTTCCACAACAACCGTTATGAAAACGGGTGTTATAAATATTTTTTAAAAGCGTCATAAAATAACCGTCATGAATAGTTTCTATAAAAGTATTATGAATAGTTAATATATAGTGCACAATTCAGAACAATTTTAAAACTTCATGATAGATAATATGTACAGGCTCAATGCAGCATATTTATAACACTTAATACTATTCAAATTAGCACATTTATAATGCTCTATACTGCACAGTATATATTACATTCCAAAAACTTAACATTATATATCACCATCTTTATTACATTTCTCAAAATAGAGTACATATCAACATCTTCATTACATTGAATATCCAAATACAGAATGTACCCAAAAATTAGGAATAAATTTCTCTTTTGCTAACCAAATTATTAGAAATATTTACTTATGTAGATTCTGACCATGGATCTTCTCTTTGCCATCTCTTGAAGATATCGGAAGTCCCAAAGAGAAGTAGTGTCGCAGCTGAGCGACGGCTTGGTGCTGCTGCTGTCACGCCCCAGAACCAGAATACTGGCAAGTAGGGACGGACCAGGCCAGCTACGTATACCAAAGTACTCCAGTACTCCGAAATAACGTATAAGCTGTATAGATGGGGGTTACTACCACAAGCCAACAGTCGATCCTAGGTCAAGCAATCCTAGGTATCTCAATCACAGGCAGTAAATAATGTACAAGAAGTAAGATCAACTGGAATATAAAATAGTAAAGCGTCCCAAACTATCATATATCAATGATCATGAAGCTAGTAATACAGAGTGAAGACTAGCAAGAGTAATAGTCATACATGATAAGCTCTAGCTATAGTCTAGAATACGCAAATCATGTTCTGGCCCGTAGGCTAAATGTCAAGTCCAAAACACGAGCTAAACACGTGCTCGGAGGCTAAACGCCACAAAAGAATAATGTACATAACTAGTGGGAGAATGAAATAGAAAACCCACTAAGGTACTCTGGTGCTCTGGGTAATCACCAACGAGTGAAAGGTACGGAAGATCCTCCGGGCTCCTCTATCAGATCTGGCCAAACAAAACCAGTGGGGTCAGACCCCCAATAGCAAGTACCACAAAGGAAGCCAAACTATGAACTAAAACCAGCATGCAAATTATAGCAATAGATAGAGAGAGAGAGATGAGTAAGTACTAATCGAGACTCGTGCACTACCAATGCACTTATCCCGAGAATAGAAGGACAATAAGTAAAGCAACATGTAGCATAAAGTAAAGAACATGTGACGTAAGGTAAACTGTGTACATGTAAGGAAAATGAAGCATGTGAACATGAAAGATAAACTAGACATGTGAGCATGTTAAGTAGACGGAGCATGTGAGCATGTTATGTAACTGGAGCATGTGAGCATGTTAAGTAACTGGAGCATGTGAGCATGTTAAGATAACTGGAGCATGTAAGATAACTGGAACATATGACCATGTAGGGTAACTGAGACATATGAGCATGTAAGATACTATATAGAACGACAAATGGTAAGATGACTTAGGAACTATTCCGAAACCCAAGTTACAACCCGTAAACCAAACAAGGACCGGGGTTGTAACTCTTATCCTGAACAGAACTTTAGTATCTAATCATTTACCGGCAAAAGTGAAGCATAAACAAAGATGTATTGAAATAAACAAATTCGGACACTGCCTAGACAAACTAGACTAGACTAGACTCCATACAATAGTCACGGCCAAGCAATGAGTACGGCTTTATACATTAGCTAACTAGGGTTGTCACAATCCTAATTACTAACAAATACAAGTTTGAGAATTCCAAGTCCGGTTACCTGCCTGCTGCCACCTATTGGTCATGTCGGGAAGTGATTACATGTGTATCCTTGTGCTCCCACGCGACGGTGAAGCTGGAAGAGTGCTCATCTCGACGGATAGCTCCAAACCCTTAAATTAATGTTATAACGACCTAGACCAAAGGCAACAGGTAACTGGGAAATTCTCCCCACCCATGTTCTAATGATCAATCTAGTTATATAATCCTTACCATTTTCTTGGATTCTGGGTGTGGCATTCCGCAGAATCCATCCTAGACATGAACATGCAAGACTGGACAAAAGCGAGAATGTGCGCCATAACAAGCCACAACAAGAAAACATAATAAACTGAAAGCTGCAAGTGCGCTACGACGAGCCACTATAGGGAGTGCGCCATGACAGGCCACTATCTTGTAAGCAAAGAAAGACATGTACAAGAGTACACCACGACGGGTCACTATCTAGTAAGCAAAGGAGACATGTAAGAAAAGTACGCCACGATGGTCCACTATCATGTAAGCAAAGAAGGCATGGCAACAATTAACATAGCTTGTAAGAAAGAATCTATCAAAGACATATCATGGCATGTGGGAAATAATAATTAAAGCTAAGTACATTTCATAGAAAATGATTGAACATGTGCTAGTGTCAAGTGTATATAGGGTGTACAAGCATTCTCTAACTATACAAGATCATCTAATCATGTTAAGAAATTATTACAATCGAAGAAAATATCAAAAACGGACAAAAACGGGCAGAAACGGGCAAAAAATAGACTAAAATAGCATAAAACGGCATACCGGCGGTATACTGCGGCATATCGGCGGTATACCGGACTAAAAACAGAAAGTTTCTGGTGCAAAAAACGGCATACCGGCGGTATACTGCGGTATACCGGCGGTATACCGGTTTTTCAAACAGCAACAAAATTCAGAATTTTGCCAAAACTTGTTTCGGCCATAAAAACTTCGTCTTAAATCGAAATTCGGATTTTCAAAAATCAAAATTGAATAGAATTGAATTTCCTACAACATGGAAGTATTAGTTTTCACAAATCAAAACATTTGATAGATTAATACCTCAAAATACTCCCAAACAGAGGTTCTCGGGATACCGAAACGGGTTCCGATTGCCACCAAACTTAAAATCCATGATATACAAACTATGTGAGGGCCTCATATATGTATATATGACTAAGATCCATGATGGTAACACTAGTATCACTCTTGATACCAAGTTTTCTACTAAGTCCATATTGGGTTTTAACAGAAAATCAAAACCTTGCTTAAACAAATTTTGGAAACATGCATATATACGAAAATCATAAGGAAAACATATTTAACAAAATGAGTTTGGAAAAATTCTAAGCATTTAATACCAAGGAAAACAAAAATGACAACAAAACAATATGGTTCATGGATTTGGCAAGATGTACTTGCCTAGGTTAAGCTCCAAGCCTAATCTTCTACTCCTCCTCCTAGGGGGGTTAGACACCACACCCAAGGCCTCAAGGCCAAGCTCTTGGCAAGCTCCAAGGGGGAGAGAAGGGAAGAAGAATGAAGAGAGAGTGAAAAGAATAAAAAGAGAGAGGAGAGAGAAAGTGAAATGGTATATATAGAAGGGGAAATTAATCTTGGCCGTCGGATGGTGATCCATGTGAATATCTAAGTCAATCCTAGCCATCCAAACAAAACCAAATATCCAATGGGTAATAGGGTGCATCTACACTATTCATGAAAATATCTAAATACTATCCATCAAAATATCTAAAATACTATTCACGAAAATATCGGAAACACTATTTATGAAAATATCTGAAATTGAAAATATCTAAAATGTGGAAAATCTGTCTGGACGGTATGCCGTCGGTATACTCCGGTATACTGGCGGTATGCCGGCCAAGAAAAATCTATAAGTTAGGAAAAATTTTAAAGCATTACGAAAACCAAGAAAATACGAAATACACTACAAAATACGTATCCATATATAAATACCGATACTGCGATACTGTGAGACGAGTCTCACAGCTGCAGCCGGCGCAGTCGTGGGAGAGCCTCAATCCCTTACTCTCGTCTGAACCCTCACCAGCGCCATTAGTACATCTACTACAGATGGCAACTAACTCCTCTTGGCCAGCATCTCCACAGATATCACAGACTTTGACCTACAACCATATTGCATTTGGAATGTCACACTTCAAATAGGAATAACATCATGAAAGGGTAGAAAATTAAGTTGCATACACTACTCTGCAAGCTGGAAGACAGATGAAGAAATCACCATTATCAGAGGATTAAGGTATAATAAAGTAGCTTGCAATAAAGTAAGGAACCTGCAGGGGCTTTTCCCACCAACTGCAAATAGATATCTCATACAACTGCAAAGTGCAGCAAAAACCAGTAGCAAACAATGAACTTCCAATAGTCCTCCGTTGCAATGACAAATGAACTTAACCCACTTATGTAACAGAATAATGACGTATCCTTCAAAAATCTTTAATAAGTCCTTTACTTGCTAGAGTAGCTTAATAAGAGAGAAGGAAAAATGACAAAGGAAAAAAGAAAAGAGAAAAAAATCTGCAACTGGAACCAGAAAAACTAATAAACGACTAGTCTTTAAGACCTTGAAGAGTGCAGCACGCCCCTTCTGAGCTTTCCTAAGTTTAAAGTAGAATGGGACTAAGTTCTTTCCAAGCATACAAATGATAAAAGATGACTAATAAAAACAGAAACCTAGCACGGAAAATTTACTGTAAAAAAATAGCTATAACTGAAAAAATTTACTGTAATGATAAAAGATGACTAATAAAAATAGCTATAACTGAAAAAATAGTAAAGAAATTACCTTTGAACCTTTAAGATCTCCTCTCTTCAGTTCATTGGCCTAAAAATGATAACATAAGCAGAGAAAATGATAACATAAATAGCTCCAAGAGGTACATAAATTAGCGAGAAGAGGCTCAGATTCAGCTTTAGTCCATGATTACTCACTCACAATTGGAGGTGGACCCCCACTCACATCATCCCTTCTTCCAACAAATGGCTGCAATGGAGCTGCCTCGCCATCTGAAGGAGCAGCCAAATCATCATTGCCAAAAAAAATTCTTGTTCTTGTTCTTTTTCTTTTTCCTTTTCCTTTTTTTTCCTCTTCTCTCCTCTCCTCTCCTTAATTTTAATTCCCCTGACAAGTAATGGCTGCACTGTGTGCCTTGCCATTGGCCGAGGAAGAGAAACAGAGAAGAAATTGAAGGATAAATGAGAATACAAGACGAGAAAAAATGGTAGTCTAAAGTATGAATTCAAACATCATATAATATAATGTTAATTTTCTCTACAGTTAGCAAAAAGTGCAAGATTAATGGCACCAGCTCCACAGCAAGTTGCAAATGAATGGAAACTCATCACTTTCTACTAAAACAGTTTTACTTACCGCCAACCTTAAAAGAATCAAGAAAATGGACTGCAGGCAGGATGAGAACCATCAACACAATTCCACAAACAATGGATACGCCCACAAAGAGCCAATCTCACTAAACATGTTCTGGCATGTCTAATAAAACCCATTCATGCAAAACCAACAGAAACTCGTGTATCAAAATGTCAAAAAGTACATATAAACCTTGATAATGAAAGGAAAATTTAAAGAGTCGACTGTCTAGCTCTATGCTTTGATGGCATACTTCCTCATGGGAAAATACATCTCCCATTTCTTCTCACGTTCTGTCTTCAATGAGGCCTGTGCCGAGAAGAACAAGATAACTCATGTAAAACTATCTACTAAAACAGTTTTACATGCCAGGGCTTCTCTGCTAGAAATCTTCAGATTTCAACCGATATAGCTCAAAAAAAGAGGGTAGTAAGTAATTACCAGAACTTGAACTCGGGAAGGCGGCGCATGAAGGGCATGAACTCGTCGGACCCCCTCGTCGGCAGCGAGGCCCCGTCCAGTCCCTCAAACTCCGGATCCACGACCGACGAGAGGAAGCCGATCAAGAGGTTGAGCAAGTAGATCCCCAATCCGTAGGAGACGACATAGAACCCCTTGATAAAGTAGACCCTGAGCGCGTAGAGGGACGCGATCGCGAGGGTCCCCAGCCACCTCCCCACGGGGTGGGGGGTCGACCGGTCGAGGAAGTGCTGGAAGCGGCAGGAGAAGTCCGATCTCCATTTCGCGAAGGGGGGGAGGTGGATGCGTCGATCGGTGATGTCTCTATTTTTTTTGCTTTTTCGGGGGAGGGATGGGGTGGGGTTAGGGTTAGAGTTTTGAGCTCATTTGTGGATCAGAGTGGGGGAAGGAGGGAGAAGAAGGGGAATCGACGACCAGCGGAAGCCAAGAAGGTAACTGCTTGGCGGATCCCACTAAACCCGATCCGAAGCCGACCTGCGCCGCCAGCTCTCTCTCCATCTCCTCCTCCCTTTCTAACTAGGTTTAGGGTTTTGTATCTCGGGTTAGGGTTTTGGAGTTAGAGGAAAGGAAGGAGAAGAAGAGGAGGAGAGGAGGGTGTTGCTAAACTAGAGTTAGGGTTTTGGATCTATGGAATTTTGGAGTTGGGGGAGAGGAGGGAGAAGAAAAGATCGGAGAAGGAGAAGACCAGAACCAAAGGGAGAGAAAAAATTTTGTTGAAGCGCGGGATTTTGTCAAAAAATGAACTTAACAAATATTACAAGTTTGTCACCGCTCTAAACTATTAATAATACTTTGTTTTATAAACGTTATAAAAAGCCCAGAATTAGCCCAAACCGTCATAGAAAAAAGGTATTTTTCAACTTAATAACGCTTATATATCAGCCATCATTAAAACTCCATGTCGAGCGTCATTAATAGGTCTTTTTGTTGTAGTGAAACCCTTTTTATGTAGGGATCGAGATCCAACAACATCATCGACAAACAAAATAAACCCAAAAACTGAAATCAATCAAGAGTTTAGAATTTATATCCCAGAATTTGGTGTCGGAATCCGAAGGGAGCCTTCGAACTCGGCTCGCAGGCACGCACAGCGCCTCGCCGGGTCACGGCTGCAACTGTGGAGAGGCTACATCATCGACACGAAGGTATCCTCACATCCCTGCTTATGCAAAATCTCACCGTTCAAGTAACTAAAAGGTTATTTCAAGAGGGTGAGCATGTGGAACATACTTGAGTGGCCCCCAGTTTATGCACCTCCAGTAAGTTGTATGATCTTTACTATGGATATCCTGAATGGTGAGATTAAACAGCCAAACAATCAGTTGGCATAATGTAAATACAGATGACACAATTAAAAACCATAATAGACTATAGATGGGTTGAAACAAGGAACCTTCTTGCATTATTTGCAGTATACCATGGCCTGGCCTGGCCTGGTGTGGTGCTCCTCTCGAACAGTAGAAATGAGGAACTTGCATCAGTCTGTAATGCAACGATGGTAAACAATATTCAACAAGAGAAGCCACTCAGATTAGCCAGCCACCTCCGATGAGTAGTTGTAGTGGTCTATGAACCATAAATGCCAATAATGAGATGTTAAGCATTCGACGGAACAGAATGTACACATATCTAACTCATAACTGAAGCTGCTCTAAATCTCCACCAACGTAACCCTTTCTTGTCCTATATTTTGTAAGTGAACATCACTACATGCCAGTGGAACTAAACTAAACATAATGAAGATATATTTTTTGCTGAACTAAGCCAAAAGGGCAGTTCAACCAGAATGAATCGTATGGCGGCACTAAAGCACACTCCTACCGAATAATAAACAAAACTCGTAAGTTAAGGTTATTACCAAAAGAATTCTAATTCATGAACAGGAGAAATATGTCGTAACCATTCACACATCCTGTCTGGTCAAAATATCTAAACAAAAGCAAGTTAATTTTGAAATTTTAGTTGTCATTAAGCTCTAATTTTCTTACAGAAACTTGCATAATAAGGGTGTAAAGTTAAACAAACTATATTGGATCAAACATATGCAATGTAGAACATGAAATGAAATATAAGCTATTTTCTTAACAAAAATAGAACATAAAATGAGGAGAATTATAGGAAGGGAAAAGAGTCCCTCAAGTTACAGGGTCATTGTGCAGAGCCTTCAACATGGTTCACCGGACAAGCCCAAGTTCATGAAGGGAAAACAGGGATACATGTATATAGGGGTAATAACCTTTTAGTTACATGCAAAATGGTATCTGCACCCAGAATGAACAACCCAACAGTACCAACATACAAACTACGATCAACGACAAGAAATGAAATGAGATATATAAGATGTCTCAGATAAGCATCAATCATCATCTGCTGTACTAGCGTGCCATAACACGTATAGGACACGTCCCGACACGGAGCCAGTGTATCCGATACGATCTGCAACGCTTTGGTTCATTTGGTCGAACGACCATCACCAAGAGTATCAGAGTACTCTAATAAAAATCGAAACCGACAAATAAAGTAAAACATCCAGACATGGCATAGTGGACGTAGTCCCAAAATCAACGATGCATGCATGCTAATGGAGATGTCAATCCCGAAATAGAAATACTCCCAACTAATACATACCCGCATGTGATTTATATCGAAAAGCTCCCAACAAAAACAGCCACAGTACCAAGTTAAACCCATCATGCATAATAGATACCCAACCAACAATTTTAATCCAAATAGCAAAATATCTCTTACAGCAAAGAAATCTTTCCCAACCCAACATGTATAATAAGGAAAACCTAAACCAACATCCCACAGCAAGTATAGGAAGGAGAACCCAAGCAACAATTTATACAAGAAACCTAAACCAACAACACATGCATCACAAATAATTCCAACAGCAGCTAGGTAACCCGAAACCGAAAATGATCCAACAATAAGTAAAGAACCGAACATGATCTAAAGATCATTCGCGCTTCACAAACAAAGACAATCGTAGGATCGTCAAGCCAAAATCGAACCCAACACGTATCAGTCGATCGAAACCCCTTTTATGTAGGAATCGAGATCCAACAACATCATCGACAAAAAAAATAAATCCAAAAACTGAAATCAATCAAGAGTTTAAAATTTATACCCCAGAATTTAGTGTCAGAATCCGAAGGGAGGCTTCGGACTCGGCTCACAGGAACGCACAGCACCTCGCCGGGTCGTGGCTGTAACTGTTGAGAGGCTTCGGACTCGGCTCCCCAAATGTAATTACACTCCCTTGAACAAGAACAAACAGAAAAAAATCAAAGAACCCTTTTTGGAAAAAAAAATCCAAATCAAAAATTAAGAACCCTAATTTTTAGGGAAAAAATTACTCTCAACAAAATCTTTTTTTAGGAAAAAAAATCCAAATCAAAATCACTCACTTAATCAAGAGAAGTCAACGATGATGCAGCCATTTTCGGATCATCGCCGACGTGGACGGAGACGTCGGGAAACCCTAAAATTAAGAACCCTAATTTTGGAGAGATTGATGCATATATGATTGTCAAAAATTAGGAGATTTTTGAATTTAGGGCATAAAATAAGCAATGGTCGAGATTTTAGGACAAACCGGTGGTGAAGGCTACGCCGGTGGCAACCTTTCCTCTGCAGTGGAGTCTGTAATCGAGGGAAGCGAGGAACGGGCTGAAGGAAGTTTGGGAGCGGGGAGCGGGCTGAGGGGAGTTAGGGAGCGGGGAGTGGGCTGAAGGGAGTTGGGGAGCGGAAAGAGAAGGAGAAGGAGAAAGAGAGGGTTTAGAATTTTTCTTAAGTGCGGGAGAATTGCGGGGGAGTTGAGGTTTTGACTTAAATTTTTGTGTTTTTTTTATAACGCCCGTAACACTAGAGCACTATCAATAACATTTTTAATGTAAACCGTCATAGATTCTAGTCTTGCTGAACTTTGATGATGCTTCCACATCAGCCGTCATGAAAAACACTTATCAAGCGTCATTAATAGGTCTTTTTGTTGTAGTAAAATTTTGCACCTCGTTGAGTATCTATATCGAAGCTACAGATTTTATATTTGGAAAGCCCACGTTGTCACGACCCGTACCTAGTGTAGGGGTACGAGAAGTGGGTACGTCCAGTCTACGCCGCAGTGTCGGCAGTATAACATTATCCTAGGTCACATACATCTAACACAATATAAATATACCTGTACAAGATATACTCTCCAATCGGAGGACAATATAGAAGGTACAACTCAATCACAATTCTAAGATAGAAATAGTACGATAAGATAGATATGAAATCTCAAAAGAGAAATACAAACAGAAGAAAATAAATCTAAGTGTTTAAACGTCACTAACATCTCGACATCCACAATTAATACAACTCAGATGTAAAATTCAAATAACATAATGAAATAAGATAAACTACCTAGCTATCTAGCCTAAGCAATAGGGGTAATATCCTCAGCTAGAGCTGGATCCTTCTGTGGGTCCAGCTCACAAATGTCGTCTAGGTGGGCTCCATAGTATGTAGGGCAGAACTTCTCAGTGTCATCTATAATATTTTCAACATGTCCAGTCAGGA
The DNA here is from genome assembly GCA_029216955.1 of Iris pallida. Lineage (NCBI taxonomy): Eukaryota > Viridiplantae > Streptophyta > Magnoliopsida > Asparagales > Iridaceae > Iris > Iris pallida. The sequence continues at coordinate 106,017 of JANAVB010021810.1, read as the reverse complement.
CAAAAACGAGCACAAATCTCTCAAACAGTTTATATCATGACAGGAAATGTAAAACAAGCAATAGAATAAGATACATGAAACACTGTATGAAAAGTATATGAAAGTAAGAGAGATATCTGAAAACAGGAGACAGTTTATATGGAATGTAAGACTGTAAGTAAATATATATATATATATATAAGTGATTTAGAGCACAAGATGGTTATGTGTAACGTTCCAGTCCCAAAATACGTAGAACTAGGTACGTAGACATGCCAGTTGTATACATACGAAATATACTCTAATATATGAAAACCTCGTATGAATACATAAACTGTAAAATGCAGTAAACCAAGAGTAATCTAATCTCATCCACAAAATAAAAGAATATAAGATATGTCATAAATCAACTATCATTGTACAAGATGTTGGACGGAGACAAATCCACTACCAACTATTTAAATAAAAAGAAGTACATGACATATGAAATAATTTAGTGAAGGTAGCAAGAAAGATCCAAGATACGTCATCTTCGAATGAATGGAGAAGATCACGCCTCGGCTAGAACACATGTGAAAAGATAAGAGCACACACCTGGAGAGATCACCAGGTCCTCAGAGAGACGTAACAAGATACATAATATCATGCCATATAAACTGTGATATCTAATAGAAAATAAAGGGATGCATGCAATAGGGTGCATAATCGTACTATAGTGAATATACAAATAAGAACAAACTTCACATATGGGCACTCGGGCGGTACAGCAGTGGCATTGTCCCTTCCTTCGGGAACCAGTTGTCTCCGTCCATAATGCTCGATAAACGTCAGAGGGAATTAGTAAGAAAATGTTCATAACGCTCCATGAACGTCAGAGAAAATCAGTAAGAAAACGTCCATAACGCTCCATGAACGTCAGAGAAAATCAGTAAGAAAACGTTCATAACGCTCCATGAACGTCAGAGAAAATCAGTAAGTAAGGTGAATCTGCGTCTTCAGCGGAGCTTCAGGTACAATAGCAATGTATATGTGGCCCATACATCAAGAAACTGTTCTTCCCACCCAATGCCTAGTAGAGTCACATCCATGACTCCTATGAGCCTCTAGCAACTGTCAAGTCCACTAGCATGCAATTCTATTAGTAGTTACTCCTAACCGTCGCACGTCTCATACGTATCGGTGGCCGGCCAACTACACGAGTATGTGTCCTATATATGACTCACAAAATGTGATAAAGTATGTGTCAAGGCCGTATGAGATATAGCAATACCTCATCATCAAATGGGTGGTCACTAAGCTAAGTCAATGCAAGAAAATAATATAAAAGCAAATAAGACGACCGATATAGTCGCTTGCACCCAAGTGTGACTTAGATGCACAGTGATATAAAAACATAGAATAAATACATGAAACTAAAAATAAATAACTAAAAAATAAGGTAAATTAATCATAGAGTAAGGTGGCAATGTATCTTGCCTGAGGTTGTGTGCAAAAGGGCGACGTCCAATAGCTCGAACCGTCAGAATAGTGAAGCGAAGAAAGCCAAATCCCGCATACGTCCTCGGATGCTGAAATAAACACCACGAACGTGTTTGGAAAAAAAAGATATATCTACGAAACGCCTGTCCAAAAGTCAAATTTTGGAACAGGGGCAAAATCATAATTTCGGGTTAAACGATGTCCGCCGTTGAACCCGTTTTGCACCGAAATACGTGCCAATATTTATGGTCTCTAAAGTCATTAAAGTACATGTCTATGGGTCCGATTTAAGGAGACGAACTCAACGGTATGTCCAATTTTGGATTTCGATGAGCCATGCACAAAATCGTCCGTTGGATCGGGTCGCGAGCCCGCCAAATAGGCGTTCCAGTCGACCTTCTCAGAATCGGACCAAACTTGGCATACAGGACCAGAATTTTGATACGGTCCCATTGGCACAAGTTTCGTCTTGAACCAACGATTGTACACGAAATTATGGGCTAGTTTGTAAGGTGTCAATACGGGGGTATCTCGACGGATACGTACTGATTTCGTCGCGCACGCACAACGAAATCGAGTTTCGTCAGTTCCCACACATCGACAACATCCATATGTGCCTTTCGATGCGTATAGTGTGCGACCATGTCGTCTGGTTTGTCGGGACGCACGCCGTATCGGTTTGTTTTTCCAAAAATTTAGTTTTCGAAACTAGATTTTTCTTGAACTTTGGAATAAAAAATCTTTGTATTTAATAGATGAAAAATTAAACTATCAGAAGGGTCATGAATTACTATATATGGTCTACAACTATTTTAAATTAGTTTTGGGTAGAATCTACTGGGTTCATGGGAAACAGATCCCAAACAAGGTTTCATGAACTGTGATAGACTGTTTTTAACTCAATATTTTTCAGGATATTTGGATCCAGTTTCTGATGCGATGCTTTATCGACATCGTAATCCATTTGATGGGACATCTAAAGGGTCATGTAGGGTTTCCATAGGGTTTTACAAATTCGAAAATGATCGAGAAGGCAAGAAGAAATTTGGTTGGGAATTTGGTACCTGGGTTGTCGGTTGAAACAGAACCTTGCCATGTTCGCCGTCAGGTTTGGGCATCTTCCCGACTGTGCGACGACTGATGGCGACGTGCAGGCGGCTAGGGGCATGCGCAAAGGTGTCGGGGTGGCTCTGACATCGAAGGTTTGAATTGAGGTGAGGTTTTCACAGAGAATTTAGAGTTTTCTTCTAATTTACTCAGAATTTCTATGTATAGGTTTTGAGAATTTATCTCATGATTAAATTCAAATTTAGATTTGAATTGCAATTGTATATGATGCAATCCAGTAAAGGGTCATATCACAATCATATAGGAAAAGGTTTGAATTAGGATTGTGTAGGAATTTGAATGAATCGATAGGGATTGTAACCGTTTGCTCGATGTTACTGAGAGGGGGGTCGTGAGCTTGGTTATTGGTAATTTTGCGAGATTTTGAGATCAATATCTCGCGAGATTCAACTCACCATAATATACTATATGTATTAGGCTTATATACATATATATATACTTATACACCTATATGTATATCTACATATACATATGTATACATTCTAGTAAATATATAGATATATTTATACTACCAGCTATGGTAATATTAGAGCAAAAATACTACTATACTTAATTTGTAAAATATATACATCTATTTATAATAAAATTTGAAATTTCTTATTTAAACAGTATATAAAAATACATACGAAAATCATTTGTTTTGTTTTGTTTTTAATGTAGAAATAATAAAAATTTCTAAAATATACAAATATTGTCTAAAGTATTTTAATAAATATTTTATACAAGGTTTAACAGCTTTTGTATAAAATGTAGTAATCTGCTAGCATAATCTAACATATGGAAACATTTAGAAATTGCTTAAAATAAAAGAAAAATAATCTTAAAAGTAAAAAAATAGAAATAAAAGTAAAAAAAATCCAACAAAATTTTGAGGGTTTACATCCTACCCAACTTATAAAAATTTCATCCTCGAAATTAAAATAAAACTTAATATACAAAAAAACTAAAAGAATATATAGAGGCTGAATTGCAGAAGAAGAGTTCATACATTAGTTCATAAATCGGTTCCTGAGAGGATGGAGGTAGCAGTCGTAGAGGAACCCAAAATGGTACCCTATTCTACAATGTGAGGTGTCGTTAGTCTGGCAGGGTTCATGGGCATTTGGTCATTTAAGGGAATAAGTCGATATTGCATGAAAAAATCAAATGGGACACGAATAGGCACTCGTAGTTTGTTCTAAGAAAATATATTTGGGTCATATATGTGGTGTAGTTAAAATGGAGCACAAGATAGTACATTTGTGTAGGACACGTGTGTCATGGGTAAAGAGTGGCTCGTGTAGTTCATGAGTGTGGAATTTGTTAGAAGAAAGAGGCTAGTGTTGTGCTCCAAATATTAAAGTCACGGTAGAGGTATCAAGATGATAAGGATGGAAGTAAACGCTTTAAACCAATAATTTATTAGTTCCATTGGAACCAATTATTGATTTGGATTTTAGTCTGTATTAGCTGGACATGATACCAAAATCAATTTGAACCACTTCTACTAGGTGAGGGTAGCCTAGAATAAGTTTCAACTCGAATGGTTGAGTTAACTGTCAGTCGGGTTGGTCAACTAGGTTCCTTAAATCCAAAAGCGCGCCTTCTGTGACTTTTATGTATAAGTAGCACATGGGGACCCCATTGAGTGGCATACTAGTGGCACATGTGTAGTGGGCTTCGAGTAGATGACAACCATATATTGGGTCAAAAGTTCTGAGTTGAGGTTGGATCTCTAACTGAGGTCGGGAAGAACAATGGTATCATGGTAGGGGTTATAGCTAGTCTTTTGACTTGAAAGTCGCGTCATAAAAATAGAGTATAAGAGGACGTGTTCTAGTGGGACATGATATGTCTACATGAAGGTGGACTCGTCTAGGTCTTGTATGTGGAATTTATTGGAAGGTAACAGCTGGTCGCGTGCTCTGAACAGCAATGTCACGGTCAAGGACACCAAATGATCTAGTTAGAAAGTGGGTGATCATGAGGCACTGATTTATCATCCTAAGGGAAACCAATTTACCCTAATCCATCGATAGTCCTAATAAATCCTAAAATTTAGGAGGCTTGCAATCTATACTCTATAGAACTAAGACAAGGGTTAAGGATTAATGAGGTTGAGAAAATTTTAAAGTCGCGGCATTGCACCTCGACTCTTGATTATAAAAGGATACTACATGATGTGATCAAAATTATGATACGGTAGATATGAATCAAGTTTGGAGTTAGTTCTCCAATTTTTGAATAGCTGGAAACGATTGTGTATATATAGTGTAATGACCCGCTCCGCCCTAGCGGAACGCCGATTCAAACGGCAAGTGCAACGACTCAAATGAGCCGTCGACTCGAAGAGTTGCGTCGACCCGATGAAGAATCGATGCAAGACTTATATTGGCCCTTCAAGGATGAATCCAGGCTTAGACTTTCAAAGGCGCGCTCGGAGTATCACTCGGCCGATGCGAACATCGCTAAGGTGGGTGGCTCCGATGAACCCGTCTTTGCTTAGCCTAGACACATAACAATACGGACACTATTGCTAGAATCACTAGGCGGTCACACTGCGCATGCTAATGAATGACTCAACGCATCTAGCTAAGGAAATAATTCTATCTTGTATGCTTGTTTAGAACATGGGAAAGAACTCAAAAAATATAGGAACTCTCGTACCGCGCTCCACGCTCGTGCTAAGGCACAGGCTTATATTCAAGTTTCTTATACGTTCAACAATGAAACAATGAACGGTTTACAACAATAAAACGGAAGACTATCGACATAGTCGTTTCGAGTAGCGTATAGCAACATTGGAAGACTACGGGACCGATGGGTCGCCAAGGCGACTTCCGTACGGGGAGTTGCATAATGTATGAATGAATGAATGAACGAATAAGTGAATGAATGAATCAACGAATAAATGAATGAATATGTGAATGAATCAATGAACGAACGAACAAGTGAAGGAAAGAAAAGAAAGAATGAATAAATGATAAGAAAGAAAGGAATGGTTAGCGACAGGCATGACGGGGAAGTGCATCGGGGCTCGCTACCCGCGTTGTACGGACACCGCCATCAACCTGGTCGATAACGCATTATGGCTCACAGACAGCCTAGGCTCAAAGAAAGTCGTTAAGTTAAAATAACAAGATAATATGAAATGGTCGTGGACAACCCACTCGTATACGAGGGGAAGAATCAAAAAGGGGATTTCAAGGCAACGATCAACGAGACATCGTGGCCGGCCTAGGCAGAATCATGGCTTACGGGCTGTTTGGGTGGGGGCTCGGACACTCAAAGAGACGTAAGGCCGGGTATTTCAAAATACTATCAAGGTGTACCAGCCATCACGCTATGATAGGTGAGAATACTAAAGGGGTATTTCAAAAGACTATCAAGATGCACCAGCACGCTATGATAGGTGAGAATACCAAAGGAGAATATGTCCAAAATGGCTTATGATGCCAACGACCGGTACATATAGATTAAGTGGGCTTTGTTGATGGCAATCCACGTGCAAGTCCTTGCATTAAAACAAAGTAGTCTAAGTTAACTGAATGAAGCACCTTCTGAACAGGCTTGAAATATAACACACCAAATGATAAAGAGTACTTCATACAAATGAGTTAGAAAACATGCCTACGACGTGCTAGAATCTGAGGCAGGGACACGCCCCCGACACCGAATGTTTACGTGAATAATGTTAAGTTGATAAATATGAATTGTTGACTAACTAGGTTTACTTTTGACAGGGAAGACCGGACGGTAAGTATGGGTAAGTCGTGCATGTATTTCTATACGAATACTTGAAATCGATAACACGATATAGGTTATGAAATATGCCATAAAACTGACCATAAGGAAAGATTAGCAAGACAATGAATGATAGACGGTGCACAAAAGTAAATAGAACGTGTTTGGTAATGATAGCATTGTGGGCGAGCTAGCCTCCCCACCAGCACATAACAATGTACTGATAACCCCACAGTTTGCTTGCAGGACGCAGAAGAAGTCGTCGGGTGCGGAGCTTCCCTCGAACGTGCTAAGGCGCAGAGCCAACACTGGAGCCTTGGAGCATTGCAAGGAGCTGAAGCACCATATACAGGACATAATGTATCAGAACATCGCCATGAATCATTCCATCTTTTAAGCCACTTGGCACGCCTTTTATGTTTCAGAGGGAGAGAGCTTGAGTGACTTGTAATCTCAGTATAGTGCCACTTGTAAACTTCTTGAAAATCAATAAAGAGTTTGAATTCGCTTTAACTTGTGTTCATTTACTTTCCGCTGCCAACGGGGACACTCTGTGCGACTCTGTGGCCTAGCTCAAATAGGTCATTTCTGGGATTAGTCTTGCACGGGCGCAACCTAGGCCCGTACGGCATCACACCATTGCGAGGACGATCGCTCCTACGGGAGCGGGGCGTGACAGATTGGTATTAGACACGGCTTTACGTCCTTGGACTTCATTTCGATTCTCTCTATTTTGAAAGCTCGTTTTGAAATAAAGAAGTATACGCTCTCTCTCGTTGTGCCTTGGGATGTTCCATACAATAAGTCTAATATTTTCAAAAGCTCATACAAGTACTCGATTGAACGGGATCGATAGGCGAAGGCCTTTGTGCCAAACTATGACGGACTTGAGTTAGAAGGAAAGCCAATGCTAAAAGTTAGCAAATGCAGTGCATGCTTGAATAGCCTTATGCTAACATTAAAAAATGAGTACACAAGACCAAAGTATAGTTCGAACGGGATGGCTATGCACGTAGCGTTTTGGCTAAGTTGTGCCGAGTATCGCGCACCTAGACCTTCTGGTGCAAACGAGTTTGTGAGCGAGATCGACTATCGCTCGGACGAGAATAAGTGAGACTTAGAATGTATGTCGATAGAGACGCTACTTGACCAACGCTAAAATGAACACGAGAATGATTCTTAGAGTTTGGAGAAACGGACGAACGCACCTTCGAACATGTCGATTGTGAATCAAATGACCTATTGAAGAATTGTAGAATGACTTGACCCCGCGTGGTATATGTGACAGCTTCGAAGAAGAATAAGATCGAGTGTCGACGACTAGTCAAGTGGCTCGAACCCTGAGTTGTGTATGGACGTTATAGAAATTGTTCGAGCAAAACTAAAGGATTTACGGATAGAACGAGTATGTCGACAAGTAATGACATCGCACAAAGCCTTAGAATGAGTAACGCTTAATTGGTTTTGACTTCGACAGTCTCAAACGAGATATCGTTCGGACGAATTAAGAATACGTAGTGCGAATTACGAAACGATTGAATGGAGATTTGAGACGATAAAATAAAATGGATGTTTTGGTCAAATAAACGTAGTGGATCGTGCATACAATTTTGAATTTAGTTGAATGGATTGAAACTTGAGTTAAGACGAAATACTCAGATGAAATTGAAGTTAGCACGATTGGAAGATAACGTGCATGGAAATTGTTGGTTTGAAGATACGATAATGACTAAGGAATTGGAATAGATGTTGCTCGATGACGAGTTAGCATAAGACAATACGAATTGAGGAATTAAGTTGCATGACTCAGAATTTGTTGTAAAAGGAAGATCATCAGGTTATGTACCTCATCGATGGTATTGAGGTGTATCAAAGATCGATGTATGATAACTCGGGGGTACTCTGATTCGATGAATGATGATCGTGTTAGAAGTTATTATTTCAAAGGATGCTGTGTTGGAGAATTTGATAGGAATGAACGTTTGCATGAAGAAAGGAAGTGACTTGATTGTTCGGTGATAACCACAACGACAATGATCTTGTCTGCGCAACTCCAGCCTCGCACATGCGTCATATCGGATTTAGGACGATCGTTCTGCATGAGCGTTGGTATGGTGATTCATGTCCAGCGGGAATGATCGAACTCGAAATATCATGACATGGCAATTTTGATTGCTTCGACTTGTGGTTTGAAGCGAAGGCAAATTTGAGGATTGATCGGACGTATGATTGACGACTAAGTAAAGTTGAGGATTAAGTAGGCCCAATCTGCGTATCGAAAATGAGTAAGTCTAGACGCAACACAAGAGTTACGTCCCGATGAGGACGATTATTCTGCGGAGATGTTGACATAGTGATTCATGTCCGCCGTAGATAATCAGACTAGCGTGAGATCGGGGCGCGACATACTGCTAGACTAGACGACCTCGTGATCGACTACATGAATTGGATAGGATGGATAGGTAAATTGTATCAAACATACTTGAACAGATAGACTACGATAATTGCTAGTACGGACGCATGATAGTAACATGTCGAGGAGTTGGTTGAGGACAACCTATCATATGATGACTTTCCTAAACGAGCTCGGGCTTGGAGCAGATAATGTTTCGATGTGAATAGGGTGAACGCTGCTCGATGTTTAGAAATTTGAGTAAAATGAACTTGGGTAGAAACTTCCGTACAAACGAACAAATGGTTTGACCATAGGACTTGGGGCGAGCGTCGTGCGATGACCTTGTACGATGAACCGTGAACTTGAATTGTAACTATGACTTTGTGAGATGACCTAGCGGATATGTGGACGACCCTATGCCGAGTGATTGAACCTGTACGATTGATATTACAATATCATCTGGATGGATGATAGACCTTGGGACAACAAGACTTAGAGTAGGACGTGGAACTAGGAGTATGCGTAAACGACGACAAGATTGGCCCCAAATGAAGTGTATGAATGAAATAGATGATACGCAAGTAAAGTTGGAATAATGAATTGAATCATTGATAGGAAGATGTACTCGATGATAGTACAATACTTGGTCTCGAATCGGACAAAATTACTTAGACTTGGTCGACTCTGCTAAGAAGAAATCGTATTGATTTCATAGACAAGAACGCTTGAGAAACGAATCAGATCGTCTCGAGGACCGAGATAAACGATAGTGAGATGCACATGAGTTCGGTTCTAAATCGAAATTAGTGAAGTGATCGACAAATCAAAACTATCATGAGTAGCTTGTCCGACTTCGCTAATCGCTAAGCTTGGTTGAAATGTACGTATTCGGAGGATTCCTTGAATATGTATACGATCCAAACTCAGCGATATGATGAACTCGAATGCAGCTGCAGGTGGGTGTTGCAATGCGCATGAACGAATGAGTGAGTTTGCCTCAGCCTACGACTCTCGTGTTCGATGAATTACAACGCACCTCGTGCGACCATTACAGTCCCATGACAGGATGCAATAGCAACCAAGTCGAATAAAAACGATGACTGAATAAGTACCATCAAAGTCTAAAATGAGTGAACAATCATTCGATAAAATTCACCAAACGTATGTGACACGGAACTTAGAATGTATCAAGTATAGTTCGATGCCATCGAACGATAAAGCCATTCGATAGGGACTGTCTAAGATACGCACACGACATGAGTTAAGGAATGGTAGGATGACCTGCACTCAGGAAGTCTCGAGGACAAGATTGTTTTGAGTGGTGTATTATGTAATGACCCGCTCTGCCCTAGCAGAACGCCGATTCAAACGGCAAGTGCAACGACTCAAACGAGCCGTCGACTCGAAGTGTTGCGTCGACCCGATGAAGAATCGATGCAAGACTTATATTGGCCCGTCAAGGATGAATCCAGGCTTAGACTTTTAAAGGCGCGCTCGGAGTATCGCTCGGCCGATGTGAACATCGCTAAGGTGGGTGGCTCCGATGAACCCGTTTTTGCTTAGCCTAGACATATAACAATGCGGATACTATTGCTAGAATCACTAGACGGTCACACCGTGCATGCTAATAAATGACTCAATGCACCTAGCTAAGGGAATAATTCTATCTTGTATGCTTGTTTAGAACATGGGAAAAAACTCAGAAAATATAGGAACTATCGTACCGTGCTCCACGCTCGTGCTTAGGCACAGACTTACATTCAAGTTCCTTATGCTTTCAACAATGAAACAATGAACGGTTTACAACAATGAAACGAAAGACTATTGACATAGTCGTTTCGAGTAGCGTATTGCAACATTGGAAGACTACGAGACCGATGGGTCGCTAAGGCGACTCCCGCACGGGGAGTTGCATAATGTATGAATGAATAAATGAACGAATAAGTGAATGAATGAATGAATCAACGAATGAATGAATAAATATATGAATGAATCAATGAACGAACGAACAAGTGAAGGAAAGAAAAGAAAGAATGAATAAAAGATAAGAAAGAAAGGAATGGTTAGCGACAGGCATGACGGGGACGTGCATCGGGGCTCGCTACCCGCGCTGCACGGACGCCGCCGCCAATCTGGTCGATAACGCATTATGGCTCATAGACAGGCTATGGCTCAAAGACAGCCGTTAAGTTAAAATGATAAGACAATACGAAATGGTCGTGGACAACCCACTCGTATGCAGAGGGAAGAATCAAAAAGGGGATTCCAAGGCAACGATCAACGAGACATCGTGGCCGGCCTAGGCGGAATCATGGCTTACGGGCTGTTTGCGTGGGGGCTCTGACACTCAAAGAGACGTAAGGCCGGGTATTTTAAAAGACTATCAAGGTGTACCAGCCATCACGCTATGATAGGTGAGAATACCAAAGGGGTATTTCAAAAGACTATCAAGGTGCACCAGCACGCTATGATAGGTAAAAATACCAAAGAAGAATATGTCCAAAATAGCTTGTGATGCCAGCGACCGGTGCATATAGATTAAGTGGGCTTTACTGGTGGCAATCCACGTGCAAGTTCTTGTATTGAAACAAAGTAGTCTAAGTTAACTAAATGAAGCACCTTCTGAACAGGCTTGAAATATAACACACCAAATGATAAAGATTACTTCATGCAAATGAGTTAGAAAACATGCCTACGACGTGCTAGAATCTGAGGCAGGGACATGCCCTCGACACCGAATGTTTACGTGAATAACGTTAAGTTGATAAATATAAATTGTTGACTAACTTGGTTTACTTTGGACTGGAAAGACTGGACGGTAAGTATGGATAAGTCATGCATGTATTTCCATACGAATACTTGAAATCGATAACACGAGATAAGTTATGAAATATGCCATAAAACTGATCCGAAGGAAAAATTAGCAAGACAATGAATGATAGACGGTGCACAAAAGTAAATAGAACGTGTTTGGTAATGATAGCATTATGGGAGAGCTAGCCTCCCCACCAGTGTATAACAATGTACTGGTAACCCCACAGTTTGCTTGCAGGATGCAGGAGATATCGTCGGGTGCGGAGCTTCCCTCGAACGTTCTAAGGCGCGGAGCCAACTCTGGAGCCTTGGAGCGTTGCAAGGAGCTGAAGCACCATATATAGGACATAATGTATCGGAACATCGCCATGAATCATTCCATCTTGTAAGCCACTTGGCACGCCTTTTATGTTTCAGAAAGAGAGAGAGCATGAGCGACTTGTAATCTCGGCCTAGCGCCGCTTGTAAACTTCTTGAAAATCAATAAAGAGTTTGAATTTGCTTCAACTTATGTTCATTTACTTTCCGCTACAAACGGGGACACTCTGTGCGACTCTGTGGCCTAGCTCAAATCGGCCGTTTCTGGGATTAGCCTTGCACGGGCGCAACCTAGGCCCGTGCGACATCACGCCATAGCGAGGACGATCGCTCCTACGGGAGCGGGGCGTGACATATAGCCTTCATGGCTATAGAAGAATACTTCTTATCTACGATTGTTTATTTTTCGAAGCAGGTGACGAAAAACAATATGAGTTCGAGGGAGATGAGATCGAATTTTTAATGTGGGTTTCAAGGGCGATTGAATAGTTCAACAAGGAAGTTTGTCAAGACCGTTACAGATACGATCCTACAGGACAAGTTTAACTATATCTCAATCCACGTAAAGTAATCATATGAAGAGCGAACCAAAGTGCACTAAGTTGATCAGACCATCATACACCGGTTCTAATTAGACAATATGTTAGTGGACGTGCCCAAATAACATATGTCTTGAAACAAGCTCGATGAAAGGGTAAGCTTGCAAAACTAGGCTATACTTAGCAGCATTAGTTGAGACGGTTCAAAACTATAAGCACAGAAGATGATGTTTGAAAGAAATATAAATCCTTCAAGTTACTTAAGAAACTAAGTCTTATCCGGTGTTCGTGCCTATACAGTTGTCCTATTGTATTCTTGTCTAAGGCTTTGGTCTCTACAATAGGTATGGTCCTCTAAGGATTTATACTCTAGGTAATCCAAGTTGTATCCTCTACAATAGGTCATAAGAACGAAGGAAATATTAGGTTGTGAGGCACTCAACCCAACTTATAAGAATTAGACTAGTGGTGTAATTGAACCAATGAGGCCTATAAGTCATTCTTCTAACTCCTATCAAGTACGAAAGAAAGATAATATTTACGATAGAAGGGATCAAGCAAGATGCAATCAATGAGTCAAGTGAGAGTTCGAAAATGGAATCGAGGTAGGAGGTCAAGTATGAGGATGAGATCCTAGACTCTAATCCTATACGCAGGCTTTTCTGGTACGGTAAAGTAACCAAATAATTTATCTTGACCTACATGGACCACCACAAAAACATGTAGCATCCCAGTCCCAAAATATGTAGGACTAGGTAAGTAGACATGCCAGCTGTATACATACGAAGTATACTCAAACATATGGAAACCTCGTATGAATGCATACGATATAAAATGCAGTAAACCAAGAGTAATCTAATCTAATCCACAAAATAAAAGAATATAAGATATGTCATAAATCAACTTTGACTTACCATTACACAAGATGTTGGGCAGAGACAAATCCACTACCAACTATTTAAATGAAAAGAAGTACATGACATGTGAAATAATTTAGTGAAGGTAGCAAAAAAGATCCAAGACACGTCATCTTCGAAAGAATGGAGAAGATCACGTCTCGACTAGAACACCTGTGAAAATATAAGAGCACACACCTGGAGAGATCACCATGTCCTCAGAGGGACGTTACAAGATACGTAATACCATGTCATATAAACTGTGATACATAATAGAAAATAAAAAAAATGCATACAATAGGGTGCCTAACCGTACTATAGTGAGTATGAAAATAAGAACAACCTTCACATATGGGCACTCGGGCGGTATAGCAGTGGCATCGTCCCTTTCTTCGGAAACCAGTTGCCTCCTTCCATAATGCTCGATAAACGTCAGAGGGAATCAGTAAGAAAACGTCCATAACGCTCCATGAACGTCAAAGGGAATTAGTAAGAAAATGTCAATAACACTCCATGAATGTCAGAGGAAATCAGTAAGAAAACGTCCATAACGCTCCATGAACACAGAGGAAATCAGTAAGTAAGGTGAACCTGCGTCTCCAGCGGAGCTTCAGGTACAATAGCAATGTATATGTGGCCCATACATCAAGAAACTGTTCTTTCCACCCAATGCCTAGTAGAGTCACATCCATGACTCCTATGAACCTCTAGCAACTACCAAGTCCACTAGCATACAATTCTATTGGCAGTTACTCCTAACCGTCGTACGCCTCATACGTATCGGTGGCCGGCCGACTACGCGAGTACGTGTCCTATATGTGACTCACAATATGTGATAAAGTATGTGTCAAGGCCGTATGAGATATACCAATATCTCATTATTAAATAGGTGGTCACTAAGCTAAGTCAATACAAGAAAATAATATAAAAGCAAATAAGATGACTGATATAGTCGCTTGCACCCAAGTGTGACTTGGACGCACAGTGATATAAAAATATAGAAAAAATATATGAAATTGAAATAAATAACTAAAAAAAAATAAGTTAAAGTAATCACAGAGTAAGGTGGCAAGGTATCTTGTCTGAGGTTGTGTGCAAAAGGGCGACATTCAATAGCTCGAACCGTCAGAATAGTGAAGCAAAGAAAGCCAAATCTCGCATATGTCCTCGGATGCCGAAATAAACACCACGAACATGTTTGAAATAAAAGATATGTCTAGGAAACGCCTGTCCAAAAGTTAAATTCTGGAACAGGGGAAAATCGTAATTTCGGATCAAAACGATGTCCGCCGTTGGACCCATTTTGCACCAAAATGTGTGCCAATATATATGGTCTCTAAAGTCATCAAACTACATGTCTATGGGTCCGATTTGAGGAGATGAACTCAATGGTATGTCCAATTTTGGATTTCGATGAGCCGTGCACAAAATTGTTCGTTAGATCGGGTCACGGGCCCGCCAAATAGGTATTCCAGTCGACTTTCTCAGAATCGGACCAAACTTGGCATACAGGACCAAAATTTTGATACGGTCCTGTTGGCGCAAGTTTCGTTTTAAACCAACGACTATACACAAAGTTATGGGCTAGTTTGCAAGGTATCGATACGGGGGTATCTCGACGAATACGTTATGATTTCGTCGCGCACGTGCAACAAAATCGAGTTTCGTCTGTTCTCACACGTCGACAACATCCATACGCTTCTTTCGATGCGTATAGTGTGCGAACACGTCGCCCAGTTTGTCGGAGCGCACACTGTATCGGTTGGTTTTTCCAAAAATTTAGTTTTCGACACTAGGTTTTTCTTGAACTTTGGAATCAAAAATATTTGCATTTAATAGATGAAAAATTAAACTATCAGAAGGGTTATGAAGTGATATATATGGTCTACAACTGTTTTAAATTAGTTTTGGGTAGAATCTATTGTGTTCATGGGAAACAAATCCCAAACAGGGTTTCATGAATTGTGATAGACTGTTTTCAACTCAATATTTTTTAGGATGTTTGGATCCAGTTTCTGATGTGATGCCTCATCGACATCGTAATCCATTTGATGGGAAATCTAAACAGTCATGTAGGGTTTCCATAGGGTTTTACAAATTCAAAAACGATCGAGAAGGCAGGAAGAAATTTGGTTAGGAATTTGGTACTTGGGCTGTCGGTTGAAGCAGAGCCTTGCCCTGTTCGTCGTCAGGTTTGGGTGTCTTCCTGGCTATGCGACGACTGGTGGCGACATGCAGGCGGCTAGGGGCGTGCGCAACGGTGTCGGGGTGTCTCTGACATCGAAGGTTTGGATTGAGGTGAGGTTTTCACAAAGAATTTAGTGTTTTCTTCTAATTTACTCGGAATTTCCATGTATAGGTTTCAAGATTTTATCTCATGATTAAATTCAAATTTAGATTTGAATTGCAATTGGATATGATGCAATCCAGTAGAGGGTCATATCACAATCATATAGAAAAATGTTTGAATTAGGATTCTGTAGGAATTTGAATGAATCGATAGGGATTGTAACCGTTTGCTCGCTGTTACAGAGAGGGGGGGTCGCAAGCTTGGTTATTGGTAATTTTGCGAGATATTGAGATCAATATCTCGCGAGATTCAACTCACCATAATATACTATATGTATTAGGCTTTTATATATATATATATATATATTTATATATATATATATTTATATATATATATATATATATATATATATATATATATATATATATATATATATATATATATATATATATATATATATATATATATATATATATATATATATATATATATATATATATATATATATTTAGGCTTTTATATATATATATTTAGGCTTTTATATATATATATATATATAAATATATATATATATATATATATATTATATATATATATATATATATAAATATATATATATATATATAAAATATATATATATATATATATATATATATATATATATATATATATATATATATATAGGCTTTTATATATATATATATATATATATATATATATATATATATATATATATATATATATATATATATATATATATATATATATATAAAGCCTAAATATATATATATATATATATATATATATATATATAAATATATATATATATATATATATATATATATATATATATATATATATATATATATATATATATATATATATATATATATATATTACTGTAATTCCCCTAAATTTCTACTACGATTTTTATTTAAAATTTTGTATTTATTTTATTTTTATCTTCGTATCTATACGTCGCACATGAGTTGCTTTGTCGTATTTACGTAGCGTGCGAAATTCGTGTTTCGTAATTTCTCGACGAGAGCGAATATGTGTCGAGGTACATATTTATAAAAACATTTTATTATAAATTTTTATTTTAAATAGGAAAGTACATTTTCAAATAAATGGGATAAGAATTTTTGTATAAAAGAGTATTTTGGTCGTCGTTTAAAAATAAGTAGTGAGTTGAAAATTTTGGTTTATATAAAATATATTCTGGATATTTGCGAAATAGGAGATTTGTTTATTTTGCTATGATTTAAGTATTTACCTTGATTTTCGAAATTAATTAATATTATATTTTAATATTTATGAAAAAGATATTTGGAATCTTGTTTTATTTAATATTTGATTAAATATGGTAATTTAAATTGCAAAAGATTTTATTGACTGTATTAAAATTATTTTAAATTAAGTATAGAAATTATTTAGATTAGATTTGATTTGGATTGATTTAGTTTAAATCGAATTTGAATATATTATGATATTATCTAGGGAGAATTTAAATTCTCCCAATCCCTATCCAACTGGGAATTCCTACCTCCTATAAAAGGAGAGGTACTCCTCCAGCAAATTCTACCATCCACAAATGTGTATTGTGTCTGTGTCCACCGTTCTTATTCCATATTTTACAAATACAATATTCCTTCTCCGTGTCGACAACCCCGACACGATACATTATAAATCCCTAAACCTAACCGACATCACCCGACCCCGACTTCCCATCTCCGATCAAGCCCCTCCTCGACCACATCATCACCACTGCCATCCATCATCCCGTCCAGCCACTCCGGTCGGCGATCCACCTTCACCATTGTCATCACCATCATCACACAACCACCACCGCCAGTAGCAACCACCTTGACCGTCCTACCCATCCTCAGGACACACCACCACCGTCGTCACCGGCGCTCACTCGCCGACGACACATCAAACTGACCATCGCCATCACCACAACCACACAATAGAAAAAGAAGGGGGAGACACCTCACCTGAGTCGGCGCGCCACCGCACCGTACAGACCGGGACTCCTCCTCCCGGACGAGCTCTCCACACCGCGTGCTACCACATCTCGACGAACACCGCCGGCTGCCGTAGGAAAACCCCCATCCGGCGCTCCTCTCCAGGCTGCCGCCCACTGGAACCCTCTCCGGGTTCTCGACGCCGCCTCCATTGAACCCCGGCGCCGACGCCTCTCCTTCCTCGAGCGCCTCTTTCCCTTCCACCGCCGAGCGCTCCACCCGGCGCCCGCCGGCCAACCGCCGAAACCGCCGTCGAATCTTTCCCGCGCCGTCTCGGTCCCATCGACCGCCTCCGCCGTGGTTCCACGAGCATCGACGCGACCCACCTTAGTGTCGCCTCCGCCGGTGTCGATTGCCGCCCCGCCGGTGAGCCGGAGCAGCCACTGGTAATCCCCATCCGCTCTCCTCCTAAATCCCCTTCTCCTCCATCTCTCACTCTCTCTCTGTATTAATTTTTTGGGGCTTACTCGATTTTGGAGAAAGGGAAGGGACCCTTAATAATTAAGGGTTATTATTATTATTTATTATTATTATTATTAGTATCATTAAATATAATATTACTGTTATTTATTAAATATTAATACAATTATTATAATACTGTTAATATTATTATTATATTTTATTATTATTTATTTATTATTATTATTTTCAGCTTTACTGATAGAAATGTTATTATGGGTATTATTATTAATATTATACTAGTAGCATTATTATTGTATCAATAAATGCATTATTTTGGGGATTTTAGAAAAATATAATTTAAATTCAAGGATAGTTCGTTTTACTTAAAAAGCCTTATTTTAATAAACGTAGAATTTCAGTCCACATGCTATTTTATTACTTTTCGAGGATGCCTCCTAAAATATTTTTAACTAATAGTAAATGTACTTTTCAAAGTTATCAACGATTTCTAGTATTTCCAATATTTACCTAAATTATTTTTACTAATAAAAATATAGCTTTCAAAATAGAAAAATATATTTTAATTAAATTAGATTTTTTTTCTAAAAACGTATTCTTGAGTTTCATGTATTTGTGTAAATATTTTCTAATAAAATTTGTCTTCAAAACAATAAGGAAAAATTCTAAAACTAGTATAAATATTTAGTACTCCTAAATTCCTCCTATTTTCGTCGTCGATCATGACTAATCACATGTTCCTATTCTCTCGCAATTTTGGACCATTGCGTCGACCATGGCTAGTGGACTAATGGGACATGTCAGAGAATACTGCACCATACCAGACGACATAATAGGCATGATACCTTGCCATTATACTGTTTATATTCAGTTTGCATTTTATTTACATATCACTGTTCAATTATTTCTAGTTCATGATTACTGTCTGCTCAGTGATATTAGTTGTACCTTGTTATTTACCCTTGATTGCATATGGACTTAGAGTTAAGGGACTACCACTAGCTTAGTGCATTGCATAAACTTTGACACTATTGTGCCACGAGATGTGTAAGTTATGAGTAGCATGTAGTCAACGGACTTGCGTGTTGGCTGATCACTGATGCGTGCAGGACGTGCGTTAGGTCTAACTGTCAATAGTTGTGTGTTAGAAGACTTGACAGTTAGTAGTGTTACATGGTCGTGGATGCGACATGATAGGTACATTGGGTGGGGAGAACATTTCCTTATCGTATGGGCTTCTATTGCACTTCCCTTGTAACCCGGAAGCTCCGTCGGAGATACGGGTATGAGCCTCTCAGGTTGGCCACTGTCATTTTTGAACGTCATGCTCTCGGTCACTGGTGCCCAAGTGGGGACTATACCAAATCCCATTACAGCCAGGGCTCATGCGACGAAAGGTTTGTTCTCACTGCATGTTCACTTTAGTATGGTTAGATTACCTTATTGTGTCTTGTCACTTTTTTTGATTGTGGCATATTTTATATTCAGTATTATATGGCATGTTGATGTATCTTGTTACGTCCCTCTGAGGACCTGGTTATCTCGCCAGCTGTGTGTTCTTGTGTTTCGCAGGTGTTCTAGCCGTGGCCATAATTGTCACTATTTTTTCGAGGATGATTGCGATTTGATCATCTTCGTTTCGCCCGCCAAAATCATTGTATTTTCCATGTATTTTTTCTTACTTGTTGGTAGTGGATTTGTCTCCGCCCAACGATTGTATACATGACAAATTCAAAGTTATTTTTATATCATATTTATCTTTGTGGATGAGATTTAGTACCTTGGTTACTGCATTTTACAGCTTATGTATATATACGAGGGTCCATACACTTCGTATGCATACAGCTGGCATAATTACGTTTTAGTCCTACGTATTTTGGGACTGGGGCGTTACGTGTTTTTGTGGTGGCCCATACAGGTCGAGTTTGCCGTTTCGGTTACATAAATGTACCGAACAGGCCTGCAATATAGGATTAGAGTTTAGAATCTCATCCACCTACTTGACATCCTTTTTTGACTTCAAATTCCGAACTCTCGTTCGACCTCCTTGATTTGCATCTTGCTTGACTCCTTCTACTGTAAATTCTTAGTTTCGTGTTTAGTAAAGATGACTACACTGGTATATGCCCATAGGTTAAACACATGGCTAGATGGATTGCATTTGGCAATTAATATGCATTGGAAATTTTATGTGAGTTATAAAGGAATTTATTTTTCTAGAAAGTATGATTTTAAGGATTAGTTAATTTCAAGTTGGGTAGTAGCATATTACCTCCTTCAATGGATAGTTGGAATTTTATTTTGCCATTGCAAGGTGGTATACACAAGAGGATAGAAAACAATTTTATGGATTATGATTTTTGGAAATAGCGAAATAGTTTATGATTTATTTGGAATATGAAACCGAATTGAGTAATATCTTTAAATTGTGACCCATGATTACGATTAAGTTCAAGTTTGGATTGAATATGTTAAAAGTTTATCTCGAATTTATTAAAGTATTTTAAATTATAAGTTATGATTTCGTAAACGACTAGAGAATATGGAGGGTTTATGATTTATGGTTTATTAGAGAGCTTGAGGTTTTAAATTGATTCTACGGTTTATGAATTATAAGTATTTAATTTTGAGCTTGAAGAGAAAATGGTAAAAAAAAATTTGTTTGAAATATTTTTGGAAGATATGAAATCGACTTTGAAGGAAAAATTTTAATATTTAAATTTGCTCATATGATCTATGATATATAAAGTTATTTAGATTTCAAGTTTAAAGCCTTGATTATGAATATTTAGATTTTGTTGAAAAAATAATAATAATAATAAATCTATTATTAAATCTTGGAGAGTAGTTGTGACTTATGGGAAGCTAGATATACATAGTTGAAGGATATAGAATTAAATTCGGGAGTTATTTAAATGTTTCATTTTGTAGTATGAATTTCGGCTGATAAAAGTATTTAAATGTTGAGTTTAAGATTTTTAAAAAAAATTCAATTTGTGATATACAAGGGTTATTTTGAGATTGATTAGAAATTTAAATTTGGATTAAACTTGACAGCCTAAGGTGATTAGGAAATTTGGTGGAATATCTTGGAAATTTTATTGAGAAATTTCGAGAAACTCAAAATTTTAGATTAGATCATATATTGGTAGAGAACCAAGAAGCAAGAAAGGTTATCCTAGTGAGATAGAAGCATTCCACATTTGATTGCCATGCCTATGTTATTGCATATACTCAAGTTAGTCATCGACCAAACCGATGAACATATCTTTAACTTACTCGAGCTTCCCTCAAATCTAGATCCTTATTTGTGACCACCTACTTGTTTGAAACTTAGAAATGATTAGAGTCGTTCCCTTGACCATACCCTTATCTATAAAACTATTTGTCTCTAGAAACTGTGACTCTAACTTATCTTAACTTGATCTACAAGATTTCCTAATTGTCTTTATTTCGTGCGTTAACCTTTTATTTTTGGTGCATTAACTAGTACCTTATGAAAACCCACTTTCTATTTTGATCATTTGACGTTCCCCATCGTTACTTTGATATTTGGAGCACAACACTAGACTTTTCCTTCCAACAAATTTCACATACAAGACCTAGACGAGCTCACCTTCGTGTAGGTATATCATGTCCCACTAAAACACGTCCCCTTGTACTCTATTTTTGTGGTACGACTTTCGGGCCATAAAGACTCAACAATAACCTATACCATGGTACCGATATGCTTTTGACTATATATTTTGGAGGTCAAATCTTGACTCAAGTCTTTCGACCCGATACTGATTGTGATCTACTAAATCCGTTAAATGCTTAACCTTGTGTTTTTATCTTGACCGCTTAACCCTTGTCATTTTATTTTCTTGTATTATCTTGATTTACTTAGACCCATAACACCTTTTACTCTTCATGCAATATTAGCAACACTTACTTTTCTCCCTTCCAATTAAAATTGCTTACTCATATTTTACTATGATTTCTCCGTTGTTTATGCAACCTTGTTCCTTGTTTGATTCCCTTATGCGAAATGAAATTTGATCATGACAATCTTGGGCTAGTAGAGGTTAGATTGGAGAACCCCACAACATGGATGAATAATAAAGTGGTTAAGATAATTACGATATTATGAGCTATAGGTGGGACATAAATGGAAATGAGCAATAAATCTGAATCAATGAAGTAAGGAGTGATATATTATATTTTGATGAAACACTCAAGGATAAATAGACTTCGCGAATTTCAAATTTGTTTCGAGGTAACAAAATATCGAGTGAAGAATCGTCTAAAGTGTTGATGGTTTAAGAACCAAATTTATATATAAAATTTAGGGATGCAAAAATTTTGATAAAGACAAATTTTTGACGGTGCCTTTGATAACACCTAGTGATATGATGATATTAGTTTTCAAGTATAACCAATTGTTGAAGAAAGAAACATTTACATTTCTTATTAAGATGATTATGCATATGCAGTTAAGATGAGTTTCACTTCTACCATCAAAAAGAGGAGATTGTTAGAGTCAAATTTTCGAGAGAGACTAATGAATATTTTAGAAAAAAATTCAATTATGATGATAAAAATTTAGTTATGAAGGTATACTGTTAGTTTTCGAGATTTATCAAACATTAAAGACGAACTTTTATTTTGTCATCTATGGATGCATGGTATATTGACCAATAGATACGAATTTGCAGTAAAGAGAATTTCAATTTCTACTTGAGCCAAATTGGTTGAAGGTTTGAAATTTTTTAAGAGGAAAATTATAACTTGGGAAGATATATATATGTGAGCTAGTATAAGGGAGATTTATGGATTCAAAATTTGAGACTATCGAAAAATTCTATGACGAAATGGAGGAAATTAGAGTACATTTAGAATCATATTGGTTTTGCTTAATGGGACGTGGAACGAAATTTTTTTTTTGGAAAGAACGATTTATGATAAGAGAGATTTCATGAATATTGACGATATCAAGGAGTAAGGAGTTTATTACCTACTTATGAAGTTGCTTTTTTAGGTTAATGTTAAGGTTGATCGAACTTAGTCATTGAATGATTGTCATGATCGAAATCTAAAACCATCGAAATTTTTAGTCGATCAAATGACATATTGCCATTGAAATGTCGTTTCATTCTAGTCAAACAATTGATTGCCTTTTTGTTCAATATGAATCAAATTCTTATCGATTATATTGCTTCTATCTCCTTCGTCCTACCTATCCTAAGTTTTCCTAAATTTTGAGGACGAAATTCTTTTAAGTTGGGTAGGATGTAATCCCCCTAAATTTCTACTACGATTTTTATTTAAAATTTTGTATTTATTTTATTTTTATCTTCGTATCTATATGTCGCACATGAGTTGCTTTGTCGTATTTACGTAGCGTGCGAAATTCGCGTTTCGTAATTTCTCGACGAGAGCGAATATGTGTCGAGGTACATATTTTAGAAAAATATTTTATTATAAATTTTTATTTTAAATAGGAAAGTACATTTTCAAATAAATAGGATAAGAATTTTTGTATAAAAGAGTATTTTGGTCGTCGTTTAAAAATAAGTAGTGAGTTGAAAATTTTGGTTTATATAAAATATATTCTGGATATTTGCGAAATAGGAGATTTGTTTATTTTGCTATGATTTAAGTATTTACCTTGATTTTCGAAATTAATTAATATTATATTTTAATATTTATGAAAAAGATATTTGGAATCTTGTTTTATTTAATATTTGATTAAATATGGTAATTTAAATTGCAAAAAATTTTATTGACTATATTAAAATTATTTTAAATTAAGTATAGAAATTATTTAGATTAGATTTGATTTGGATTGATTTAGTTTAAATCAAATTTGAATATATTATGATATTATCTAGGGAGAATTTAAATTCTCCCAATCCCTATGGGAATTCCCACCTCCTATAAAAGGAGAGGTACTCCTCCAGCAAATTCTACCATCCACAAATGTGTATTGTGTCTGTGTCCACCGTTCTTATTCCATATTTTACAAATACAATATTCCTTCTCCGTGTCGACAACCCCGACACGATACATTGCAAATCCCTAAACCTAACCGACATCACCCGACCCTGACTTCCCATCTCCGATCAAGCCCCTCCTCGACCACATCATCACCACTGCCATCCATCATCCCGTACAGCCACTCCGGTCGACGATCCACCTTCACCATTGTCATCACCATCATTACACAACCACCATCACCAGTAGCAACCACCTTGACCGTCTTTCCCATCCTCAGGACACACCACCACCGTCGTCACCGGCGCTCACTCGCCGGCGACACATCAAACCGACCATCGCCATCACCACAACCACACAATAGAAAAAGAAGGGGGAGACACCTCACCTGAGTCGGCGCGCTACCGCACCGTACAGACCGGGACTCCTCCGCCCGGACGAGCTCCCCACACCGCGTGCTACCACATCTCGACGAACACCGCCCGCCACCGTAGGAAAACCCCCATCCGGCTCTCCTCTCCAGGCTGTCGCCCACTGGAACCCTCTCCGGGTTCTCGACGCCGCCTCCATCGAACCCCGACGCCGACGCCTCTCCTTCCTCGAGCGCCTCTTTCCCTTCCACCGCCGAGCGCTCCACCCGGCGCCCGCCGGCCAACCGCAGAAACCGCCGTCGAATCTTTCCCGCGCCGCCTCGGTCCCATCGACCTCCTCCGCCGTGGTTCCACGAGCATCGACGCGCCCTACCTTAGCGCCGCCTCCGCCGGCGTCGATTGCCGCCCCGCCGGTGAGCCAGAGCAGCCACTGGTAATCCCCATCCGCTCTCCTTCTAAATCTCCTTCTCCTCCATCTCTCACTTTCTCTCTGTATTAATTTTTTAGGGCTTACTCGATTTTGGGGAAAGGGAAGGGACCCTTAATGATTAAGGGTTATTATTATTATTTTTTATTATTATTATTAGTATCATTAAATATAATATTACTGTTATTTATTAAATATTAATACTATTATTATAATACTGTTAATATTATTATTATTTTATTATTATTTATTTATTATTATTATTTTTAGCTTTACTGATAGAAATATTATTATGGGTATTATTATTAATATTATACTAGTAGCATTATTATTGTATCAATAAATGCATTATTTTAGGAATTTTAGAAAAATATAATTTAAATTCAATGATAGTTCGTTTTACTTAAAAAGCCTTATTTTGATAAACGTAGAATTTCAGTCCACATGCTATTTTATTACTTTTCGAGGATGCCTCCTAAAATATTTTTAACTAATAGTAAATGTACTTTTCAAAGTTATCAACGATTTGTAGTATTCCCAATATTTACCTAAATTATTTTTACTAATAAAAATATAGCTTTCAAAATAGAAAAATATATTTTAATTAAATTAGATTTTTTTCCTAAAAACGTATTCTTGAGTTTCATGTATTTGTGTAAATATTTTCTAATAAAATTTGTCTTCAAAACAATAAGGAAAAATTCTAAAACTAGTATAAATATTTAGTACTCCTAAATTCCTTCTATTTTCGTCGTCGATTATGACTAATCACATGTTCCTATTCTCTCGCAATTTTGGACCATTGCGTCGACCATGGCTAGTGGACTAATGGGACATGTCAGAGAATGCTGCACCATACCAGGCAACATAACAGGCAAGATACCTTGCCATTATACTGTTTATATTCAGTTTGTATTTTATTTACATATCACTGTTCAATTATTTCTAGTTCATGATTACTGCATGCTCAGTGATATTAGTTGTACCTTGTTATTTACCCTTGATTGCATATAGACTTAGAGTTAAGGGACTACCACTAGCTTAGTGCATTGCATAAACTTTGACACTGTTGTGCCACGAGATGTGTGAGTTATGAGTAGCATGTAGTCAACGGACTTGCGTGTTGGCTGATCACTGATGCGTGCAGGACGTGCTTTAGGTCTAACTTTCAATAGTTGTGTGTTAGAAGACTTGACAGTTAGTAGTGTTACATGGTCATGGATGCGACATGATAGGTACATTGGGTGGGGAGAACATTTTCTTATCGTATGGGTTTCTATTGCACTTTCCTTGTAACCCGGAAGCTCCGCCGGAGATACAGGTATGAGCCTCCCAGGTTGGCCACTGTCGGTTTTGAACGTCATGCTCTCGGTCACTGGTGCCCAAGTGGGGACTATACCAGATCCCATTACAGCCAGGGCTCATGCGACGAAAGGTTTATTCTCACTGCATGTTCACTTTAGTATGGTTAGATTACCTTATTGTGTCTTGTCACTTTCTTTAATTGTGGCATATTTTATATTCAGTATTATATGGCATGTTGATGTATCTTGTTACGTCCCTCTGAGGACCTGGTTATCTCGCCAGGTGTGTGTTCTTGTGTTTCGCAGGTGTTCTAGCCGTGGCCATGATTGTCACTATTTTCTCGAGGATGATTGCAATTTGATCGTCTTCGCTTCGTCCGCCAAACTCATTGTATTTTCCATGTATTTTTCCTTACTTGTTGGTAGTGGATTTGTCTCCGCCCAACGATTGTATACATGACAAATTCAAAGTTGTTTTTATATCATATTTATCTTTGTGGATGAGATTTAGTACCATGGTTACTGCATTTTACAGCTTATGTGAGGGTCCATATACTTCGTATGCATACAGCTGGCATGATTACGTTTTAGTCCTACGTATTTTGGGACTGGGGCGTTACAATTACTTTTACAACTATATGTATATCTACATATACATATGTATACATTCTAATCAATATATAGATATATTTATACTACCAGCTATGGTAGTATTAGAGCAAAAATACTACTATACAATATGTAAAATATATACATCTATTTTTTTTTGAGCACTATATACATCTATTTGTAATAAAATTTGAAATTTCTCATTTAAACAGTATATAAAAATACATACTAAAATCATTTGTTTTTTTAATGTAGAAATAATAAAAATTTCTAAAATATACAAATATTGTCTAAAGTATTCTAATAAATATTTTATACAAGGTTTAACAGCTTTTGTATAAAATGTAGTAATCTGCTAGCATAATCTAACATATGGAAACATTTAGAAAATGCTTAAAATAAAAAAAAATAATCTTAAAAGTAAAAAAAAATCCAACAAAATTTTGGGGGTTTACATTATGTAATCGGGTTATGTTTGCACATTGTCACGCCCCAGAACCAGAATACTGGAGAGCGGGGGCGTACATAGCCAGCTACGTATCTTGAAGTGCAACCCACCTCGCCATACGTTCACGGCTGTCTAGATACATGAGGGTTTAACCACAAGCCAACAGTCTCCTAGGGTCATGAGCAAGCCTATTGTCTCAATCACGAACAAGTAATAATAGTTACAAGATGTAAGATCACCAAATATACAATAGTAAGGCGTCCCAAACATTACATATTCAGCTGATCATGAAGCTAGTCGTACAAAATGTGAAGACTAGCAAGAGTTTAGTCATACATGATCAACCCTAGGATTTGTCAATTATGTTATAGCCCATAGGCAAACAGTAAATAAAGGTACAACCGAGCTAACACGTGCTCGTCGGCTAAACGCCTCAAAACCAGCTGGGTCAGACCCCAGAAAGAGCAAGTGCCACAAGGGAGGCTTCACTTAGGAACTAAAACCAGCATATCACAATAGAGTATTAAAGATGATAAATAAATAAAGAACTGATATTAATTGAGATAACAACAGTAAACTGAGTACGAAGAAACCATTCAAGTAGCCAGGTCACAACCCTTAAACCAAACAAGGACCGGGGTTACAGTCCTTCACCTGAATAGAAACCCGTCTCAAATACTATTGGTAACTAAAACATGATTAGTCTTGGCATAGGGTAAAATAAGACAATAAACGAAGAGAAAATAAGGAACTGCTCCGAAAGCCAGATTACAACTCTTAAACCAAACAAGGACCGGAGTTGTAACCCTTCGCCTGAACAGAACCTTGCCCCTGATCTTTATTGTTAAGGCAATCATAGGTAACCATGTCATGTCAAATTCGTGTAAAATAGGACGAGCATGATACAAGATACAAATAGGACAACAACGAGGAGAAGACACAGAACTGCTCCGGGAGCCAGGTTACAACTCTAACCAAACAAGGACCGGAGTTGTAACCCTTCGCCTGAACAGAACTGGCCCCTGATCATTATTGTCAAGGTAAGCATAAATAGTCATGGTATTAAGGTAAGGTAAAACATGACGAACGTGGCATGGGGTTGCGATAAGGCAATAAACGAAGAGAGGACACAGAACTGCTCCGGGAGCCAGGTTACAACTCTTAAACCAAACAAGGACCGGAGTTGTAATCCTTCGCCTGAACAGAACTGGACCCCCGATCGTTATTGTTAAGACAAGCATAAATAATCCCGTCATGTAACAATCTTGCACAGGATCAGGGCAAGACTAAGCTGGGCTAAATTCCATCCAATCAATCACGGCCAAGCAATGAGTGCGGCTTGATACTTTTAACTAACTAGGGTTATCACAAGCCTAGTTACTATCAAGATGCACTAAGATTATCCCAACAACCACAAGTCCTGCAGAACATCCAGTTATCCAGGTCGAATGTCCGTTTATGAAGAATGCAACACGTGACTGTGTGCTGGAAATGTGCCCTACTCGTCGGTGGGCTACAAGTCCACTGAATGCGCCCTGATAACGGGATTGCTTGTAGCTGGGAAATCTCTTCATATCTACTGAATTATTCTAGTTAATTAGCCTAAGTCAATTTCAGTAGGTGCCCCTGACCGTGGTATTCAGGGGTCCCTCTCCTAGACATGATGCAAGACGGTAATTGTTTATTTGTACAAACGCAATCGTCTACGGTGTCCAGGTCAATCATTCTTATCAGGTCATGTCATGTCATGTTAGCCGTCGCAACAGCAATTCGAGATGATCATGTCAGGTATACTGGTCATACTATGCCATGTCCAATTATCATTTCCAAACATATTAATTAAATTCGTGATTATCAAGTTCATGACAAAAGGTGTAAGGATATAAAATGGGCGTAAAATATAAAAAGGGTAAAGGTGTACGCCATAGGAACTCAAGTCTCTACGCACGTACTACCGGTTACGCTAGTGAAGCTTTACGCGTGAGCTTTACGCTAGCAAGGGAGCATACGAATGGGATTTACGCTAGCCAGGCTTTATGCTAGCGAGATAGTACGCGCGTAAAATTTTACGCGCGCGAACTCTCGAGCAGACTTTACGCGAGTAAAACTTTACGCGAGGAAAAACTCGGGCAACTTTACGCTCGTGGGAGCCGACTCAAGCTGGGGATTTCTTTTACGTGAGCTCAATTTTACGCGAGCGGGAGAGCCCCGAGCGTAAAATCGAATAGCTCAGCGTAAAATGAAGTACGCTGGCACGCGATGCGTATGCGTAAAAAGGGAACTACGCTAACACGTTAAGACTTGAGCGTAAAAAGAGCTGAATATTACACTGGCACGTAAAACGTGGGCGTAAGGGCTAAACACTACGCTAACACGTTAGAACGTGTGAGTAAGACTTCATCTTCTCCCCATGGCCAAAGCAAACATGCGTAAAAAGCTCAGGAACTCCATCTCGGCCAGGACTTGGTGAAATCTGGCCATCCCAAAACCAAACTTGTGTAAAATTATGAGGCCTACTACATGAAACTCTTAGTTTTCGAATACAAGCTATTTTAGTAGATCAAAACCAAGAAGATCGAAAATACTAGAAACTTAGATCTACGTATAATGAGCCATAGAATTTGAAAATACTAAGTACAAAAGAGGCTTAGGATCTTGAGGAGAAGAGAATGGAACAACAAAATGGGAGTGCCATCGTGAAGCAAGTTACACTTGCCTAGCTCTCTTTCTGGTAGGTGAGGAAGTGTTGGTGGAGAAGAAGAAGAAGTAAATGAAGAAGAGTAATAAATAGAGAGAGTTGGGCGGCTAATAAAGGGAGGAGTGGGGTGGTAGGTGGGAGTTGGTTCGGTCCATACGGAAGCAAGCAAACCGAACCAAGCCAACAAAGCCGAACCAAGCCAAGAAACATGCAATATACGTACACATATACCAGAATACGTAATACGAATCATAGGCATTACAACTCTACCCACCTTAAAAGAATTCTATCCTCGGAATTTAATCAAGAGGCTAGAGATGCAAGGACAAGCTATATTAATCATAGGCAAGCTATACTATTTAAGCAATCAGGCAATCAATCATGCAAGCAAGGAATCGAAGCCATGAGGCATAAGGAAGACATTATACCTCATGAGTCGAACAGGTCGGGATATCGCGATCGGATATCACCCTCACGCTCCCACGTTGACTCACCCAAAGAGTGATGACCCCAAGCAACACGGACTAACTTGAAAGTCTTGTTCTTGAGTATCTTCTCTCTTCGGTCCAATATGGATACGGGCCTCTCCTCATACGAAAGGTTGGTACCAACAACCAATTCTGAATGATCAAGGACATGACTCAGATCCGGGATACACCGTTATAGTTGGGATATATGGAATACGTCATGTACCTCGCTTAGCGACGGCGGAACAGCGAGACGATAGGACACATCTTCTACTCGTTCCAGGATATCGAACGGCCCTATATACCTAGGACTAAGCTTTCTTCGTACGCCGAAACGAATGACGCCACGGTTAGGCAAAATCCTCAGGAATATATGGTCGCCGACAGAAAACTCAAGAGGGCGCCGATGAGAATCGTCCCAATGACGCTGGCAATCTTGAGCAACGCGAAGATGATCCCGGACTCTTCTGACCACTTCGATGGTCTGGGCAATAAGTTCCGGACCGAGCATCTGCCTTTCTCCAATATCGTCCTATACTAGCGGGGATCTACACTTCCTGCCATATAGTGCCTCGAAAGGAGCCATCTGGATACTGGCTTGGAAACTATTGTTGTACGAGAACTCCACCAGGTGTAGGTGATCTTCCCACGAACCACCAAAGTCGAGTGTACATGACCGTAACATATCTTCAAGGGTCTGGATCGTGCGCTCCGACTGACCATCTGTCTGCGGGTGATAAGCTGAACTGAACTGGAGGCGGGTCCCCAAACTCTTCTGGAGAATCTGCCAAAAGTGCAAAGTGAATCTGGAATCTCGATCCGAGGTGATACTGACTGGTACTCTATGCATCCTGACTATCAACCTGAGGTACATCTCTGCTAGCTGAGCCGTCGATTGACCTACTCTGAACGGGAAAAAGTGAGCCACCTTCGTGAGCCGGTCGACTATAACCCAGATAGCATCTCTACCAGCTGGGGATCTAGGTAATCCAGTCACGAAATCTATGGTTATATGCTCCCATTTTTATTCTGGAATCGGCAAGGGCTGAAGAAGTCCAGCTGACCTCTGATGTTCAGCTTTGACTTGTTGGCAAACCAAACACTGAGAGACAAACCGGGCTATCTCCCGCTTCATGCCATTCCACCAAAAGTGTTGTCGGATGTCACGGTACATCTTTGTACCACCAGGATGAATGAAATACTGCGAACTGTGAGCTTCTACCATGATCTCCTGTCTGATATCTCCGCTGGGTACACAAAGACGCTTACCATATCAAAGTGTACCATCATTATGAATGCATAACTCTGGTCTACGTCCCGCCTCACACTCTGTTCTGAGTCGCTGAAGCTTAGAATCTGCTGACTGTGCCATCCGGATCCTCTCGACTATAGTGGACTGAACTTATATGCTGGTCATCAATGCCACATTGGTAGGAAGGACAACTTCTATGCCCATCCTTTGAAGATCCGCTAACAACTCTGGCTGCGCTGTTAGAAGATAAACTCCAGCTCTCCTGCTCAATGCATCTGCTACGACATTGGCCTTCCCTGGATGATACTGTAAATTGACATCATAATCCACAAGAAGCTCCAGCCATCTCCTCTGACGCATGTTAAGTTCCTTCTGAGTGAATACATACTTCAGGCTCTTGTGGTCGGTGAAAATCTCTACCCTATCTCCGTACAAGTAGTGCCTCCACAACTTAAACGCGAACACTACTGCTGCTAGCTCCAAGTCATGGGTTGGGTAATTCCTCTCATGATCACGAAGTTGGCATGACGCATAAGCTATTACCTTCCCATGCTGCATCAGAACACATCCTAAACCTCGGCCTGATGCATCACAATATACTGAGAATCCTTCGGTTCCATCTGGAAGCGTGAGAATGGGTGCCGTGTTCAAGCTTCGCTTCAACTTCTCAAAAGAATCCTGGCACTCTGCTGTCCATACAAACTGCACATCCTTGCGGGTCAACTGGATCAATGGCGCTGAAATTCGAGCAAAGTCTGAAACAAATCGCCGGTAGTAACCGGCCAATCTAAGAAAGGTACGAACTTCTACAACTGTGCTAGGTACTGGCCATGATTCTATAGCCACGATCTTCTGGGGATCCACTTCTACTCCTCCTCTGGTGATGATATGACCCAGGTATGAAATGCGATCGAGCCAGAACTCGCATTTACTGAACTTGGCATACAATTGATGCTCACGAAGAATCTTGAAGACAACTCGGAGATGCTGCTCATGCTCCGCTTCACTCTTGCTGTAGACCAGAATGTCGTCTAGGAACACAATCACGAACTGATCCAAATAAGGCATAAAGATACGATTCATGAGGTCCATGAATACAGCCGGCGCATTGGTTGCTCCAAAGGACATAACAAGGAACTCCCAATGCCCATATCTAGATCGGAAAGCCGTCTTCGGGATGTCCTGCTCTCTGACTCTGATTTGATGATATTCTGACCGTAAATCAATCTTTGAGAATAATGCCGCTCCCTTGAATTGATCAAACAAGTCATCTATCCTCGGGAGAGGGTATCTGTTCTTGATTATCACTGAGTTCAAGGTACGATAATCAACACATAATCTGGACGTACCATCCTTCTTTTTCACAAGAAGTATCGAGGCTCCCCAAGGTAATCCACTAGCACGAATGAATCCCTTGGTTCTGAGTTCTTCAATCATCTTGTACAATATCTCTAGCTCTGATGGTGCCATCCTATAGACTCTCTCTGACATTGGGGCTGTTCCGGGAATCAAGTCGATGGTAAACTCGATCTCTCGCTCTGGCGGCATCTCTGGAAGCTCTTCTGGGAAAACATCTGGAAACTCCTCGACTATCCGGGGTAACTGCACTGCTGCTACTGCCATTCGCAATACTGGAGAAGAAGGTTCAACTTCACCTCGGGAGAAGAAAAATTCTGGCTCGCCGGGAATGCTAAAAACAACCCTGCCAACGTGGCAGTCTATCCTAGCATACTGGTCCCTCAACCAATCCATCCCTAAGACCACATTATTATCGGCCATCGGGAACTCTATCAATCTAGCAGGGAATTCTCTACCGCTAACTATGATTCGACACGAGGAAAACACTCTATCTACTCCCACAAGTCCGTTACCAGTAAGTATATTGAGCCTTACTGATAATGACTCGGGCTCCAATCCTATCCGTGTCGTGAATCGTGCGGACATAAATGAATGCGAGGCACTAGAATCAAATAATACTGAAGCTGGAAAGGTGTTGACGAGAATAGTACCTGCCACCACCTCACCTGGTGCCAATCCTTCCTCTTCTATGGTCAAAGCCAGCACTTGACCATGTCCTCTGGGTGCGGGATCCCTCTGCTGAAAACTTCTCTGCCTGATCTGGATCAAGGCTTGGGCTTGGGCATACTATTGCGGTCACTGCTGCTGGAATGCCTGGGCCTGCGTCTGCAATGGCCTCGGGAACGGATACTGCAGCTGCTGCTGCTGCTGGACTGGTGCTGGTCCTCTAACTGAAGGACTAGAGAAGGCCGATGAACTCCCCATGTTCAGGCAGTTCCCAACCCTGTGGTTCGGGGCACCACAAACCAAGCACAAACCATGTGCTCTGCGACACTCTGATACCACATGCCCCGGCTTCCCGCAGTGTAAACATCCCTCTGCGGAAGACTGCTTCTGCTTCTGCTGCTGAGGGTACGTCGGGGTGGAATGCTGAACCGACGTCACCGAGGCCGCCCGCCTCGGAGCTCCAATGGTCAAAGCCCTGGTTGCCGGGGCTGGTGCTGATGACTGATTCATCTGTCTATGGGATTGCTTCCGACCTCCGGTCCTATCCACGATCCTCTAGGAGGTATACTCGTGCCTTCGAGCTGCTCTCAATACTGCATCAAAAGTCTGATGCTCAAACTGCTCCACTGCCAATAGAATCTCCAGATGAAGCCCCTGCTGGAACCGCTGGACTCTATCGAACTCGGTTGCTACTAAGGTGGGAGCAAACCGACTAAGCCTGGAAAACTCGGCCGTATATCCATCGACCGTCCTGCCCATCTGCTTCAGATTGGTAAACCTCGTCTGTAGATCATACCGAGCTACAGCATCAAAATACTTGGTCTGGAATCTCTCCCTGAAGACTGCCCAGGCAATGGACGCCACTAATCCGACGGCCTGCGATGCCCACAAGCTGCGGACAATATCCAATAACTGTAGGCGCACCACGGCCACCTTCTCGTTCTCTGGAGTCCTGGCTGCTTCTAGAATCACCTCCGTGTCCTGAAGCCAAGCATCAGCAGCGATAGCATCTTTACTGCCATCGAAGAATGGAGGGTTCAAGCGCTTGAAGCTGTTGGCTGCGCTGTTACCCTGATGACCTTCTCTGGTCAGAGCATCTGCCACCGCCTGGTGCAAGGCATCTCCTCG
Source organism: Iris pallida (assembly GCA_029216955.1). NCBI lineage: Eukaryota > Viridiplantae > Streptophyta > Magnoliopsida > Asparagales > Iridaceae > Iris > Iris pallida. The sequence goes on along the minus strand of JANAVB010021810.1, from coordinate 71,304 downwards.
ACGATCCTGGGAAGCTAATAATGACCGGATGAGACCCACCAAAGTGCCATCATCATGATCTGCAGGCTGGACGGGCTGAACTGGTGGCTATCCTCCAATAGGCTCGACTCTGGAGGCCACTCCTGAATGCTGGACCTGATCTCCTGGTTGCTGCTGGTCCACAGGTGGCGCTCCACCTTGCTGATCGGCAGGTCCAGGAACAATGCCGCTGAAGAAGATGACATAGGGAACAATAAGGAAGGACCAGGACAGATCAACAATACAAGCATGTGATCAGGACAAGAATTTCAGGGATCAAGAGGATACAAGCAGAGATCAAGGGCGAGTACTGATTGAGACATCTATTCGGTAAACCCTTACATATCTTGATTTACAAGACCTACATGGTCCACCACTAAAACTATGTCACGCCCCAGAACCAGAATACTGGAGAGCGGGGGCGTACATAGCCAGCTACGTATCTTGAAGTGCAACCCACCTCGCCATACGGTCACGACTGTCAAGATACATGAGGGTTTAACTACAAGCCAACAGTCTCCTAGGGTCATGAGCAAGCCTATTGTCTCAATCTCAAACAAGTAATAATAGTTACAAGATGTAAGATCACCAAATATACAATAGTAAGGCATCCCAAACATTACATATTCAGCCGATCATGAAGCTAGTCGTACAAAATATGAAGACTAGCAAGATTTTAGTCATACATGATCAACCCTAGGATTTGTCAATCATGTTATAGCCCGTAGGCAGACAGTAAATAAAGGTACAACCGAGCTAACACGTGCTCGTCGGCTAAACGCCTCAAAAGAATAATTTATAATGAAGTGGGAGAACAAAAGAAACCCACTCGTTGCCAGGGTTACGCCTGGTGGCCACCATCTGGCTGGAAGGTAGGTAGAACCTCTGGAGCTGCTCCGATATCTGGCAACACAAAACCAGCTGGGTCAGACCCCAGAAAGAGCAAGTGACACAAGGGAGACTTCACTTAGGAACTAAAACCAGCATATCACAATAGAGTATTAAAGATGATAAATAAATAAAGAACTGATATTAATAGAGATAACAACAGTAAACTGAGTACGAAGAAACTATTCAAGTAGCCAGGTCACAATCCTTAAACCAAACAAGGACCGGGGTTGCAGCCCTTCACCTGAATAGAAACCCGTCTCAAATACTATTGGTAAGTAAAACATAATTAGTCTTGGCATAGGATAAAATAAGACAATAAACGAAGAGAGGATTAGAAACTGCTCCAGAAGCCAGGTTACAACTCTTAAACCAAACAAGGACCGGAGTTGTAACCCTTCGCCTGAACAGAACCTTGCCCCTGATCTTTATTGTTAAGGCAATCATAGGTAACCATATCATGTCATATTCGTGTAAAACAAGACGAGCATGATACGAGATACAAATAGGACAACAATGAGGAGAAGACACAGAACTACTCCGGGAGCCAGGTTACAACTCTTAAACCAAACAAGGACCGGAGTTGTAACCCTTCGCCTGAACAGAACTGGCCCCTAATCATTATTGTCAAGGTAAGCATAAATAGTCATAGTATTAAGGTAAGGTAAAACATGACGAACGTGGCATGGGGTTGCGATAAGGCAATAAACGAAGAGAGGACACAGAATTGCTCCGGGAGCCAGTTACAACTCTTAAACCAAACAAGGACCGGAGTTGTAACCCTTCACCTGAACAGAACTGGACCCCCGATCGTTATTGTTAAGGTAAGCGTAAATAATCCCGTCATGTAACAATCTTGCACAGGATCAGGGCAAGACTAAGCTGGGCTAAATTCCATCCAATCAATCACGGCCAAGCAATGAGTACGACTTGATACTTTTAACTAACTACGGTTATCACAAGCCTAGTTACTATCAAGATGCACTGAGATTATCCCAACAGCCAAAAGACCAGCAGACCATCCGGCTATCCAGGTCGAATGTCCGTTTATGAAGAATGCAACACGTGACTGTGTGCTGGAAATGTGCCCTACTCGTCGGTAGGCTACAAGTCCACTGAATGCGCCCAGATAACGGGATTGCTTGTAGCTGGGAAATCTCTTCATGTCTACTGAATTATTCTAGTTAATTAGCCATAGTCAATTTCAGTAGGTGCCCCTGACCGTGGTATTCAGGGGTCCCCAACCTAGACATGATGCAAGACAGTAATTGTTTATTTGTACAAATGCAATCGTCCACGGTGTCCAGGTCAATCATTCTTATCAGGTCATATTATGTCATGTTAGCCATCGCAACAGCAATTCGAGATAATCATGTCAAGTATACTTGTCATACTATGCCATGTCCAATTATCATTTCCAAACATATTAATTAAATTTGTGATTATCAAGTTCATGACAAAAGGCGTAAGGATATAAAATGGACGTAAAATATAAAAAGGGTAAAGGTGTACGCCATAGGAACTCAAGTCTCTACGCACGTACTACCGGTTACGCTAGTGAAGCTTTACGCGTGAGCTTTACGCTAGCAAGGGAGCATACGGATGGGATTTACGCTAGCCAGGCTTTACGCTAGCGAGATAGTACGCGCGTAAAATTTTATGCACGCGAACTCTCGAGCAGACTTTACGCGAGTAAAACTTTACGCGAGGAAAAACTCGGGCAACTTTACGCTCGTGGGAGCCGACTCAAGCTGGGGATTTTTTTTATGCGAGCTCAATTTTATGCGAGCGGGAGAGTCCCGAGCGTAAAATCGAATAGCTCAGCGTAAAATGAAGTACGCTGGCACGCGATGCGTGTGCGTAAAAAGGGAACTACGCTAACACGTTAAGACGTGAGCGTAAAAAGAGCTGAATACTACGCTGGCACGTAAAACGTGAGCGTAAGGGCTAAACACTACGCTAACACGTTAGAACGTGTGCGTAAGACTTCATCTTCTCCCCATGGCCAAAGCAAACATGCGTAAAAAGCTCAGGAACTCCATCTCGGCCAGGACTTGGTGAAATCCGGCCATCCCAAAACCAAACTTGTGTAAAATCATGAGGCCTACTACATTGGACTCTTAGTTTTCGAAAACAAACTATTTTAGTAGATCAAAACCAAAAAGATCGAAAATACTAGAAACTTAGATCTAAGTATAATGAGCCATAGAATTTAAAAACACTAAGTACAAAAGAGGCTTAGGATCTTGAGGAGAAGAGAATGGAATAACAAAATGGGAGTTCCTTCGTGAAGCAAGTTACACTTGCCTAGCTCTCTTTCTGGTAGGTGAGGAAGTGTTGGTGGAGAAGAAGAAGAAGTAAATGAAGAAGAGTAATAAAGAGAGAGAGTTGTGCGGCTAATAAAGGGAGGAGTGGGGTGGTAGGTGGGAGTTGGTTCGGTCCATACGGAAGCAAGCAAACCGAACCAAGCCAACAAAGTCGACCCAAGCCAAGAAACATGTAATATACGTACACATATACCAGAATACGTAATACGAACCACAGGCATTACAACTCTACCCACCTTAAAAGAATTCTGTCCTCGGAATTTAATCAAGAGGCTAGAGATGCAAGGACAAGCGACATTAATCATAGGCAAGCTATACTAGTTAAGCAATCAGGCAATCAATCATGCAAGCAAGGAATCGAAGCCATGGGGCATAAGGATGACATTATACCTCACGAGTCGAACAGGTCGGGATATCGCGATCGGATATCACCCTCACGCTCCCACGTTGACTCACCCAAAGAGTGATGATCCCAAGCAATACGGACTAAATTGATAGTCTTGTTCTTGAGTATCTTCTCTCTTCGGTCCAATATGGATACGGGCCTCTCCTCATACGAAAGGTTGGTACCCACAACTAATTCTGAATGATCAAGGACATGACTCGGATCCTGGATATACCGTCGTAGTTGGGATACATGGAATACGTTATGTACCTCGCTTAGTGACGGCGGAAGAGCGAGACGATAGGACACATCTCCTACTCGCTCCAGGATATCGAACGGCCCTATATACCTAGGACTAAGCTTTCCTCGTACGCCGAAACGAATGACGCCACAGTTAGGCAAAATCCTCAGGAATACATGGTCGCCGACAGAAAACTCAAGAGGGCGCCGATTAGAATCGGCCCAATGGCGCTGGCGATCTTGAGCAACGCGAAGATGATCCTAGACTCTCCTGACCACTTCGATGGTCTGGGCAATAAGTTCTGGACCGAGCATCTGCCTTTCTCCAATATCGTCCCATGCTAGCGGGGATCTGCACTTCCTGTCATACAGTTTCTCGAACGGAGCCATCTGGATACTGGCTTGGAAACTATTGTTGTACGAGAACTCCACCAGGTGTAGGTGATCTTCCTACGAACTACCAAAGTCGAGTGTACATGATCGCAACATATCTTCAAGGGTCTGGATCGTGCGCTCCGACTGACCATCTGTCTGCGGGTGATAAGCTGAACTGAACTGGAGGCGGGTCCCCAAACTCTTCTGGAGACTCTGCCAAAAGTGCGAAGTAAATCTGGAATCTCGATCCGAGGTGATACTGACTGGTACTCTATGCATCCTGACTATCAACCTGAGGTACATCTCGGCTAGCTGAGCCGTCGATTGACCTACTCTGAACGGGAGAAAGTGAGCCACCTTCGTGAGCCGGTCGACTATAACCCAGATAACATCTCTACCAGCTGGGGAACTAGGTAATCCAGTCACAAAATCTATGGTTATATGCTCCTATTTTCATTCTGGAATCGGCAAGGACTGAAGAAGTCCAGCTGACCTCTGATGTTCAGCCTTGACTTGTTGGCAAACCAAATACTGAGAGACAAATCGGGCATCTCCCGCTTCATGCCATTCCACCAAAAGTGTTGTCGGATGTCACGGTACATCTTTGTACCACCAGGATGAATGAAGTACTGCGAACTGTGAGCTTCTGCCATGATCTCCTGTCTGATATCTCCGCTGGGTACATAAAGACGTTTACCATGTCGAAGTGTACCATCATCATGAAAGCATAACTCTGGTCTACGTCCCGTATCATACTCTGCTCTGAGTCGCTGAAGCTTAGAATCTACTGACTGTGCCATCCGGATCCTCTCGACTGTAGTGGACTAAACTTGCATGCTGGCTATCAATACCACATTAGTAGGAAGGACAACTTCTATGCCCATCCTTTGAAGGTCCGCTAACAACTCTGGCTGCGCTGTTAGAAGATAAACTCCGGCTCTCCTGCTCAATGCATCTGCTACGACATTGGCCTTCCCTGGATGATACTGCAAATTGACATCATAATTCACAAGAAGCTCCAGCCATCTCCTCTGACGCATGTTAAGTTCCTTCTGAGTGAATACATACTTCAGGCTCTTGTGGTCGGTGAAAATCTCCACCCTATCTCCGTACAAGTAGTGCCTCCACAACTTAAGCACAAACACTACTGCTGCTAGCTCCAAGTCATGGGTTGGATAATTCCTCTCATGATCACGAAGTTGGCATGACGCATAAGCTATTACATTCCCATGCTGCATCAGAACACATCCTAAACCTCGGCCTGATGCATCACAATATACTGAGAATCCTCCGGTTCCATCTGGAAGCGTAAGAATGGGTGCCGTGATCAAGCCTCGCTTCAACTTCTCAAAAGAATCCTGGCACTCTGCTGTCCATGCAAACTGCACATCCTTGCGGGTCAACTGGGTCAATGGCGCTGAAATTCAAGCAAAGTCTGAAACAAATCGCCGGTAGTAACCGGCCAATCCAAGAAAACTACGAACTTCTACAACTGTGCTAGGTACTGGCCATGATTCTATAGCCACGATCTTCTGGGGATCCACTTCTACTCCTCCTTTGGTGATGATATGACCCAAGTATGAAATGCGATCGAGCCAAAACTCGCATTTACTGAACTTGGCATACAATTGGTGCTCACGAAGAATCTAGAGGACAACTCGGAGATGCTGCTCATGCTCCGCTTCACTCTTGCTGTAGACCAGAATGTCGTCTAGGAACACAATCACGAACTGATCCAAATAAGGCATAAAGATACGATTCATGAGGTCCATGAATACAGCCGGCGCATTGGTTGCTCCAAAGGGCATAACAAGGAACTCCCAATGCCCATATCTAGATCGAAAAGCCGTCTTCGGGATGTCCTGCTCTCTGACTCTGATTTGATGATATTTTGACCTTAAATCAATCTTCGAGAATACTGCCGCTCCCTTGAGTTGATCAAACAAGTCATCTATCCTCGGGAGAGGGTATCTGTTCTTGATTGTCACTGAGTTCAAGGTACGATAATCAACACATAATCTGGACGTACCATCCTTCTTTTTCACCAGAAGCATCGAGGCTCCCCAAGGCGATCCACTAGCACGAATGAATCCCTTGGTTCTGAGTTCTTCAATCATCTTGTACAATATCTCTAGCTCTGATGGTGCCATCCTGTAGACTCTCTCTGACACTGGGGCTGTTCCGGGAATCAAGTCGATGGTAAACTCGATCTCTCGCTCTAGCGGCATCCCTGGAAGCTCTTCTGGGAAAACATCTGGAAACTCCTCGACTATCCGGGGTAACTGTACTGCTGCTACTGCCATTCGCAATACTGGAGGAGAAGGTTCAACTTCGCCTCGGGAGAAGGAAAACTTTGGCTCGCCGGGAATGCTAAAAACAACCCTGCCAACGTGGCAGTCTATCTTAGCATACTGGTCCCTCAACCAATCCATCCCTAAGACCATATTATAATCGGCCATCGGAAACTCTATCAATCTAGCGGGGAATTCTCTACCGCTAACTACGATTCGACACGAGAAAAATACTCTATCTACTCCCACAAGTTCGTTACCAGTAAGTATATTGAGCCTTACTGATAATGACTCGGGCTCCAATCCTATCCGTGTCGCGAATCGTGCGGACATAAATGAATGCGAGGCACCAGAATCAAATAATACTGAAGCTGGAAAGGTGGTGACGAGAATAGTATCTGCCACCACCTCACCTGGTGCCAATCCTTCCTCTCCCATGGTCCAAGCCAGCACTTGACCATGTCCTCTGGGTACGGGATCCCTCTGCTGAAAACTTCTCTACCTGCTCTGGATCAAGGCTTGGGCTTGGGCATACTGTTGCGGTCTCTGCTGCTGGAATGCCTGGGCCTGCGTCGGCAACGGCCTCGGGAACGGATACTGCAGCTGCTGCTGCTGCTGGACTGGTGCTGGTCCTCTAACTGAAGGACTAGAGAAGGCCGATGAACTCTCCCTGTTCGGGCAGTTCCCAACTATGTTGTCCGGGGCGCCACAAACTAAGCACAAACCCTGTGCTCTGCGACACTCTGATACCACATGCCCCGGCTTCCCGCAGTGTGAACATCCCACTGCGGAAGACTGCTTCTGCTTCTGCTGCTGAGGGTGCGTCGGGGTGGAATGCTGAACCGACGTCACTGAGGCCGCCCGCCTCGGAGCTCCAAGGGTCAAAGCCCTAGCTGTCAGGGCTGGTGCTGATGACTGATTCATCTGGCTATGGGATCGCTTTCGACCTTCGATCCTATCCACGATCCTCTGGAAGGAATACTCGTGCCTCCGAGCTGCTCTCAATACTGCATCAAAAGTCTGATGCTCAAACTGCTCCACTGCCAATAGAATCTCCAGATGAAGCCCCTGCTGGAACCGCTGGGCTCTATCGAACTCGATTGCTACTAAGGTGGGAGCAAACCGACTAAGCCTGGAAAACTCGGCCGCATGTCCATCGACCGTCCTGCCCATCTGCTTCAGATTGGTAAACCTCGTCTGTAGATCATACCGAGCTACAGCATCAAAATACTTGGTCTGGAATCTCACCCTGAAGACTGCCCAGGCAATGGGCGCCACTAATCCGACGGCCTGCGATGCCCACCCGCTGCGGACAATATCCAATAATTGTAGACGCACCACGGCCACCTTCTCGTTCTCTGGAGTCCTGGCTACTTCTAGAATCACCTCCGTATCCTAAAGCCAAGCATCAGCAGCGATAGCATCTTCACTGTCGTCAAAGAATGGAGGGTTCAAGCGCTTGAAGCTGTTGGCTGCACTGTTACCCTGATGACCTCCTCTGGTCAGAGCATCTGCTACCGCCTGGTGCAAGGCATCTCCTCGACGATCCTGGAAAGCTAATAATGACCGGATGAGACCCACCAAAGTGCCATCATCATGATCTGCGGGCTGGACGGGCTGAACTGGTGGCTCTCCTCCAATAGGCTCGACTCTGGAGGCCACTCCTGAATGCTAGACCTGATCTCCTGGTTGCTGCTGGTCCACAGGTGGCGCTCCGCCTTGCTGATCGGCAGGTCCAGGAACAATGCCGCTGAAGAAGACGACATAGGGAACAATAAAGAAGGACCAGGACAGATCAACGATACAAGCATGTGATCAGGACAAGAATTTCAGGGATCAAGAGGATACGAGCAGAGATCAAGGGCGAGTACTGATTGAGACATCTATTCGGTAAACCCTCATATATCTTGATTTACATGACCTGCATGGGCTACCACTAAAACCATGTCACGCTCCAGAACCAGAATACTGGAGAGCGGGGGCGTACATAGCCAGCTACGTATCTTGAAGTGCAACCCACCTCGCCATACGGTCACGGCTGTCTAGATACATGAGGGTTTAACTACAAGCCAACAGTCTCCTAGGGTCATGAGCAAGCCTATTGTCTCAATCTCAAACAAGTAATAATAGTTACAAGATGTAAGATCACCAAATATACAATAGTAAGGCGTCCCAAACATTACATATTCAGCCGATCATAAAGCTAGTCGTACAAAATGTAAAGACTAGCAAGAGTTTAGTCATACATGATCAACCCTAGGATTTATCAATCATGTTATAGCCCGTAGGCAGACAGTAAATAAAGGTACAACCGAGCTAACACGTGCTCATCGGCTAAACGCCTCAAAAGAATAATTTACAATAAAGTGGGAGAACAAAAGAAACCCACTCGTTGTCAGGGTTACGCCTGGTGGCCACCATCTGGCTGGAAGGTAGGTAGAACCTCTGGAGCTGCTCCGATATCTGGCAACACAAAACAAGCTGGGTCAGACCCCAGAAAGAGCAAGTACCACAAAGGAGGCTTCACTTAGGAACTAAAACCAGCATATCACAATAGAGTATTAAAGATGATAAATAAATAAAGAACTGATATTAATAGAGATAACAACAGTAAACTGAGTACGAAGAAACCATTCAAGTAGCCAGGTCACAACCCTTAAACCAAACAAGGACCGGGGTTGCAGCCCTTCACCTGAATAGAAACCCGTCTCAAATACTATTGGTAAGTAAAACATGATTAGTCTTGGAATAGGATAAAATAAGACAATAAACGAAGAGAGGATAAGGAACTACTCCGGAAGCCAGGTTACAACTCTTAAACCAAACAAGGATCGGAGTTGTAACCCTTCGCCTGAACAGAACCTTGCCCCTGATCTTTATTGTTAAGGCAATCATAGGTAACCATGTCATGTCATATTCGTGTAAAACAGAACGAGCATGATACGAGATACAAATAGGACAACAACGAGAAGAAGACACAGAACTACTCCGGGAGCCAGGTTACAACTCTTAAACCAAACAAGGATCGGAGTTGTAACCCTTCGCCTGAACAGAACTGGCCCATGATTATTATTGTCAAGGTAAGCATAAATAGTCATGGTATTAAGGTAATATAAAATATGACGAACGTGGCATGGGATTGCGATAAGGCAATAAACGAAGAGAGGACACAGAACTGCTCTGGGAGCCAGGTTACAACTCTTAAACCAAACAAGGACCAGAGTTGTAACCCTTCGCCTGAGCAGAACTGGACCCCCGATCGTTATTGTTAAGGCAAGCATAAATAATCCCGTCATGTAACAATCTTGTACAGGATCAGGGCAAGACTAAGTTGGGCTAAATTCCATCCAATCAATCACGGCCAAGCAATGAGTACGGCTTGATACTTTTAACTAATTAAGGTTATCACAAGCCTAGTTACTATCATGATGCACTGAGATTATCCCAACAGCCATAAGACCAGCAGACCATCCGGTTATCCAGGTCGAATGTCCGTTTATGAAGAATGCAACACGTGACTGTGTGCTGGAAATGTGTCCTACTCGTCGGTAGGCTACAAGTCCATTGAATGCGCCCAGATAACGGGATTGCTTGTAGCTGGGAAATCTCTTCATGTCTACTGAATTATTCTAGTTAATTAGCCTTAGTCAATTTCAGTAGGTGCCCCTGACCGTGGTATTCAGGGGTCCCCGTCCTAGACATGATGCAAGACAGTAATTGTTTATTTGTACAAACGTAATCGTCCACGGTGTCCAGGTCAATCATTCTTATCAGGTCATGTCATGTCATGTTAGCCGTCGCAACAGCAATTCGAGATGATCATGTCAGGTATACTTGTCATACTGCCATGTCCAATTATCATTTCCAAACATATTAATTAAATTCGTGATTATCAAGTTCATGACAAAAGGTGTAAGGATATAAAATGGGCGTAAAATATAAAAAGGGTAAAGGTGTACGCCATAGGAACTCAAGTCTCTATGCACGTACTACCGGTTACGCTAGTGAAGCTTTACGCGTGAGCTTTACACTAGCAAGGGAGCATACAGATGGGATTTACGCTAGCCAGGCTTTACGCTAGCGAGATAGTGCGCGCGTAAAATTTTACGTGCGCGAACTCTCGAGCAGACTTTACGCAAGTAAAACTTTACGCGAGGAAAAACTCGGGCAACTTTACGCTCGTGGGAGCCGACTCAAGCTGGGAATTTCTTTTACGCGAGCTCAATTTTATGTGAGCGGGAGAGTCCCGAGCGTAAAATCGAATAGCTCAGCGTAAAATGAAGTACGCTGGCACGCGATGCGTGTGCGTAAAAAGGGAACTACGCTAACACGTTAAGACGTGAGCGTAAAAAGAGCTGAATACTACGCTGGCACGTAAAACATGAGCGTAAGGGCTAAACACTACGCTAACACGTTAGAACGTGTGCGTAAGACTTAATCTTCTCCCCATGGCCAAAGCAAACATGCGTAAAAAGCTCAGGAACTCCATCTCGGCCAGGACTTGGTGAAATCCGGCCATCCCAAAACTAAACTTGTGTAAAATCATGAGCCCTACTACATGAAACTCTTAGTTTTCGAAAACAAGCTATTTTAGTATATCAAAACCAAGAAGATCGAAAATACTAGAAACTTAGATCTACGTATAATGAGCCATAGAATTTGAAAACACTAAGTACAAAAGAGGCTTAGGATCTTGAGGAGAAGAGAATGGAACAACAAAATGGGAGTTCCTTCGTGAAGCAAGTTACACTTGCCTAGCTCTCTTTCTGGTAGGTGAGGAAGTGTTGGTGAAGACGAAGAAGAAGTAAATGAAGAAGAGTAATAAAGAGAGAGAGTCGGGCGGCTAATAAAGGGAGGAGTGGGGTGGTAGATGGGAGTTGGTTCGGTCCATACGGAAGCAAGCAAACCGAACCAAGCCAACAAAGCCGATCCAAGCCAAGAAACATGCAATATACGTACACATATACCAGAGTACGTAATACGAACCACAGGCATTACGCACATGATTATTCTAAGGTAATTCCATTATACGTGTGAGTATAACAGGCATGCACATAATTATACTACTTGGAATTAACCACATAACCACTTCTACTCACCCCTACCTGTCACGACCCGCACCCTGTTTAGGGGCACGAGCACGTAGGTACGTCCAGCCTACGCCGTAGTGACGACGGTAGAACGCTGTATGGGTCTTCTATAAAATCTAACATCAATAATATATAAACATGTCATCTCTGGACGGAGGAATATATATAACTCAATCACATGACATCTAGGGAAGATAAGCACGATGTGATAAAGATATGATAGAAATAGGAAAGCTGGAAATAGATGCAGTCACAGAGTCACAACCAGAAGTTCAGAGTTTAAAACATTATACAATCCCAAAAATATATACTACAACCCAAACTAATAAGCTGGAACGCAGTCCAGTCAAACCTACTAGTCTAAGATCCCTACCGGTGGTGCGTCCTCTAAAGGCACCGGTTCCACTGAATCCAAGTGGTAAACTGCGTCTATGCCAAACCCGTAGAATGTCGGGCAGTCTGTATCTGAATCCTCTGAAAAATACAACGAACTTATCCTGTCAGGATATTAGCAAGTACAAATGCTAACAGCAGTTCCACATGAATTGACAAATTCTACAAGAGATAGTTATAATAAAATATAAGATGAAATATCAAGACTGGAATATAAACATCTTATGTAAATCTGGATATCATGTCAGGGTATGAAATACTGGAAATAAAGAGCAGTATAGTAATAACTGATGTATAATGTAAACATAAACGGTACCTTGAGATATTATAGCGTTATATGATCGGCTTGGGACACATGATCAGGCTCTTCCATTTGACCGGCTATGAGTCAGAAAATACAAGAAAATAAGAATCAGGCCGGCCACAATGGAAAGGTATGAGGCAAGTAGTAGCACAGGTCAGGCTTTATCCTATGTGATGCGAGGGTAAAGCTATGATGCAAGTAGTAACAGGAATACATGAGGGGTATTGATCACATAACCTCTAATAACTTTCCATCCCCGAGTAGTATAATGGATCCAACCATGACACGTCATGACACAGGATTTAAAGAGCAAGGGGCCAGTCCACTCCAAAATTGGTGTCTATACAAGTACAGGAAATAAGATCGAACAATGTACTCATATACCAGGTAAACCAGGAATAACCTCTCATGACGAGATCCAACGTATACTAGTCCATGTACCATCGTATTGAGAATCAAATAAAATACTACAACTGAATCAGATATAGCAGATATCAAGGTAATAAAAACTATCAGAGAATGTACTCGCCTACGATCCTGAGCAGTCAATAGAAATCGAAGCTCAGAGGATAGTCACAGACCTAAATATGAGATATACAAGAGTTAATTAGGGTTTAATAGTTTTTGGCATAATTTCTAGTGTATGATATGCAAATCTAGGTCAAGCTCAATCAAATTAATTCAAACTAGGTCACATTAGGTCACACTAAGTCAAAAAAGGTCACACAAAGTCAAACTAGGTCAAAGGTTGACTTACAGTTGACTTTTGGTTAATTGGTCAACTCCTAGTCCAATCTAGGTCAAACTAGGCTAATAGTTGACTCACAGTTGACTTTTGGTCAACTTGTCAACTATGGTCAAGTTCTAGTCAATTCTAGGTCCAATATTAACTTTTAGTTGACTTTGAGTCAAAACAGTCAACTATGGTCAAACGGGGTCAACTCTAGCCTAGTTATCCTATTCCTAGCATTTACCTACCAAGATACCACATATCTTGGCCCTATTGGTATTCCGATACCAATATCTTGGTTTAGTACAATTACCTTAGCCTAAGGTAAACCCTTACCTTAGCTAGGTAAACCCCTTACCTAGGCACCCAACAACCATCCTAGACTAATAGCTAACTCATACTAGTTATCTATCATATGACAAGGTAAACTAATATCTTACCCTACCATGGTATCCCAATACCTTATCCCATGACAAGGTAATCCTCATTACCTTGCCCTCTAACCTAGTATCTTGATACCATCAAGATACAGCTTGGTATCTCAATACCAATATCTTAGATCCTAAGATATCTAATATCCTAGATACCTAGATATTTAACTAACTAACATATCTAATATCTGGATATCTAACATATCCTAGAATACTTAGATATCCTAAGATATCTACTCTAGTATCCTAAGATACTAAGATCTTGATATCTTAGATATCTAAGATATCTAGCTACCTATCTATCTAAAATACCTAATATCTAATATACGTTAATTTGTATATATATACTAACTTACTAATATAACTTAGATATCTAACATAGATATCTAACCTATCTACTTAACTAACCACCTCATTAACTCATCTCTAACTTCCTCACAAACAAGTTGACACACACACACATATATACATATATACATATTGGCAATGCAATAGGGGCAAATGGGGTGCCCCCATTGCTGTCTAAAGCTGCTATTGCTGCTGCAATTGCTGCAACTGCTACTGATGCTGATGCTATCTGCTGCTGCTGCTGCAGTGGCTACTGCCACTGCTACTTGTTGCTGCTGCTGCCTTTGACAGCAGCCCCTTCCCCCTCTCTTCACTACACACACATACACATTCTTCCCCCCTTCCCTCCTCACTCTCTAACACCCACACACACACACTAATACACTAAACTCCTCTCCTAACACTAATACTAATATATATATACACACTTATATATATATATATATATATAATAAAAACTCCTCTTTATTAATCAAGGCTCAAAATACCGAAGCCTGACACGTATACAAGTCCGAACTGTACAAGTATACTACCCAAAAAGAAAAAAAATGGGAAAACGCAGAAATGTCGAGGATTAGGACTGGGAAAGCCAGAATGAGGGCGGGCTGTGGGAGCATAGAGTGCTCCTTTTTCGACATTGGCGGAAGATCTCTCGTATGAGCTGGTCGGCTGAGTATTGTTGATCTTCGTATCTAGCCTTGTTGCGATTCTTCCAAATCGCCCATGTGGCGGCTGCTGCGACGATCTGGTGGCCGTAGGAAGCTCTTCCCCAGGAGACCGCTAGATCGTGGAAGCATCCGCCTCCTTGCTCCATCCTGAAGGTTTGGCTGAGGATCCTCCATACCCTGCCAGGCAGGCTACCTTGGTAGAAGATGTGGTCGATAGTCTCGATGTTGCGATCTGAGCAGCAATTGCATACGGAAGCCAGGCTAATCCCGATGGTGTTGAGGATATCGTCGGTAGGCAGTTTCTTTCTAATGACTCTCCACATGAGGAAGGACCATTTCATGGGGATGCAGGGGTACCAGTATCGATAGATGGGCTGCTGCGGCCGCCCCGGGCCGTGGACAACGATTCTTGCCGACCTTACCGAGAATGCCTCGGAAGCCTCGCGCATCCATCGTAGGGCGTCTGCCTCGCTCCCGATCTTCAATCCGCTCATTTGAATGATCTCCACCGTGTTGTTGCCGGCCCATTCGCGAATCTTATATACACACTTATATATATATATATATATATATATATATATATATATATATATATATATATATATATATATTATATATGTGCGTGTGTGTGTGTGTGTGTGTGTGTGTGTGAGTGTATATATATATATACACAACTAATTGTGTGTGTGTGTGTGTGTGTGAGTGTGAGTGTGTATATATATATATACACAACTAATTGTGTGTGTGTGTGTATGTGTATATATATATAACACAACTAATAGCACCCCGAAACCTATTCGAATACCCAAATCCTTGCAATTCTACCCTAGGGCTTAGACGCGTACCCCACACAAGCAATCTAACTTGCGCACGCGAGCGAAAACGAGAAACGAGGCCCGAATGGCCAAATGGCCATTTTGGCGGCTTCGGGGTGTCCGATTCGCGATACCGCACGATACGGACAGCAAACCTATCTGAATTCGACCCAAATTCTACTCACGAGTCCTAAATATTGATTATAACATATTCTAAGTGCTAACTTGTCGATTCTAGTGTCGGTGCAAAAAGTCACCCGTGTGTTGGAACCAGAAAGCCCCGAAAAAGCTCATTTTCACAATTTCTCGCGAAACGACCCTACGTGTCCAAATATGGACACGTATCTAGCCTCATCTCACCAAAACTAACCTAATTAAGTCTAATTAGCCTAGGGGCAACACCCAAACTTGTCAATTTAGGATTTTCCCAAATTTGGCAATAAACCTAGGCCAAAAGTCCTGAATTGAGTCAAATGGGTTCCAAATCTCTTCTAATGGGTTATGCTACTCCTCGGACATCCTCTAATATATAAATAACACTAATTAGAAATAATTACAAAGGGTAGAGTGAAGGTTTACCTCTTGGGAGTTGGAATCCCAAGGAAAAGCCCTAAATTCACTTTCTTTTTAGGTCTAAGCACAAGATCTATGCTCACACCACCACCAAGCTAGATCTACATAGATCAAAACCACAAATGAGAGGTAAACAAGGGTTAGAACCAAGATTAGAGAGGGATCTAGAGAAATGGAACAGATTTGACTTACTTTAGGGCTTGAAGTCTAGGTTTTTGTTCTTGGTTTGGGGGAAGAACACAAAGAGGGGAAAAAGAGAGCAAGATGGAAAATATGTGAAGTGGAGGGCCTCCCCCATGTGGCCGGCCATATCAAGGGGGTTTGGGACATTTGGCACATTACAAAAATGTCCTCCAAGTCAAAGAACAGAATGGTTTTGAGGGGTCAAGTTCTAATTTCCAAATGAACCAATCTAGTCATGTGGGATTAGTCTAAATGCACTAGACTAATTAGTAGAATTTATGGGCCATGTCTAACTAATTTTTGGGTCCCAACAAGTGTCTAAACTACCTGGATCAATAACACAAGTCAAAATGAGACGAAACTCAAACCCGATCAACCAAAACCCCGAAATTCAATATTAATAAATAAATATTCACAAAAATATTAGAATATTAAAAATAACAAATTTGCCCTCAATTTTGAAAAAATGGAGGTGATACTACTCCAATCAATACATAAGGATACATTCAAGTTACGTTATTGCACATGATTACGCTACTTTATACAAGAAGCTTATGTGAACATGAGAGCACATGAATGTACATGAAGGCACATGAGAACATGTGTATACATGAATAGTGTCCAAGGAGTACATGATGCACATGATAAAGTACATGAACATAAAATATCCGATGCACCCACTGGGGGATAACATCTCATGAAAAGATCCATATAGTACTAATCTGTGATAACATCGTGACAACATCAAGTAAAGTAGTCTAGAACAAGAATATAAGTCCTAGTAAGTATGAAACAATTAGAGAATGTACTCGCCTGATATCCTGAACGACTGATGAGAATAGATGTCCGTACATGAGTAACTTAGTCTTATTTAGAGCAACACAGGTTACAATTTATCCAAGATGGTAATAATAAAGTTTACAATGCATTCTACATGATTCTAGGTCATACTAGGTCAAAGTCAACTCTTGATCAACTCTGGTCAACAATCTAGTCAAACTAGGTCAACTCTAGTGAACTAGTCTAGGGTTTAGTCCAACTCAAGCCACAAGTCATCTTAGGTCTATCTAGTCACTTTCTAGGTCAAGTATAGGTTAACTATAGTCTAATACACTCCTATGTATATATACCATATACATAGCTAGATATCATATAGGACAAAGCCTATATAGGAAAGCCAACATAGAACTTAGTCTATATAATACCTATATACAAGTCCACAAATATAAACCTAGCTAGTAACATCTCATAACATACATATCACATATATATACATACACAAATAGAGAAAGGGGAAAAGGGGTAATGTGTATAGCATGTGTGTGTGTGTGTGTGTGTGGTACTGCTGTTGGTGTGAGGGGACTGAAAATGAAGGTTAGGAAACCCCCAACTCATAGGCTACTGCCACTCTATAACCACGTATCACAAACACATATATAGAACTATAAATATATAACTAACTATATATATAGGTACATATATGAACTAGATATACATATAGCTACTTATAAGAAAGTAAACTCTAAAACAAACTAACCTAACAATAACAAAAGTCTATTTCCCAAGAACCTAGGAATCACAAACCCAACCAAAACCACACAAATCTAAAGGAAACTGAGATCAAGTAAAACATATAGATATATATATATATATTTTATATTATATATATATATATATATATATATATATATATATATATATATATATATATATATATTTCTTTATATATATATATATAAAGATATATATATATATATATATATATATATATATATATATATATATATATATTTGGAATAAGGATGAATTTTATTCCTCACACACAGTAGTAAAGGTATTACAATACACTAAAATCACAACTTCTCATGCCCCAATTAATGTCATGGGGCCATTACTGATACATCGAATTCTATGTTGTGTAGAATTCCAATAGGGGGATAGTCAGGCCTTCGAAAATACGTCTGTTCCTCTCCTTCCAGATGTGCCAAACTGAAGCTGCGAGACGGACTCTGGCTCTTCTGGCCCACCCCGGATCCCTGTCTCTGTGATCTCGAATCCAGCTAAGAATGCTCCTGATGTATCTACTCCCCCTCATAACTGCACATACTGTCACGATCCGCTACCCAAATTGTTGGGCCGGGCCGAGTCATGTCCAGCCTACGCTTGAGATAAAGCGTAGTAAGCTGTTCTAAAGATAACAAGATAAGACTAAAGTGTGCTAACAGTTCTATATGTAATAAAGAGTCAGAAATGTTCCAAACACAAAAGTCGTCTCGTATAAAAATATGTTCCAAGTACAAGTCCATAATATAAAACGGGATACAAGTCCAGTTACAAAATATATAGTCTAATACATGACTACCCTCAAAAGTCTCAAGTAAATAAACAAACTAGACGAGTTTCCCCGCAGGTACATCCTCGTAAAGTATAGCCTGGTCCTCGGCAGCAACTCCATAATAGGAATCACAAAGCAACAACTCCTCTAGTAAGTATACCTACAACGTTATCCTGTCAGGACGGGAGCAAGTACTGATTCTAGCAAACTAAATATACGAAACATTAAATGAACATGAGAGTAATGAACAAAAATCATGGCATATCATAAATCTATATATCATGGCAAGGACACATATGTCATAGAGACAGATGTATATGTAATGTTTAAAACTGTAGTAGGTACGTGATCGTCAATAGGTGTATAATGTGCAGGGGCACATAATGAAATGTACTTTCGTACAAGTGTAAAGGCGATAGATGTATATACGTACAAATACAGCTTTGAGATAAAGTCCTACGGCGGAGTAACATGTAAAATAAAACGTTGCTCTGTACGATAGAGGAGGGCATGATCACGTACTCAACTACCAGTTTCCCAATAACCTAGATTCTAAATATATGAGAGATATAAAAACTGTCCTAAGCATGGTAGGGACTGAAAATAATACAACATGTGAAGATTTTAACTTGCTACCCCAAGGATCAGTATTTAACATGGTTGGATCACAGTTCAATGTTGTAACAGTATGTAAAGTTTGTAGAGGTACTTGCCTTTAGCAAAGCAATATAGTGATAGAAATGTATAGATGTCTGGTGACTCATCACGGTAGAAACAACACATAAACTTAGTTTTTATACTAAGTTAAACACTAAGACACTAGTTGTGTGACACGACTTTCTGACTGGACACCTAGCCAAATGATGACTTTAGCATAGGAGACCAATGTGGGGTGACACAGTACCCAAACTAACTTTCTAGGGCCTTTACCCTAGTGTGGGGTGAGGTCCAATACTATAATAACTCAAAACAACACAAAACATTGTAAGTCGTAACTATTCAATAAATAAATCAAACTGTACACTGTGTTCCAATAATTTTTGAGATAGACAAAAAGCTCAATTTACATAAAGTAAAATACTAAAATGATCTTTGTTAATTATAGAAATTTATAATAATTTTTCTGGAATTTATAAACCTTCATAGATATTTATTAAAAATCCGAAAACATATGTATCCTGAAAATGAGTTCTGTTTTCCTATTTTTATAAAATGCCAAAATTACTTATTGAATGCTTGAAAAAATTATATTAAATTAGCTAAATTAACATAGTATTTAAATACAACTTTTCTCGGATATTTACAAGCAAATAAAATATATATAAAAATTCAAAAATAGCAAGTAACAATTTCTGGAAAATAATTAATTAATTATTTACTATTTTGTCCACGTATTCGAAATTGAACCGAAGTCCAGATACGGGACCCAAAGCCATGAATCAAGTCCAATATGACTTGTACAGACTCTGAATGTATTAGACACATTTGGGCCCAAAAATCTATGCTTGGTTTGGACACCAAATGGCCATGATTAATAAAACACAGTAATTCAAATATATATTAAAGTATTTTAATAATATATTTTAAAGTGATAAAATATACAAGTCATAAAATTATATAATAAAATAACTTATGAATTTATACATAGTAATATTTTGCACCAAAATTGTATTTGAAATATATACATATTTATACAACAAATACAATTATATATATACATAAATATATAGATATTTATATATATATATATATATATATAATGGATATATATATATAATGGATATATATATATATATAAAATACTAAATATAAATATATTTATATATATATATATATATATATATATATATATATATATATATATATATATATAAACAAATAAATTAAAAACAAAATAAAAAAGAAAATAAAGGCGGGGCTCGAACTCGGCCAGGGGGGAAGGGGGTTTAACACGCTCGGGTTGGCCAGAGGGTCAGCTCGGGTTATGTGACAGGGGTAGGGTTTGGGTTAGTTTTATTATGGTTTTAGGTTAATGGGTTTTAAAACCGATAACATAGTTTATTAAAAAAAAATCCGTGTCCTGACAGTTTAGGACACGGGCACAAGAGTCTTGTGTCTAGTGTTAGCATGACACACACGACACGTAAATGCCGTGTCCATGCCCATCACTGGGTTCCTCGTGTCCTGGAGAGTCCAGTGATGTGAATACGGGACACAACGCGACACGAGAGACTAGATGGCACGTACGTGTCCGAGAGGCGGTAGCATTCGGGGGCGTTGCACGGCGGAGGAGAAGTCAGAGCAGTCTGAAAAAAATCAGCCGAGTTCGTCTCGTCAAGGCGAACCGAACGGTGGTGGTCGGAGGGGATGACGACGGCTGGAACGGCGCCTAGGGTAGATCTAGGGTTCCGGCGATCGTCGGGGAAGAAAATAGGGAAGGGCGGCGCTGTGGTGGTGGTTAGGGCGGTCGTAGTGGAGTCTAAGGTTAGGGTTCGGGGTCGGGGCTTTTAAGGGTCGAAGGAGGCGGTGGAATTAGGGCTAGATTAGGATTAGGGTTAGGGTTTTGGCCGGGGTTAGCCGGAGAAGGTGACAGCACGATGGTCGGGTTTAGGGTTTTACAGAAACTGTCCCCCCCCCCCAAATCGATAATTATAACTAAACCCAACCGCCTTTGTTAAATGCAAATTCCAAATTGCATATACACCCCCGCTGTTGCTCTGTGCAAAAATTAATTTGCACAGACAACTCGAATATTGCAAATTATGATTAAAAATATTACAAATTGATATTATAACAATTTAAATAATTACAAAATAATATATTTTGTTTTTAAAAATTATTTAAAAACTATTTAAAATTCGAAAAAATTCCTAATAATTATAATAATTTATTTTAAGGATATAAACTCTATTTAAAATTATAAAAATAAAATTTAAAAACTAGGGGCTTACAAATCTTTCCTCCTTGAAAAATTTTGTCCTCGAAATTCACAAGGATAGAAGACTCTACAAACATTGTAATATAATAAGCAATGCAAAGAAATGACTAAGGCTACTATTAAGACTAACCTCTAGGGTATCAAGCGAAAACGGGTGATTCCCTCACGGTTGTTGGGTCGAACAAGTAAGGATACCTCTCCCTCATGTCCGACTCCCTATCCCAAGTAGATTCACCCGGAGAGTGACGGCTCCAAGCTACTCGTACTAAGGGTATAACTTTGTTTCTCAGCCTCTTCTCCCTCCTGTCCAATATCTCTACTGGCTGCTCTGTGATTGCAAGGCTCGGTCCGATCTCCAACTCTGAATGATCTAGCACATGGCTGGGGTCTGGAACGTATCTCCTCAACTGAGACACATGAAAAATATCGTGAACTCCTGCTAGGTTGGGTGGAAGTGCAACCCTGTAAGCTACCTCTCCGAACCTGCCAAGTATCTCGAACGGCCCGATGTATCTGGGGCTCAACTTGCCGCCTCGTCCGAACCGGATCGTCCCTCTAGTAGGTGATATCTTCACCAGCACCATATCTCCGTCATCGAACTCCATCGGTCTGCGACTAGCATCGGCCCAGTGTTTCTGCCTGTCCTGAGCGACTCTGAGCCTGTCTCTGATCATCCCGACCTTCTCTGCTGCATCCGTGATCATCTCTGGACCAAGCATAACTCTGTCCCCAACATCATCCCAAAAGAGCGGTGTACGGCATCGTCGTCCATATAGTGCCTTGAAAGGAGACATACCGATGCTGGCTTGGTAGCTGTTGTTGTATGAAAACTCTACCAAGTGCAGATGGCTCTCCCATGATCCGCCAAAGTCCAGCACATAAGTCCTCAGCATGTCCTCTAGCATCTGTATCGTCCTCTCGGACTGCCCATCTGTCTGCGGGTGGTACGCTGTACTGAACTTGAGCCGACTGCCCAACTCTTTCTGCAAGCTCCTCCAGTAGTGGGTCGTGAATCTGCTATCCCGGTCCGATATAATGCTCACTAGTACTCCGTGTAAGCGAACTATCTGCTGCATGTATAGCTCTACCAACTTCTCGGTGGAGAGCCCCACCTTGAAGGGTATGAAGTGCGCACACTTCGTCAGCCTGTCCACGATGACCCAAATGGCATCCTTCCCTCCTTGGGAACGAAGAAGCCCTGAGACGAAGTCCATCATAATGTGTTCCCACTTCCACTCGGGAATGGGTAACGGCTGCAATAGACCAGCTGGCCTCTGACGCTCCGTCTTGACCTGCTGGCAAACTAGGCATCTCGAAATAAAATGTAATACATCCCTCTTCATTCCGTGCCACCAAAGATGTTCCCGCAAGTCACGGTACATCTTGTTGGCACCAGGGTGAATAGAATACGCGATCGGTGCACCTCCTGTAAGACTGCCTCTATCAGTTCTCCCTTTGGCACGTATAACAGGCTGCCATGCCTCAAGGATCCATCTTCTGCTATGGTGAAGTCATCCAGCAATGAAGCTAAAGCCTGGGCTCGAAGTCTGCGAAGGCTCTCATCTGTAGACTGTGCCTCCCTGATCTGCTCCATCAAACCTGACTGAATGTCTAGCGCTATCATCTGTATCACTTATCCTGGCCGAACTATTTCGATACCGAACTTCTCCAGATGTTCCCGCAAATGTCGATCTATCATCAGATACCATGCCATCGGATGCCTGCTCAGCGCATCCGCCACCACATTTGCCTTTCCGGGGTGATACTTTAAATCGATGTCGAAGTCCTTCACCAACTCCAACCATCGTCTTTGCCTCATGTTCAGCTCTTTCTGCGTGAATACATACTTAAAGCTCTTGTGGTCAGTAAAGATTTCCACACGCTCTCCGTATATGTAGTATTTCCATAACTTGAGTGCAAAGATCACCGCAGCTAACTCTAGGTCGTAGGTAGGATAGTTTCGTTCATGAGTCCGTAATTGCCCAGATGCATAAGCAATCACTTTTCCATGCTGCTGTAGGACACATCCTAGCCCCTTTCCCGAAGCATCGTTATATATGGTGAAACCTCCAGACCCTGAAGGTAATGTCAGAACTGGAGCGGTCGTCAGCCTCCTCTTTAGCTCCTCAAATGCTGCCTGGCAGTCCTCTGACCAGATGAACTCTGCGTCCTTCCGTGTCAGTTTCGTCATGGGTTCAGCTATCCTAGCAAAGTCCTGGACGAACTTCCTATAATAGCCTGCTAAACCCAAAAAGCTCATGATCTCTAAAACTGACGTCGGAGCCTTCCATGTCTCAATGGCAGCAATCTTCCTGGGATCTACCAAGATCGCCTCTCCAGTAACTATATTACCGAAAAACTCCACTCGATTCAAAAAGAACTCGCACTTCGACAATTTGGCATACAACCTCTCCTGCCTCAGAATCCCTAAAACTGTCCGTAAGTGCTCTGCGTGCTCCTTCGACGTCTTCGAGTATATCAGGATGTCGTCGATAAACACTACGACGAACTTATCCAGATACTGGTGAAATGTCTTATTCATCAATTTCATAAAGACAACTGGCACATTTGTGAGACCAAATGGCATCACCAAAAACTCGTACTGCCCGTACTTTGTGTTGAACGTAGTCTTCTGGATGTCTGCAGCCCTTACTATCACCTGGTGGTAGCCGGATCTCAAATCTATCCTGGAAAATACCTTCGCCCCACTCAACTGGTCGAATAAATCATCTATCCTGGGCAGAGAATATTTGTTCTTAATGGTGATGGTATTCAACGCTCGGTTGTCAATACATAACCGGACTGTACCATCCTTCTTCGGCACAAAAAGCACTGGCGCTTTCTATGGAGAAGCACTAGATCGAATGAAACCCATATTCAACAGGTCATCAACCTG
Source organism: Iris pallida (assembly GCA_029216955.1). Lineage (NCBI taxonomy): Eukaryota > Viridiplantae > Streptophyta > Magnoliopsida > Asparagales > Iridaceae > Iris > Iris pallida. Next base: position 47,076 of record JANAVB010021810.1, on the reverse strand, counting down.
CTCCTTCATCTCTACGGCCTCTTTGGGATTCACTCTATAGCAAGCCCGGGATACTGGTGATGAACCCGGTACTAAATCTATAATGAACTCCACATCTCTGTCAGACGGAAGTCCTGGAAGATCCTCTGGGAATACATCCATAAACTCCCTAATGATAGGGTGTGGCGGTGCTAACTCCCCAACTGTCGTACAACAGTTCGGCTCTAGGCTGATCTTCGTCCCTGTCCTCCTGACACTGAATGGTGCCGTGCCTAGGGGACTGAACAGAATACTACCCTCATGACAGTCTATAGCTGCATGGGCATAGCTAAGCCAGTCCATTCCCAATATGATATCATACCCGGGAGTGGCATCACAAAGAATCGTCCCCTAAACTCTCTCCCAGCTATAGTAATAGAGCATCTATAGATAGCTCTAATGGGTACTGGTCCGCCTCCCGTCATTACTCTACTCATCTCCTCGGTAGGTGTAGCTACTAAGTGGTGTTTATGCAAAAACTCTAATGACAGGAAGTTATGCGATGCACCAAAATTAAACAAGCATAGAGCTAGAAAAGTATGCAAATAAACATGACCTGTGATGACGTCAGCCAAATAATCTGGCTCCGAAACCTGCTCCGGCTCTGCCTCAAGAGCCAGACTATAAGCCTTCCCCTGGGGTCCCTTCTGCTGCTGCAGATGTTGCCCAAACCTCTACTGCTGAGTCGGAAGTGGCGGTCCTCTAGACGGTGGTCCGGCACCTGGTACCTTCGTGGCTGGGCAGTCCCGAAGCTGATGGGTGGTAGAACCACAAGCTAAACACTGCCCCAACCTCTTCCTGCAGATGGCGAAGTCATGCCCTGGCCTTCTACAGAATGAACACACAGCTCTCTTCTGCTGCCGGGGTCCCGGGGCTCTAACTGGCGGGGTTGGGTGATGAGGTATGGGAGGACGGTATGTCTGCTGGTGCGGCGTCGGTGCTCTCGACTGAAAAGCTTGACGCTTGGAGGGTCCTTCAAGGTGTACAGGAGTCGGTCGCTTGCAAGACTGAAGATGCTCCTCTATGCTCCGGGCCAACTCTAGGCTCTGGTAGTAGTCAGTCGTACCATTTGCCACTATAAGAATGCCAATATCTGGAACTAGACCATGGCAAAACCTACGCGTCATCTCCTCTAGGTCTGCAACTAGACTAGGAGCGAAACGGCTCAAACGACTAAACTCTGCTGCATATTCGTCAACAGATCGGTTCCCCTACTGGATGTTCTGGAATCGTAGCCCCATGGCTACCCTAGCGGTGGTCGAGAAGAATTTCTTCTTGAACTGGGTTTTGAACTGATCCCAAGTGGCCTTCCCTCTCGCAAATAGCAGCTCATTCCGGAACCAAACTCCTGCCAAGTCTGTCAGCAGAAATCCTGCTGTCTCGACCTGGAGGTCACTCAGCAACCTAGCTCCAAGGAGCTTCCTCTCTACCGAGTCTAGCCAGTCATTTGCTACTACGATGCCCTCGGTCCCCAGGAACTTCTTGGGGTTCAGACCCATGAAGTCCTTGATTGTCCCTACTCTCTGCCGTAGTTCTACAGATGGTGGGACCACGGTACGCTCCTCAGATCGCTCTATGCTCTGGCAAAGTAGGGTGGTCTGCTCCTGGTGGGTCGTTAGGAACCTCTGGATCAGAGTGAGCAGTTGGTTCCCGTCGAGAGTGATGGAAGCCTGGATAGGGATAGTAATAGGTGGTGGTGGGAGTATCGGGTCCTGCTGGGACTGTGATGTGGAAGGTGGTAGAGGCATCTGGGTTGGTGGACTGGGGGAGTATAGTAGGTGGAGGTACATCGGTCAACTAGTCGATCGACTGGGTAGGAAGTGTGCCATTCTCAGGTGTGGCATACTGGGATGAGCCGGTGAGCACCATCTAATAAATAAAAGAACTTATAAGGAATCTTTTAGGTAAACATTCAACAACAACAAGAAAGTCTAATTTTGAAATAACGAGCATATGATGTGATGTGTTTCCTATGTTGTAATCCTAGTATTCCTCTAGGTGTTCTAAGCGTCATTCCTAATATTGTCTAGTTACCTTAAGTTCCTAATTGTAGGCATGTTCGGTACAATGACGTAACCAAACAATTTAGTCAGGACCTGCATGGGCCACCACTAAAAATACGTCACGATCCGCTGCCCAAATTGTTGGGCCGGGCCGAGTCATGTCCAGCCTACGCTTGAGATAAAGCGTAGTAAGCTGTTCTAAAGATAACAAGATAAGACTAAAGTGTGCTAACAGTTCTATATATAATAAAGAGTCAGAAATGTTCCAAACACAAAAGTCGTCTCGTATAAAAATATGTTCCAAGTACAAGTCCATAATGTAAAATTGGATACAAGTCCAGTTATAAAATATATAGTCTAATACATGACTACTCTCAAAAGTCTCAAGTAAATAAACAAACTAGACGAGTTTCCCCGCAGGTACATCCTCGTAAAGTATAGCCTGGTTCTCGGCAGTAACTCCATAATAGGAATCATAAAGCAACTCCTCCTCAGTAAGTATACCTACAACGTTATCCTGTCAGGACGGAAGCAAGTACTGATTCTAGCAAACTAAATATATGAAACATAAAATGAACAGGAGAGTAATGAACAAAAATCATAGCATATCATAAATCTATCATGGCAAGGACACATATGTCATAGAGAGAGATGTATATGTAATGTTTAAAAATGTAGCAGGTACGTGACCGTCAATAGGTGTATAATGTGTAGGGGCACATAATGAAATGTACTTCCGTACAAGTGTAAAGGCGATAGATGTACATACGCACAAATACAGCTTTGAGATAAAGGCCTACGGCGCAGTAACATATAAAATAAAATATTGCTCGGTACGATAGAGGGGGCATGATCACATACTCAACTACCAGTTTCCCTATAACCCAGATTTTAAATATGTGAGAGATATAAAAATTGTCCTAAGCATGGTAGGGACTGAAAATAATACAACATGTAAAGAATTTAACTTGCTACCCCAAGGATCAGCATTTAACATGGTTGGATCACAGTTCAATGTTGTAACAGTATGTAAAGTTTATAGAGGTACTTATCTTTAGCAAAGCAAGGTAGTGATAGAAATGTTATAGATGCCTGGTGACTCGTCACTGTAGAAATAACACATAAACTTAGTTTTTATACTAAGTTAAACACTAAGACACTACTTGTGTGACACGACTTTCTGACTGGACACCTAGCCAAATGATGACTTTAGCATAGGAGACCAATGTGGGGTGACACAGTACCCAAACTAACTTTCTAGGGCCTTTACACTAGTGTGGGGTGAGGTCCAATACTATAATAACTCAAAACAACACAAAACATTGTAAGTCGTAACTATTCAATAAATAAATCAAACTGTACACTGTGTTTCAACAATTTTTGATATAGACAAAGGCTCAATTTTACATAAGATAAAGTACCAAAATGATCCTTGTTAATTATAGAAATTTATACTAATTTATCTAGAATTTATAAACCTTCATAGATATTTATTAAAAATCAGCAAACATTTGTATCCTGAAAATGAGTTCTGTTTTCCTATTTTTATAAAATGCCAAAATTACTTATTAAATGCTAGAAAAATTATATTAAATTAGCTAAATTAACATAGTATTTAAATACAATTTTTTCCAGATTTGTACAGCACTTAAAATATATATATATAAATTCAAAAACAGCAAGTAACAATTTCTGGAAAATAATTAATTAATTATTTACTATTTTGTCCACGTATTCGAAATTGAATCGAAGTCCAGATACAGGATCCAAAGCCATGAATCAAGTCCAATATGACTTGTACAGACTCTGAATGTATTAGACACATTTGGGCCCAAAAACCCATGCTAGGTTTGGACACCAAATGGCCATGATTAATAAAACATAGTAATTCAAATATATATATTAAAGTATTTTAACAATATATTTTAAAGTGGTAAAATATACAAGTCATAAAATTATATAATAAAATAACTTGTGAATTTATACATAATAATATTTTGCACCAAAATTGTATTTGAAATATATACATATTTATACAACAAATACAATTATATATCTACATAAATATATATATATATATATATATATATATATATATATATATTTTTAGATATATATATATATATATATATATATATATATATATATATATATATATATATATATATATATATATTTTTGATTATATATATATATATATATATATATATATATATATATATATATATATATATATATATATATATATATATATATATATATATATATATATATATTGTATATGTAAAAAAAAAAATATATATATATATATATATATATATATATATATATATATATATATATATTTTGTATATGTATTTATGTATATATGTATTATTATATATATACTGTTATATATATATAAATATATTTATATTTAGTATTTTATATATATGTATATTTATTTTATATATATATATATATATATATATATATATATATATATATATATATATATAAACAAATAAATTAAAAATAAAACAAATAAATTAAAAAATATATATATAAACAAATAAATTAAAAATAAAACAAAAAAAGAAAACAAAGGCGGGGCTCGAACTCGGCTAGGGGGGAAAGGGGGTTTAACACGCTCGGGCTGGCCAGGGGGTCAACTCGGGTTATATGACAGGGGTAGGGTTAGGGTTAGTTTTATTATGGTTTTAGGTTAATAGATTTTAAACCCGATAACACAGTTTATTAAAAAAAATTCGTGTCCTGACAGTTTAGGACACGGGCACAAGAGTCTTGTGTCTAGTGTTAGCACGACATGTAAATGCCGTGTCCATGCCCATCACTGGGTTTCTCGTGTCCTGGCGAGTCCAGTGATGTGATTACGAGACAACGCGACACGAGAGACTAGATGACACGTACGTGTCCAAGAGGCGGTGACGTTCGGGGGTGTTGCACGGCCGAGGAGAAGTCGGAGCAGTCAGAGAAAAATCAGACGAGTTCGTCTCGTCAAGACGAATCGAACGGTGGTGGTCGGAGGGGATAACGACGGCTGGGACGGCGCCTAGGGTAGATCTAGGGTTTCGACGATCGTCGGGGAAGAAAATAGGGATGGGCGGCGCTGTGGTGGTGCTTAGGGCGGTCGTAGTGGAGTCTAGGGTTAGGGTTCGGGGTCGGGGCTTTTATAGGGTCGAAGGAGGCGGTAGAATTAGGGCTAGATTAGGATTAGGGTTAGGATTTTGGCCAGGGTTAGCCGGAGAAGGTGACAGCGCGGTGGTCGGGTTTAGGGTTTTACAGAACCCCCCTCCCCCCTCCAAATCGATAATTACAACTAAATCCACCGCCTTTGTTAAATACAAATTCCAAATAGCATATACACCCCCGCTGTTGCTCTGTACAAAAATTAATTTGCACAGACAACTCGAATATTACAAATTGTGATTAAAACAATTAAAACTATTACAAATTGATATTATAACAATTTAAATAATTACAAAATGATATATTTTGCTTTTAAAAATTATTTTAAAACCATTTAAAAATTCTAGAAAATTTCTAATAATTATAATAATTTATTTTAAGGATATAAACACTATTTAAAATTATAAAAATAATATTTAAAAACTAGGCGCTTACACGCACTGCTCAGCCTAAATATGTCAGGATGTCGGGCATTCAAAGAAGAGATACCCCATAGACTCGTCCACTCCATTACATAGCACACACTTGGCATCTGGGATCTGCATCCCAAACCTGAGAAGTCTGTCTCTCATCATCAATCGGCCCCGCAGAAGTCTGTAGGCACACAGTTGCATTTTTCGGGCAATCCCCTTACCCCAAAAGAAGTCCACCTCCTCAGCCCGGTCATGGTGAGTCCGTACCAAGTCATAGCAGCTACAAAAGCAGAATAGTCCTGACCCTCCACCCGAACTTGGGCTGGCCCAACTCCAGGAGTCCTCATGCTGGCTAACATCAATAGTAATCTGGCGTATCTCCTCGACTAGCTGAGCTGTGTAAGGATATCCTTTTGGCCTCCATACCCCATCTCTGATGATCCGGCTGCATGTGAGCCCCCTGCCCGCCTCTCTGTCTAGCTGTCCTCATAAAATATCCAGTAAGGATCTAAAACCCAACCAAGGATCAAGCCAGAGATCAGTGGTCTTCCCATCCTTCATGGTCCGGCAGATAGCGGTCTGGAGAACTGGCCTATACCTCAGAATGGCCTTAAAAGTGACCGAGAAATTATTGTCTATCCTGCAGGCCCAGAAGTTCGTCAGCATGATAGGGTGTCATTCGTGTCCAAAAGTGTCCAAGGAGTGTCAAAAATAGTATCCAAACTATGTGTCAGCAGTGTATCAGAGACTGTATTCAATACAGTCTCGTGCTGACATGTCGTGTCCTCTAGGACACGACACACATCACTAGGGGTCTCGTATTCATGTACAGAGTTAGGGTAGGTCTAGGGCTAGGTGATGGACACCCTGAATCGTGTCCAAGTCGCCTCGTTTCCGTGATACAAATGCGTATCAGCAGCTCGAATTTGCGGGTGCCCAGTCTGTCTCGAACCCATGCGAGCACGATTTTGTGTCCGATACAATACGAAATGATCTCAACTTGGGGAGGGGCCTGACAGTCATGTCCCCCACCTCCATGCCAAATCTGGTGGGTCCACGTGGCCTGTGCTACAAGAAAAGAGGGTCGGATAGCAGGGGATGTGTCCAAGGCCTGTGCGAGCATCCCCGTGTCCGATTTGGACACGAAAATCGTGTCAAATCCAACTCAGTGTTCAAGAATACTAAACCACACATGAACAGCAAGAAATTTATGAAATTAGTTTTGAAAATCATTAACAAACAATATATTGAGATATTTCATCAAACACTTTACACTACACTCCGATACACATATCAAATGGACACAAAATCCTACCAAACTTGGTCTACAGGTGTATGGTACCTAGATGCATGCATCTATGAAGAGAAATCAGAAGAACAAATGAGTTTAGAGCCATTACCTATTAAGAGTTAGAATCTTAATGCAAAGTACTAGAAATAAAATCCTTCACCAACTTGCTATGGTCCAAGAGCCTTTAATCCTTGTTACCTAGTCTCTATAGACCTCTTTTATAGTAGGGGAGTGTGATGCAAAAGATTAGGATCAATTTGGAGTTGATTTGGAGAAAGGGAGTGATTTTGGGAAAGAACACAAATTAGGATTTTAAGGGGGCAATAAAAAGAGACAAGATGCAAAGAAGTGATGCTCTTATAGGGGGGACTATGCTATGGCCGGCCACGCTTCTAGGGTTAGGGTTTAGTGTAATATAGGCTATGGGCTTCTCTTTACAATGTGAAATAAGCCCTCAAGCTAAAAGCCCAAGTAAACTAGGTTTCAAGCTAAATATCTAACTTAGCTAAAATATCTAAATATTACTAACCTTGTCTTCTAGTTAGAAACTTCTAATGCAATATCTAGGCTAATAACTAACATCTAGATTAGGGCAAATCTAGGTTAAGACTTAACACAATAATTAGCACATTATTAATTATAAAAAATTTAAATTAATTCCAATAAATCACAAATGACCAAAATATCTTAGTACTAAAAATTGATAGTGACAAATCTACCATTCTTAAAATAATTTCGTCCTCAAAATTAAAGACGAAACTAAACTGATGAGAAGGATAGAAAATCATACCTCAAGGTCCAAAAAGATAAGGGTATCGCTCGCGCATCTCATCCTCCCTCTCCCAGGTAGACTCTCTTGGAGAATGATGCCTTCATGCGACGCAAACCAAGGGTATCTTCTGGTTTCTCAGTATCTTCTCTCGTCTATCCAGAATCTCCACATGCTGCTCTGGATAACTAAGAGTAGGGCCCATCTCGATCTCGGAATGATCGAGTACATGGCTGGAGTCTGCCACGCATGGTCTCAACTGCGATACGTGAAATACGTTGTGGACTCCCTCCAATGCAGGTGGCAAGTCTAGCCTGTATGCCACGTCACCGACTCTCCCACTGATAACGAAAGGTCCGATGAAACGTGGACTAAGCTTTCCACCTCCACCAAAGCGTATAGTACCACGTGTCAGAGATATCCTCAAGAATACCAGATCTCCAACCTATATCAAACAAGGTCTCAAATTAACTATAATAATCAAACATGATAAATCAAAATCACAAAATCAAACCAATCCTAATCCTAATCCTATCTCTAAGCTGTACCTCAAACTCCAAAGGTCTGCGGTAGTTATCGGCCCAATGTCGATGTCTGTCCTGCGCCACACGAAGTCGATCCCTGATGAGCTTCACCTTCTCGGCTGCGTCTACAACCATCTCAGGTCCCAATAAAGCTCGCCCTCCAACGTCATCCCAAGACAAGGGAGTACGACATCTACGCCCGTACAACGCCTCGAATGGTGACATCTCAATGCTGGCCTGGAAGCTGTTGTTGTATGCAAACTCCACCAAGTGCGAATGATCCTCCCAAGAACCTCTAAAGTCCATGACACAAGTACGCAGCATGTCCTCGAGAGTCTGAATAGTCCTCTCTGACTGTCCATCCGTCTGAGGGTGGTATGCAGTACTAAACTTGAGCTGAGTGCCCAAACTAGTATGCAGACTCCGCCAGAAATGCAAAGTAAAGCGACTATCCCGATCCGAGACAATGCTCACCGAAACTCCATGAAGTTTGACAATCTGACGCACGTACATCTCTGCTAGCTTCTTCGTAGACAAACCCACCTTAAATGGCAAAAAGTGGGCTGATTTGGTCAATATGTCAACGATAACCCAAATCGCGTCTTTCCCTCCTGGTGTACGTGGCAATCCTGAGACGAAGTCCATCGTGATATGCTCCCACTTCCACTCCAAAATGGGCAATGGCTGTAACAGTCCTCCTGGCCTCTGCCTCTCTGCCTTTACCTGCTGGCAGACCAAACATCTGGCTACGAAGCGTGCTATCTCCCGCTTCATCCCATACCACCAGACATATAAAGGGGAGGTACTCGTCCATCAGTGGAGGAGTTCCGCCGGGTCGAGGCTAAGGCGGCGGAGGCGGTGACTGGGTTCACGACGAACACCAAATCGAACAGCGGTGACTGCGGTTTGGGTGGTGGCCGAGCTTTGGTGGAGGAGCTCGAGAAGGTGGTCGGGAGAGGGGTAATGGTTGGTCGTGATGATGGTTCTCGTGATGTTGTCTTGGCCAGAGGGTTGGCTGGGAAGCCGGAGAAGGAGGTGGCAAGGTAACGGGCAATCGGTCACCATGGGTGGCCGGAGAAGGAGGTGGCGAGGTAGCGAGGAATCGGTCACGTCGGGTGGCATGAGAAGGATCTGGTGAGTGATTTTCCCTCTCTCTCTCTCTCTCTCTCTCTTTCTCACTGTGTTGGTGATGGTGAATGGTCTGTGACGGTGGTGGAGACACTGGTGATGGTGGTTGTTGCTATAGTGGCTGTTGGTTGATGAGTCAGGGATGGATGATGGTGACAATGGTGGTTTAGTGGCGTGGTAGGTGCAGTGGTGGTGGCTAAACTGGCCGATAGGGGCCAATGGTGGTGGCTATGGTGGTGAATCAATGGGTGAGGTCGATTGAATGTGGTGGTGGTCGTGGTGTATGGGACGGTCGTGGGTCGATCGGAATGGTGTCGGGGACGGTCGTGGTGGTGGCTGACCTGGGGGTGGCCAGCCTATGGCCATGTGGGGGTAATGACGATGGTGGCTCTGGTCGATGGGCGGATGGAGGATGGCCGAGGGGGAGTTTTGTCCAGGAAGGGGGCCGGGGATCGGCTAGGCCATGGGGTTGCTACAGTAGAGTGTGGGGGGCTGAAATTGTTGGTGGCTGCTAGAAAATTTCTAGTAATGTGTGTAGGAATTTAGGATTTTGGGATGTGTGCTATTATATAGTGGTGGGAAAACCCTAAAAATGTATATATAATAGATAAATAGGAAAATAGTGAAAAATGCTAACTTGCTAACCCCACACTAACTACTAACAATTTTTATTCGTTAAATTAGTTAATTACTACTAAATATTTATTAGCTATTTATAATTTAGATATTATTACTAGTTAATTTATGAGCTAATTACAATTTAGCTATTGTCCATCAAGCCGTAGCCCACAATCCAAACCTAGGCTTGGTAGGCTAACGTTAGGACCGATATTGGTCCTAACCCGACGCGAGCACTACAAGAAAAATGCCTTTTTATAATGGATAAAAATCGTCATAAATGACATTTTATAATGATGTTTTGTAAGCCTGCAAACGTCATGTAAACAAGTGTTATAAATGTTTATTAAAATCGTTATAAATGATATCTTCTTGTATGACACTTATTTCTTGAAAACTTGTAAAAAATACAATTATATATAATACTAAATTTTCAAGCGATATAAAATTTGTCATTATATATAACATATATGTTTAGAAGCGTTATAAATAGGACATATACATAACGCTTTTAAACCGTTATAGAATTCACACATTCATAAAACATTATAAATATGACATATATACATAACGCTTTTTAACTTGTTCACAATATCTATATCTTATAACTCAATGCGTTATAAAAGCAATGATCAATACTAATTTCCAAAACCTGAGACAACATAAATTATGAAATTGAACTAACATTTGAAATATTCCACTCAAAATATCGCATTCCAAATATCACCATCTTAATTACATTTCAAAATATATCCAAATATATACCATCCATCCAAAAATCCTCTACAGAAATGCGAGCTCCATTGGCAGACACAGAATTTACTTTAAGTGGAGTCCATAGAAGCAGCACTTCGTCTTCTTGGAGATTGTGATGATGAAACAGAAGCAACAACTGCAGACACCAGTTCCAGCTCCACGAATAACAAAATCATCATAACTCTCTACAAAACGAATATCACTGAAACAAGTAGAAGAAACCGAAGCTACTACTGCAGACACCAGATCCGGCTCCACTATTCTCCTGTCAAGCATAAACCCTGTCAAGCATAAACGAAAAATTTGTTGTCTTTTTTATGAGAGCTCATTAAGAAACAGTGCATGTGTTTATTTCCGGTCATAATTGGCAGTTTAACGTGGTGGAACACTAAATTTTTCAGTACTATAACCAGACAATTCAAAGTCTCATGCAATTCGTCGAATGCATGACAAGAATTTGAGATCACATTGTACTATTACTAGCAAATGTGTATGCATGTGTATCATTCACTGCAGAGGGTGCAGTAGGATATAGGTGCAGTTTTTAGTATACACATTTCCTGTGTGTTCTAGGTAGAGGGTAGCAGTGTAGATGTCCCTATAGCAGTTTGAACCACAGGGGACTGCAGTAACAGCAACTTGCTTTCCTTGAATGTGTGAATCACAGAACATTAGTTATGTGACCTGTGTCATAGCATACTACCTGCAGAATAGTATGTGAATGTGTATATGTGTGCACAAGTGTGCAACTGTGTCAGGTATAGGCTACGTGTCAAAACTCGTAATGTAAATGTAAGAGGACGAAGAAGAGCAAATTGTATTAGAAATTGAAATGTCAAATTTTCACCAACTTAAGCTATAAAATTATCAATCAAGTAACTTAGAGAGTTTTGCATGAGTTTTGCATGCAATATTAGAAATTTTGATGACCCAGAGGTAAGTGGCTAGCTTAGCACAGCTAAAAGCAAATCATGCTACATAATTAAGTATGAGAGAGAACATATTAACTAGAGATATGGTCTTCTAAGAAAGCTCCCAAGGCTAGTAGAAGCATGAGGGCTCAAGAAATTCATGGTCTCACTAGCCGAGGGCCAGCCAAAGCTCCCCCTTGGAACCTTTTTCTTGATTCAGCAGCAGTGGTTGGAAATGGTTGAAGGCCAAACCTAGAAGCATCACAATAAATCCAATACGAAATTACACACGACTTATGCAGACTTTGCAAGCTAATAACTTAAATTCACATGTTGTACCCAATGGGCAAATACTGGAGCCATCTACTGCACCCAATAGGCAAAGATGCTAGAGTGAAGTTGACATGAGAAATGAATGAATGTGCTGAAAAAGTTCAGCCTTCACAGAAACTGGTACCAAAACTTCATCAAACATAATCATAAAATACCCAGGATTACTAGAAAAACTAAAGGAAGATAAATCTTGTAATAATAAAAAAATTATTTAAAAACTTTGTTTCCCGTATAAATATAATATATAGTTAGCAGCACATATATCAGCAATAAAAAATTAAAGTGTTGATGATCCAAAGAATTGAAGGAAACATGAACGTCTAATCAACTCACATATCAACACATATCTAGACGGAGTACAGTTCTAAAAAAAGATATAAAAACTATGGACAAATGGTGCCATTTCTAAGGAAATGATGCAGCCCCAAAAATGTTAATAATTAATATCTAGACCATCTTATATAATTATATAGAATAGCCAAACATCAACTATTTCATATTTGCTTCATGAAATGAGATTGCTCCTAGATGGCTAGAAAGCTTACCTGGCATGCCTGTTTCTTGCATCTAGTCAAACAATAGACTACCAAGTAGTGCATCAATGGGCAAGGTTGCAAGAAAACCTACAAAAGCTATCAAGTAAGATATATCAATTTTCCCTTTAGGGTGTGTTTGATTGGGTTTTTTTTCCATGGAAAATATTTCCATGACAAATTTTCCACCAAATGTAGTGTTTGGTATCTTATATTTTCTATGGAATTGTTTTCCAAAAAATTTTCATTTTCCATATTTTCTATAGGAACAGTGGAAAATAAAAACCGGCCCACCCGGTGGGAATATAATTCCGTGGAATTATTTTCCAAAACCTCTCTCTCCACACCCGAACTCTCTCTCTCTCACGAAGGAATTGGGGATCGGTCTCTCTCTCCGCGCGATCGAGCATCTCTCCTCTTTCCAAAACCAGGTACTCCTCTCTCCTTCTCTCTCATTCGTCTCTCGAGCATCTCTCCTTCGTCTCTCAAGCATCTCTCCTCTTTCGAGCATCTCTCTCACACACGCGATTTGGAGATCGACACAGTGATTTGTATCACTGTGTCGAGATCTCGCGACGGACAGTCTGGATCCGCCTCCGCTCGCCTTCAAAGTCGATGACGACGTAGGGGCTCGACGTGTTGCTGGATCGATTTGGTAATTTGCGTCGCTGTGTCGATCCTCTCTCGATTTGGGGATTTGTGTCGTTGTGTCGAGTTGTTGGTGAAGGTGAGTCTGGATTTGTTGTTGTTGGTTGGTGCTTTCTTCAAGGGACCCTTCCTTATGGGAAGATCCACTCGAGCTCAAGCCGGATAGATTTCTGAGCACGAACAATGGTATAGACTTCAATGTCTAAAACTGATATTGGGTTATTTAATTTTATGGTATAGTATAATATTAAAAATCTATGTTTAGGTCTCTATATTTATTGGTTGATTTGTCTTGTCTTAAGAATTATCAGAATGGCGAGAGTACCGAGGCAAATGCAACTTGTCGCTGTGTTTTGGACGATGATGATGCAAGCAGTGGCGATATATAGTACTATGATGCACCATCATTTTACCCGACGTCTCACAAGGTACCCTTATCGTAATTTTAGAGCTGAGAGAGAGGTAGCATTGAATCGAATGTTCGGCTTGAGTGACAGGGTATGCCATGAGATGCTTCGGATGAAAATTGGTGCATTCCAACGATTATGTGGTCGCTTACGTGGTTATGGTTTAGCCGATAGCCGGTTCGTGCGAGTTGAAGAATAAGTGGCAATGTTTTTAAGCACAGTTGGTCACGACCATCGTAGCAGGATGGGAGCTTACACCTTTTTCAGGTCTAGCCATACTGTGAGCCATTATTTTCATAGAGTGCTAAATGCATGTCTTGCACTCTATAGGGACGTCGTCATCAACGCCACTGCCCAGAACTCCCCCTACGATAAGGGTGACGAAGGCTGGTACCATTACTTTCAGGTTCAATGTTTATTTACTATTAGAAAATTATTTTTTTATTTTTATTTAAAATTAATAGAAAATAGTTTTTGTTTTATAGGATGCTGTGGGTGCCATCGATGGTACTCACATTGCTGCAAACGTTCCTGTGCATCAACACCCTAGGTATCGGAATAGAAAACAAATAATATCTCAAAACGTTTTGATGGCATGCACATTTGATATGAAGTTTACCTATGTGCTTGCTGGCTGGGAGGGGTCTGCGCATGATGGTCGTTTGTTGAGGAGTGCAGTTCTACGGCAAGGACATAGACTAACGGTTCCAATTGGTATGCTTTACATCTCGTGATTGTTCATAAATTTAACAACTTAAATATTAACATCTAGATGCATAAATAGTTCTCTCTAATAATAGGTAAATACTATCTTGCCGATGCGGGGTTCCCCTTGGTTCCAGGCTTCGTCACATCGTATCGGAGTACGCGTTATCATCGTAGAGATATCGTGGGGCTTCTTCCTCAAAATAGCAGAGAGTTGTTTAACTTTCGCCACTCGTCTCTCCGTAATATTGTTGAGAGGACGATTGGCTTGTTGAAGAAAAGATTTGCTTATCTTAGACACCAACCGTTCCACGATATTGACACGCAAGCGAAGATAGTTCTTGCATGTTGTGCCTTGCACAACTTTTTACGAGTTAATGACAATGATGATCTCTGTGATGAATATACAGAAGGTGATAATTCTGAAAGTGAAGGTGAAGATGAATTTAACCCTCCACATGTCGATGTACCCGAAGGTGCCCTCGACAATACCCACATCACTGTCACACCACACCTGAAGCTGCGTGGACCAACAAGAGATCTATGATCGCTAATGATATGTGGGCTGATTATAATCCCAATACTTATGTGCCAGTTGAATGAACTTAATAGTACTTGTTTGAGAATATGAATATGATAGTTAGTCTTGTGACATTACAATGATCACATAAGAATATGAATATGATAGTTAGTACTTGTTTGAGAATCTTGATATGGTTTGAAAATTATGAATTCAGCTTCCTATTTGTGGTTACAAAAAGTGAGACTTTAGCTGCATTATTATTGTTCACTTTCTTTTTCTCAAATTTGGGATGTGCAGGTGACTCTTTCCTCATTATAAACATTAGTGCTTCTGCAGTATTTTGACAATTTTTTCAGGACTGATATGCACATCTGCTAGAATTTTGCTTTGCTTCAGCTTAAAATATCTGCAGATTATTCCCTATATTTATTCTCATCCTTCAAGAACATATAGATGCAAAATGTGATTGTTCACAAAACTTATAGTAGAGAGTGTACTTGACAAATATATGGGCATTTTTTTTATTTGCACTGATCTGGCATCAACATTCTTAATCATACACATTTCTTTGATGCTACTTTTGAGATAAACACAAATCACACACATTTTTGAGAATAAACACAAATCCTACAAACTGTGAGCTCTGATACCTATAGGTATCAGAGCATGTGGACCTCCCTGCATACTCTAAATTGTCCACTGAGCAGGTTGCATGTCCTACATCTGTCTGATACAATTGTCCGCTGAGCAGGTTGTATGTCATTCCTCTTGTTAACCATTGCCTGCAGCACATCTTGATAACCATTGCCTGCAGCACATATGTCTGATACAATTGACAATTACACATTGCCTGCAGCACATCTTGATAACCACTGCACCCCCATAGCAAATACTGCATTCCTCTTGTTCCAGTTTATATATCTGAGAATAAACATGATCCAGAAAACCTCTATGTCAATCTTCCCACTTTCTTTACCACTTACCAGATAGCTTAAATATCACTCATATAATTTCGATAGATACAGGAAAAAACACAAGAACAAACTCTCTTTTTTTCTTAATTTGTACACAACAAATAGATGGCTTGCATATCATAGCCAGTCATACGTTGATGTTGGCCCATGGGACATATGTTGAATTATTGAATCAGAAACCAAGTATTCATGGTCTACTAGTGTAGGTTTTGGTTTTGGTTTCTGATTCAATAATTCAATAATTCAATGGTTCTGATTCAAAATACTGGCTGTCCATGAAGTTCAGGCCCTGTTGCAGTATCTGTGGGCAGTGCTTGCATGGCTCTGTTGCAGTATCTGTGAGAATGTCGAATGTATACACACATGTGGGTTGCTTGTGTCAATAGAGAGTGTGTACAAGTGTTGGGGTTGCAATGTGTGTGTATGGATACACATACACATATGTGTTAGTGTGTAGGGGTGAAAATGTGCCCCTGTAAGAGGGTATTAGGGAGCAGCAAGCAGGAGGGTATTGGGAGGTAGTGTACCTTATCACACAGGCATTTGAAAAATGAAAATAGTGTTTGCACAGGGTTTGTCCCTGTGTTGGCAGCAGTATGCCCTGTTGTTGGTCTGTGCAGTGGCAAGGCTGCAAGAACTTGGAAGTTCCTATTTGCACACAGGTACAGGGTTCACCTTGGCCTTGGCTTGTCCTGTCCTGCATAAAAGCAGGCAGGAGAGGCTTGGTTTAGCCTGGATTTGCACACAAGAAGGCAGGAAGAGCAGGGGCTTCCCTGCAGCAGGGGTTCCTTTTGGTTTGGCTTGGTCTGTTGCAGGCATGGCCTATGTAGTAGGCAGAGGGACTCCTCGGTCAAATGTGCAGTCCCCATCTTTTGATATGTCCCATTATGTAAATCTGATACTCCTGCAGTCATCTATTTCTTTTACTTTGTTTTTGAATGCTTGTAAGGAGTGTGTGATGCTTTGGCAGCAATTTCTGATACTCCTGCAGTCATCTGAAATGTGTAGGTTTTGTAGGGAGGGTAAATATTTCTAATGGTCAGTAGTGTTTGAAGAGTAGAGACCGAGTTAGCTTTGGGAAAGAAAGTCTGCATTATCATAACTTTGTGGATATAATATGTTTGCAGTTTGATTTTGGGTTGACTAAACACTGAAAGTTGAGTGAACTTTTCTTCTAACCCAAGTGTGAAATAGGTTTTTATACATGTTCTTTGTTGATGCTCATCTGTTCTCAGAATGCTTATAGGATGTGAACTTGTAATTTCTTGTCAGCAATTTCTTGCAATACAAATTTTATGTGAGGACTCCTGAACTCATATTTCTGAGTTTCTTTTTGTTATATTTTAAACTTTGCTTTCTCAAATGTGAACTTTCAGGAAAAATCTGATGGAGCAAAGATGAAGGGAAAACTATGTCCTAGATACTATGATTTGCTTACGGTATTTGGTAATGACGCCGCGACAGGTGATCGAGCGGTTTCGGGGAATGATTTTCCTCCAATGAGTGAACCCGTAGATGAGTTGGAGGGAGAAAATGATGTGGAGGAAACTGCACAACCAAGTCTTTCCATAAATTCGCATCGGTCAGTGCAAGGGGGTCCTCCACAACGACGGAAGCGTGCAAAACCGATGGAAGATGCTGCATTGGCCCTTACGAAGATAGCGAAGTCCTCCGAGATGATTGTCGTTGCTTTCGACAAACAAGCCGTTGCTTTCGACAAACAAGCATCACAAAATTATGTGAATGGACAAGCACTCTTGGAAAGGCTAAAAGAGATGGACCTCGACCAAGGAGATGTAATAGATTTGATGGAAGTGTTTGAGGGGGACGAAAAGGCAGGAAAGTTCTTCCTTGAGATCACGGATCTAGAGTTCCGACGATTATGGGTCTATCGTAAGCTTGGACGGGATCCTCCCCGTTTATATTTTTTTAGCATTTCATTTTAGAACGATGGGTGTGTTGGATATATATATATTTTTATATGGTTAAGGAATGACTATAGCAAACTTGGACATTTGTGATAAAGATCCTTCTTTTTTTGTCAGTTGAATACTGTTTATGTTATGTTTGATTGATATAATTTTTTGTTGTTTGTTGAATGATTGTGGGGAGTTGGGATGGATTGATATGCGATTATTGTTGTACAATCATTTTGAATGTCTTCTAAGTTTGTCCGAATTATCTATATCAAGTGTATAATGTTGATTTTGTTTTTTGTTTTTTTGTATAATATAATGTTGAATTGAGTATTGTGGATGTGGAAAATTTAAGTTTTCAATGAAAAATGTAAATTTTCCATGGAAAAAAAGTACAACCAAACAACAAAATATCATTTTCCATGTAAAATTGACTATTTTTCGTGGAAAATAAAGCCAATCAAACACCAAAATTAAGTTTTTCGTGAAAATTTATTTGATTTTCCACGGGAAAAAAATTGCAATCAAACACCGCTATTATGGAAAATTTTAAATTCCATGGAATTTTTTTCCTAGTAAAATAAGTCCGTGGAATTAATTTCTTTTCCACGCATTTTCCATCTTGCAATCAAATGCACCCTAAGTAAAAAGGGTTGACGTAGATATATTGTTGGGGAAAAGTGTCGACCATGAAACTATAGGTAGTACTCGTAAACCTACATTGTCAATTGATGAGGTAAGGAAAAAACATGAAAGACAGCGAAACCACACCTTCTTGTTTTCAACTCATCATCATATTACTTTCACTACATTTTAATTTTTTCCCTACCATCTACTTGCTGCCCCCCCCCCCCCCCCCCCTCTCCTCAAAACCCTGTGGGAACCGGCCCATATTTAATGTAAACCAGAAAGCTAATATAGCTCAAATATTGGCTCTATACATAGACAACCAAATTCAAGGTGGTGTTTGTCTGCATGGGTTTAGTTAGAATAATCCAGTAAAGTTAGTCAATAAGAAAGAGAGTAAAGACTTAAAGGACTGACAAGATGGAATGAACAAATGCACCAAAGAATAGTAGGGACACTTTCAAGACATTCAATTATCACCACAAAGCTGAAATTGATAAACCTTGAAATGCTCATTATACTTTCTGAAATTTGTACTCATAACATATTTTAGCCAAACTGGGAATCCCTTGTTATTGAAATTGAGATTAATGATAAACCAACAAACTAAATTCCAATAATATTAGACTCAAATTTCAACATAATTGTTACCTGAAATTCTATTCAGAACAGACATAAGGAACAAAACTGCTATGAATGCCTCAATGGCACGTGCTCGGTCAAATCCTATTGATTCAAGCTGAAGTTGTATATCATAAACTGCATTTTCAGTACTACTAGAATCATAAACTGCAGCATCTTAAACTGCACATACTAAGACCCAATTGCCCAAAATCATTCATATATACCTGTTATATATCTTGTACTACCAGACTGAGTTTTATCCTCTGTTCTCATAAACACAAATAATTATATATATATATATATATATATATATATATATATATATATATATATAAAATATATATATATATATATATATATATATATATATATATATATATATATATATATATATATATATATTTATATTTATATTTATATAAAAAGCTTTTTTCAGTACCTGAACATAAAATCATGTTATCTTGTACTCCTAGACTACACATAAACATAAAATATATAAAATCCAGCAGCTAATTCTGCTACCGCAAAATCATAAAATTCAACAGCTAACTGGTCATACTCAAAACATAAAATGAAGCTAATGTTGTTGGCAAAAATGAAAGCAACATAGCCAATGCTGGAACCAACATAGCTGCTGCTGCCATTGCTGGAACCAACATAGCTAATGTTGCTGACAAAAATGAAACCAACATATAGGCAGTGCTGGAACCAACATAGCCAAAGCTGCTGCCAAATATGAAGCTAATGCTGATACTCAAAAAACTGCACATGAATACTGGAACCAAGGGGGTGTTTGGTTGGAGGAAACTAGATTAAAATAAGATGCTCACAAATTTCACTGACACTCACAAATTTCTACTGATACTTAGTAAATAAAAGTAAGTTTAGAAGCAAAATTCCTCTCATTATGGAACTAATAATCCAAGTTCCACTGAAAATAAAACTCTGTTACCTATGCTAGAAAAAACAGTAACAAGAATATACATATGCTCCAAAAGATATACCTATGCTCATGATTTTTTTACAGAGCATGTGTAAAATATATTTTACACAACATATGTAAAAACAGTTGCTCCTCTAAATTTCCTATGATCTAAAATTTTCTTAATCTAAAAATATACCTATGATCTAAACATATCCAGAGCAGATCTAAAAATTTAAATATGTAACAAGATATTCATGAAAAAAATTATACATATGCTCGAAACCCACAGATCTGCCCAAATCGCAGCAGATTGAAATCCGAAAATTCAAGATTAGGATGTAAAAACAAATGCAGGCAGCATAGAGAAGATACTTGAGTAAAAATTAGTGAGATAATGTTCCTAATCCACAAAATAGAGAAAATCAGACCACATTGTCAAGAATATACATCTCCCCGTGTATCTTCCAGTCCTTCTCGATGCGAACCATGTCGATGGCAGCCTCTAGATTCTGCTCCAGCATGTCGAGCACCGGTAAAGTGTAGTCTTGGCCCTCTTCAACCTTTATGAACCTACTTACAACCTTCGTGATATCTTACTGACTCCTATGCATGATGTTAAACCAGGAAACATTTGCATAACTGGAAACAAAAAATACACACACACATAAGTTTATGTATTAAAATAGTAAATGAGCCAATAAATCAAGAAAATGTTTCACAAACTTATTTATCTGACAAACGCGAAAAGAATAGGATCGAAACAAAATGCTAAATGCATCATGCCCTCTTATGTGAATGAGCCTTGTAGCATGTTCAATTAATTCTTTGACGAATATGTTTCGTTTCAGCACAAGTGAATCCCTCTCCCCCTGAGATACCCTTTGAACAGAACGCAGGCCTTCACTATGTGCATGGCTTTTGCTTGAGTCTATATCAAAATTTGACAGATGATTCATAATATAAAACAAACTGTAGAGAAAACCTATCTAATCAAAAAACTGAGTTGAGTTAGTGTTTATCCCAAAGGAGACACTGAATATTATCTAATCAAATCGAAACAATAGAGAATTTTTCAAGAACAAATTGAAACCCTAAACTAACCTACACACAATATCCCTAAATTTTCTCTATTCTTCCCCAAACCCTAACCAAAGCTGACACTAAGGCAAAAAATTCATGCAAGAAAACTAATAGACAAGGAGAAAATATTCAAGAATAACCGATCAAAACCCTAACCTATTCTACATAATAACTATAAGGCTAATTATATGGGCACATCCAAAACTTATCATGGCTAGTCCGGATTGTGACTAGCCCAAATTTTTTTGTTTTTCACTAGGCTAGCCCAATTTTTTTTATCATGGCTATCCCAAATTCCCCCCCCCCCCCCCCCCCCCCCCCCCAAATCCATTTTTCCCCTTCACTTGCAAAATTCCTTCTCTCTCTTCCAAAACCCTCACCCCTCTCTTCTTCTTCCTCTTCTCCTCCACCTCTCCTCAATCCCCAACATCTTCCTCTTCTCATCCACAACTCCTAAATTTCCAACATCTTCCATTTCTCCTCCACCATCCTCCTCTTTTGAAGAAATTAATTCAAGCACACAAATCATTTCTCAATTTATTTCCAAAACCCTAGAAATTAATTTGAAAAATTCAAGCATCAATTACATTGTTTATTTCAATTCTTTGTAGCACATTTGAATGAATTAAACTACATACGGAGTGGAAAATTACCCATTTAAATTAAACCCAAGTATGAACGAACGAGAAAACTCCGGGTCGACAAGGACTGCCTAATTTTCTGATAGTCCTACAAACTGAATGGACTGCCAGAAGAATGGGCAGTCCAACTCACAGCATGTGTAACTTTTGACTGTCCATTCTTCTAGCAGTCCAATATACAGACTGGACTGCCAGATAGTTGGGCAGTCCAAAGTTACACATGTTGTGAGTTGGACTGCCCATTCATCTGGCAGTCCAACATACAGTAAGGACTGCCAAAAAAATGGGCAGTTCTTTGTTTCACATGCTGTGACTTAGGACTGCCCAGTTTTCTGGTAGCCCATTCAGTTTATAAGACTGCCAGAAAATTGGACAGTCCTTGTTTACACTAGTTGAACAGCAATATTATGATTTCCACCAATGTTAGGGTTTGTGCATTATGAGGAGGCTTTGGGTGCCACCAAAATTAGAAATGAGAAGAAAATTAGGGTTTAATTTTTGGATATTTTCTTCTCATTTTTTTTCTTCTCCGTCGATTGAAAATCGAAATTCGAAATGGGAAGAAAATTAGGGTTTAAACCCCATTATACTTGGAGATAGTGAGAATGAGTTGAGAAAGAAAATTAGGGTTTAAACCCCATAAGAATTCTCATTTTTGTTATTTTTGGTCTTCTTCTTCCTATTCTTCTTTTTCTTGTTCTTCTTGTTCTTCTTCTTCTTCTTGGATGAGTTGAGGAAGAAGAAGAACAAAATTAGAAAAATTGACTTTCATACCAAAGAGTGGGATAGCCATGATCACTTTCTTCAATGGCAAACTTGTAAATAAACCAAACTTGAAAATTTAGGAGTTGTGTATGAGAATAGGAAGATGTTGGGGATTGAGGAGAGGTGGAGGAGAAGATGAAGAAGAAGAAGAAGAGAGGGGTGAGGGTTTTGGAAGAGAAAGAAGAAATTTTACAAATGAAGGAAAAAAATGATTTTTTTTTTTGGGGGGGAGGGAATTTGGGATAGCCATGATCAAAAAATTGGGCTAGCCTTGTGAAAAACAAAAAAATTTGGGCTAGTCAAATCCGGGCTAGCCATGATAAGTTTTGGATGTGCCCATATAATTATCCCAAAAAAATTCTAACAGAACTAAAAAAAGAGAGCGGGGGGAGCTGTGGGAAAATATAGTATAAAAACGTTACAAAAGTATGTCATATATATAACATTTATATGTAAAAAAAAGTTATAATATGCCAAAAATTCTTTCAAATCGTCATAATAAGGAGTATTTCTAAGACTTTGTAACGTTTCTATATAAAACGTTATGATAAAATTTTATTGAGCGTTTAAAAAAGTATTTTTTTTTTGTAGTGGAGGGAAAATGAATAACCAGCAAATTTCTAAAAACCTTTAAATTAAAATAATTAGTAATAACTATTTTATTTATCAAACATAATTTTTCTAATATTTCTCCATATAAAAATAAGTATTTATATTTTATATATTTTCTTGATGTTGACAGAAAATTCAATTAGCATAACATCTCACAAAACCAATGACCAACAAGCACCGATAGCACTTACGGTCAAAAGTATTTCTCAATATTAGAATTGCACGATTTCAACGATTCAGAAAATTCAAAGATTTGAAAATTACAAAAATTTTGAAAAATCCAAGAATTCGATTAACGGAGGTTACACATTAGAGATTTTAACTTGTTAGGAAAGGCTCAAACATGCTAAGGGTAAAGGTACGTAAAACGAAAGTTATTTGCTGTATCTTTCTTATATTAATGGATGTTTAGCGAGAATAATAAAATATCTCTAAATAATGTATAAAAATGACATATCTTTTGTATTGTTATTAATAAGTCCTAATCATTTGAAAATAATTATGGTAATGTACATCAAAGTGATGTTATATGATATTTTTCTAGGTCGATTTGCATGGAACCTTAGCTATCCTTATTATTACAATATTAGAATTTCTAGTCAGAAATAAATCGCAATATTGTTTTGTCATAATATTTAGATAAACTTTGTTTTTGCTTATATTTTGTGATGCTATAATTCTTTTGATTCATTCAAATAATTTAGTCACAAGAAAATAGTTCAGTGATATTGCAAATCCTTTTAAATCTAAAGTTTTAAAAGTTGAGATTATTTTGGGTACAAGCCGAAATGGTCCTTCTATTGTAACCTCCAAATCCTGATTTAAATTCGTTTCTCCAAAACTAGTTAGTTTTATTAAGTTTATTAAGAGTATAATTTTCAACTAAACTTTTCTTTAGGAGAATGGAATTAGTTACTATTAACAGCTATAAGAATTCTAATATTATTATTAGGCCGACCAAGCTCAGCTATTTGTCTCCTGAAATTTATGAAATGCCCAAAAAATGAAAAAGTTTTATGAAAAACCCACCGCACAAAAACATTTCATCGCGTGCCCAGAATTAGTAAAAAATATATAAAGAGGGTTTCGAATGACCTTTTTGCCCTTCCTTCTAATTTATTGAAAACACCCACGAAACTACTCTTAAAAAAATGTTTCGATACTTCATCTTCTTCCATACGCTGCTTACTTTCGAATCTAGATTTTCTCCTCAAAAATCTTCAAAAACTCGTTGAAATTTTTTGGAAAGACCGAGCCAAACGGTAAAAGTGCTAAAACGGAGGTCCAAGCATCATTTTTTTTGCGATTCTAAAATTTCGGAAGGCCGTCTAACGAAGAAGCGGTTAATCTCCGGCTCCTCGAAGATACACTCATTTTGGAAAAAACGGGCCTCGTTTCGACCTCCCAGTCAAAAGTTATGGCCCTTCAAAGTTTCAACTGACCATAAATTGCAGGAGAATGGTCATTCTCCGTGTTAGAACACGAAAAATGTTAATTTCGCATGAGGGTGGCCATTCTCCGTGTTAGTAACACGGAGAATGTCATTCTCCGTCTTAATTTACACGGAGTCATTCTCTGTGTTAGTAACACGGAGAATAGAATTCTCCGTCTTAATTTACACGAAAAATGGCCATTTTCCGTGCTAAATTACACGGAGAATGGTCATTCTTCGTCTTAATTTACACGGAGAATGGTCATTACAGTGTTAAAACGCAGGAGAATGGCCATTCTCCGTGTTAAATAAAACGGAGAATGGCATTCTCTGTGTTAAATAAAACAGAGAATGGCCATTCTCCGTGTAATTTAGCACGGAGAATGGTCATTCCAGTGTTAAAACGCAGGAGAATGGACATTCTCCGTGTTAAATAAAATGGAGAATGGCATTCTCCGTGTTAATTTACACGGAGAATGGTCATTCTTCGTGTAATTTAGTACGGAGAATGGCATTCTCCGTTTCTAAATTACACGGAGAATGGCCATTCTCCGTGCTAAAAAACACGAAGAATGACATTCTCCGTGTTAAATGACACGGAGAATGGTCATTCAAATGTTTAAACACAGGAGAATGGCCATTCTCCGTGTTAGAAATACGGAGAATGCCATTCTCCGTGTTAGTAACACGAAGAATGCCATTCAACACGGAGAATGACATTCTCCTTGTTAAAAAATGCAGGAGAATGACTATTCTTCGTGTGATATCGACGGAGAACAGTTGACAGAAACCAAATTTTTTATTATTTTTTTGTGGAAAGAAATTTGACATGAATAAAGATTCAAGAGTTTTCGTTCTTCTTTCAAAATGATGCTAACTCTTATGGAAAAGACGAAGAAGATCTTCTCTCCATAATTGACCTAATTGTCGGAGAAGAAGAAGAAGAAGATGAGCGATGATCGGAGTTCGACTGAAAAAAAAGCATGGTGAACTACGAACGATCTTTGCGATCTCTGCTGAAGAACATAGCAATGGAATTCAGATCTCTCGTGAAGAAGAAGAAGAAGAAGACGAAAATCGCAATCCAGATCTGAGTTTGTACGGAAGGGTAGTTATGGTATTAATTTTGTAAATACAGAGCATCTAAAGGGAATCTTGGAATACTTAACGTGGAAATATATAATTCTGGGCATTTCATAAAACCCATCATGCGGGTAGATTTTTCATAAAAATTAACCCCGAAATTGGGTTTCTCAGCAATTTCCAGTATAAAGTATTGGGTCACCATCAGCTGTGAGCTTTAGGTATAGAAAGGTGGATTGGTTAATTAGTTTTTAAAAGGTTCTAGATTTAGGACTAAGTAGCATATGATTATTGAGATGGTTAGCCAATTTACTTCTAAAAAATTTCAATGTTAGTTAAAGGTTGAACCTAGCTAACTAAATACCCCAGATTAATTATCCACATATTCTTGGGCCTATGGCTTGGGATAAAGCCTATAAATACCTTATTTTCCCCATTCATTTTATCCAAGCTCAAACCCATTTTTTTCACATCCAAACCCAAAACTCAAGCCCATAAACCCATTCCTATTAAGTAACTCCCAACCTCTTACATTCCGTAACTTCCAACCTCTTACATTCGTAACTCTCAACCTCTTACATTCCGTAACTTCCAACCTCTTATATTCCGTAACTTCCAACATCTTACATTCTGTAACTCCTAACATTTTCCATTCCGTAACTCCCGATCCTTCACATTCGTAACTTTTCTTTATTCTCTATAAAAAGAGAAATGTTGAGACAAAACTTAAGCATTACCATCTTCTTTCTTTGGAGCAACCCAGCGACCTATGCCGTACTCGCCATCCCCGAGCCACCGGAGCCGTGCCAACGAGCCGAGCTTCGTCGACAACCTACGAACTACCTTCCTGATCCCGACGAGGACGATTTCAACGGAGTCAACACCGTATCGACGTGCTCGAGCCGACAAAAGACGACGAGCCGACGATGATCTCGACGTAACCGCGACCACCTTCTTCTTCTTCTTCTTCCTCGGTAAGAAACTAAACTCTAACCTTGGTATAGTTTAAATCCAAGCGAATCCCTTATGCTAACACCAAATCAATCTTGGCCTAGTGGTCTGGTCACCTGACCGTCCCTAGGATCCAGTCCTGATAGACCCGAGTTTGAATCCAATGTTAAGTTTATTTTTTTGGGTAATATATATTATATTATTTATGGTATTATTATATGTAGTATTTATGTATTCATGTATTTTCTTGTATTTTGATAATTATATATTGTATTTGTGTGTTATAAAATACTGGTATTTAGTGTTTTCAGATGTAGTATTTATTTATAAATTTTCCAGCATTAAATAATATTATTTATATTTTCTATTATTTAAAAATTGAAAGTATTATTTAATGTATTTTATGTATATTAACTTTTAGTAAATATTTAACAGTGCTATAAAATTAAATAAAATTTAGAATCAAAGACTAGATTTTCTGTAGATCATTTTCACATATTTACATGTTAATTTTAGGTTAGTTTTAATATGTTAAAATTAGTTTCTTTTAACAATTAATTATAAATAATTATTTTTAAAATAGTTTTTGATTCAAATAATTCTATAAATAGTAATTTATGTCCAAAAATTCTACAAAATTGATACCTTCATTATTTTGCCCAATTTTGACCAATGAAAAATAGTAGCATGTTAGTTTGAGATCTCTAGCTATTTAAACGAACATTGTCGGACCCTTTTCATAAATACTTTATTTATTTAATAATTAAAATAAAAAAAATTTAATTACTATTAAATTTCTGTAAAATATAAGTAATCCATGACTTGTGATTTTAACATAGTAAAACCTAATTTTGATGTATATTAAATATTGTGGTAGTCTTAATGTTCAATGTTAGGAGTAGTGTGCCATGACGGCAAGACCCATGTCTACCACAACTTGATCCCGTGTCAACCCTCGATCCCGCAGAGTCCTTTCATCCTCGCTTCGGACTCTTTGAGACCGATCGTCCTCGCTAAGGCGTGATGTCATGCAAGCCTAAGTTGCGCTTGCACAAGGCCAAGACCTGAAGCAAGATAAGATTGACAATACGCAGCGGAACATATTACAGATATTTGAAGCAGCAGCGGACATTTTGCAGATATATGAATTGAACACAATAGTAACAAAAAATAATTCTCTTTATTGATTTTATTTGAACAGATTATAAGCTCTCGTTTCTCTCTGATACAATGTTTACATTCTCTCAGAAACTTTACAAACTACAATGATCCCGTTCCCATACATTACATCCCTTTATATATAAAACCAACTCTTACAATAGATGTCCATCTCTTGGCGTCTTTTCGGATTTCTGGCTCCTGAGGATGAGGCTCGGGCTATCGCTTCGGACTATTCTTCTCGATGCATATTGCACCTGCATGCAGACTGATGGTGGGTCAGTACATCAACATATTGGTGATTGTGAACAAAGAGCTACATTGGTCTAAAACGATTACTGTTCATTTAGTGAGAAAATATTTCTTGTGATGTGATCTTGCTATTTTTACCTATATTCATTTCATGCATACATAGTCAGTTTGCATTCTTTGAAAAACATCTTTGAAAAGCCACAGTTCATTTCAGTTCATTTCAAGCATGCAAGGGACTAATCATTTCAAGCACGATGACTATTATTCATTTCATGTGGAGTGCGCATCGTGTTTCATGAGCCATAATCATTCTCAGAGACAATAATATTAGCATTCTTTTCTCTTATACAAGACATTCTCAGGCAGATTACAAGCATGATTATCATAACTTTTCTTTGATCGGGACATAGCTATTCTTTGCACAGGTTATTCTCTTTAAGCAAATCATGAGAAAAACACTTAAGCAATATATGTATCACATTTCAGTGATTCTTACCATAGCCGACGGTCCATCCCTGCACAAGACAAGGATTAGCATAAACATAATAAACCAATATTCTTATTTTTGGTTCGTCTCTGCATCGTTAGCTCTTAGCAAAAATCGTTATCGACACATGCAGACTCGATTGGCAGCTGTGACTCTTCGGTTCAGCTCTGCACCAATCAACACTTATCTATATGATGGTTCATGGTAAATCCCATGATTAGTCGCTGTGACTCTTTGGTTCAGCTCGTCGCTAAGGACTCAGATATCGACTCCTATTTTTATATGGAGGCCCTAATCTCTCCTAGGCCGAGTGGTTCCAGGCGCCCCCAGATTCCACCCGAGAGAAAAAATTTTACTCATGCACGAGTTGTCCGAGACCAATGCATGCTCTAGCAGTTCTATCAGATAAAACAGATCTGTGATCAGATGTATGACATGTTCTTTTTTATGCCTTGACAGATATACTACATGTTCTTTTCATGCCTTTGCAGATGTACGACACATTCGTTTCGTGCCTTTCTTTTATTTATGTCAACATGTACAAGTCCGTCTATACATGTCTACAAATCTCAAGCATACTTAGCAACAAGCATATGATCAAGCATTCAATTCGATTCATTTGCCTTCTCTTATCTTATCAAGCATGACAAGCATCGTATCATTTCTTATTAGCAGGCAACAAGTCTGCTTCTTAGCATGCAGATTATTTTTTTCTTGTTCTTAGCATGGAAGCATGTGAATTCTTTTACAAGCATACTTAATGATTATCATCTTGTTATTAGCAAAAGCATTCAATCAAAAACTCATATTCTTATTGGACGCAAGCGAATCATAAAATGAGACTTTAGTCCACTCACCCAGATAAATCATCTTCTGTCGCAGAGCCAGCAATCTGATCTCTCTGTTATCTAGTGCCTTCGCGGAGCGGGACACTACATAATTATCTACCGAGAAAAAAGTATCGTCCTCAAAACTTAAGGAGAAACTTACGATATCCTTAGCATCGATAGTCCTCATCCTTTGCCATCATCAATCGATAAAACTCTCAATTCATATCATATCAAAACTCTTATTCAATAAAGCATTTCAATCTCAATCCATTAAATCGATAAAACATATGCCGGCATCATAAAAATATTTACAGACTTATTGTATGGAACGTTCATCTCATCGATGATATCAAGCAGGCAAAGAATTTCCAATCAGAAGAATATCTTCGAATTCAACTAAATCAAAATTGGCCAGAGGATCGTGTTGCTCTTTTACCATTCTGTCATGCCCCGATCCCGCAGAGTCCTTTCGTCCTCACTTCGGACTCTTTGAGACCGATCGTCCTCGCTAAGGTGTGATGTCGTGCAAGCCTAAGTTGCACTTGCACAAGGCCAAGACCTGAAATAAGACATGATAGACAAGATTGACAATATACAGCAGAACATATTGCAGATATTTGAAGCAGCAGCGGACATTTTGTAGATATATGAATTGAACACAATGGTAACAAGAAACAATTCTCATTATTGATTTCATTTGAACAGATTACAAGCTCTCGTTTCTCTCTAATATAATGTTTACATTCTCTTAGAAACTTTACAGACTACAATGATCCCGTTTCCATACATTACATCCCTTTATATATAAAACCAACTCTTGCAATAGATGTCTATCTCTTGGCGTCTCTTCGGATTTCTGGCTCCTGAGGATGAGGCTCGGGCTATCACTTCGGATTATTCTTCTCGATGCATATTGCACCTGCATGCAGACTGATGGTGGGTCAGTATATCAGCATACTGGTGATTGTGAACAAAGAGCTACATTTGTCTGAAACGATCACTGTTTATTTAGTGAGAAAATATTTCTTGTGATGTGATCTTGCTACTTTTACCTATATTCATTTCATGCATACAGAGTCAGTTTACATTCTTTGAAAAATATCTTTGAAAAGCCACAATTCATTTCAGTTCATTTCAAGCATGCAAGGGACTAATCATTTCAAGTACGATGACTATTATTCATTTCATGTGGAGTGTGCAGCGTGTTTCATGAGCCATAATCATTCTCAGGGACAACAATATCAGCATTCTTTTCTCTTATTCAAGACATTCTCAGGCAGATTACAAGCATGATTATCATCACTTTTCTTTGATCGGGACATAGCTATTCTTTAAACAGGTTATTCTCTTTAAGCAAATCATGAGCAGAACACTTAAGCAACATATGTATCACATTTCAGCTATTCTTACCATAGCCGACGGTCCATCCCTGCACAAGACAAGGATTAGCATAAACATAATAAACCAACATTCTTATTTCTGGTTCGTCTCTGCATCGTTAGCTCTTAGCAAAAATCGTTATCGACACATGTAACACCCAATTTTTCCAAATGAGGGTATTTTAAACTTTTGAAATTATAATTTTTATTTATTGATATTTATATCACATTATAATTTTTGGTGATTTTTAATCAATTTAAAATTTATTTTAAGTCATGACTTGTGATTTTGATGTGCTGCTAGTGAAACCCTAGAGACTGTCTGACCTAGAGCCTAACCATGTAACTGGGATATTTATTTATCATTTTTAGCCTAGGGGTAATTTGGTCATTTTGACTTATTAGAATTATTTGATTAATTATTGGATTGATGATTGTTAATTTTGACTTTTTCTAGTTGTGACTTAATAGACTAACCTAGAAGCTAACCCTAGCTATGGTGACTTAGTTAGCATGGTGAGACCCTAGTCTAACTTAAGTCAACCTCATTTTAGTCATTTAGGAACTAGTTTGAAATAGGAGAAATAATGATAGGTGCAATGACTTATGACTTAAGGATTTAATTCCATGACTTATGAAACTTGGCCCATAGCCCATGACTTGAACCCTAACCCTAATTTCAGCTATAAGTGACCAGCCACTATAGGGATCCCTACCCTATTTAAACACTCATACACTTGTTGTTTTCCATAAATAAATTCTTTTATTTATTGTGTATCTGGGAAAATTACAACTGTGGGAATCTGATCTAGAAGACGATCACTTTATCCCTTGGACTATGCGAAGAAGAAAAGCTCTCAAATTTTGACAGTAGATAACTATGTATCTGTCCAATGAATGAGAAAAAGAACTCTATTTATAGAGTCAAAAATAATAACTGAAAAGATAACTGTCTTCACAGCCTGTGCTTAGTTGAAAATCACGCAGGATTTAACATACGCAAGGTTATGAGCAGTTACTGGACGTGGCCTGTAACTGTTGGACACATGGCAATCATGCATGAGTCGTGTGCAAGTTACAGGACACGCAGGCGAGAGATCAGTGGCATGGCTGCCACGTACTCCAATTTGATGAAATCTACGCAGACTTGTTGAAGACGAAATCCACGCAGACTCGGGGTAGAAAACTTCAAAATCCACGCAAACTTGGGGCAAAAAGCTTCAGAATCCACGCAGACTTGGTGAAGACGAAATCCACGCAGACTCGGGGTAGAAAGCTTCAAAATCTACGCAAACTTGGGGCAAGAAGCTTCAGAATCCACGCAGACTTTGATGAAGAAAACTTCAGAATCCACGCAGACTTGAGGAAGAAAACTTCAGAATCCACGCAGACTTGAGGAAGAAAACTTCAGAATCCACGCAGATTTGAGTGAAAACTCAAAATACACACAGACTTGGGATAGAACTGCCAGCTGTCTTGATTCAGCGTGCCTCGACTGACACAAAATCTCTGGCAGTGATTGCTTTTGTCAGTCACATTAAATGACAAGAAGCTCTTTTGGTACGCCAACTTGACGAAGGTTGAGTCATGTTGAAGAAGATTTCAAAAATCACGCAATAGACGGCTGTGATCTCTCGAATTCTGTGCATACGTGGCATACGAAGAGACATTCTTCGACTGTCGTGCTGTCAGTCATAATGACTCTCTGTCAAATGATGAGTTGTCTCCTCAGCGTGATTTGTAAATATTGTCCTGATCAACTGAGCGTGACTTTTGACTCTGTCCTGATCAACTCAGCGTGACTGTCATTTTTAAAGGCCTACAAGACCCCCTTCAAAGTTTTCGAAAATTGAAAAGACTTCAAAATTTTCGAAATACTTTGAAAAATAAGATGATAAAATGAAATCAGTCACGCTGAGATGACTTCAAATTTTTCGGAAGTCAGAAAGACTTCGAAGTTCTTTGAGAATATCCAAATGAACTTATTAAATGTCATGATGACTCTTCATTTTTCGAGACTGATTACATCCAGTTTATGGTGGAATATGAACCGCCGGCGAGCTCTGTTATATAAACAGGGAGAGGATTCATTTAATCTTCATCTTACGTCAACATGACACCAAAAGAGAAAGCTGAGGAAGAAGCACGCAAGTTGGGCTTTTGTTCCCATGGTGACCCCACTTTTGGGGGTGAAGAGCCAGAGCCCCTTGTCTTCGAACTCAAAGATGATCCCTTGCAACTAGCCAAGAATTTCTTGAGCTATTTTGGCTTAGATGGCTCGTTCTCTTCTGATGGGCGCAGCCTCATAGAGCAGCGTGAAATGTTGAAGGCTCTGTTATACCGCATGGGAGTCAAAAGCGTAGAAGAACTAGGCATTAAGCTCAGTCGCTCTGGAAAATAGAGCGTGTCTTTTGTGCTTTTGTTGCACTCTTTTTGTTTTGTCTTTCGTAAGACCATCAGTGCCTGTCTTGAAGAATGAAGTACAACTTCTGTGTTTAATCTGTGTGCATTAATGAAGAATATTAATTAGCACCCTTTAACTATTTCCAATGTTGCTCTGTCTTCCAAAGCACACGTAACACTCATTCCACGGTTTACGAGCGCTATTTATGCGGATCTTTTCCAAGAATAGACTTGTACTTTGCCCTTTAAATAGATAGAAGAGTTTCACAGATACTCATCTCCCATTCCTCTTCTTCTTCTCTGAGAATGAAATTTTTGGGAGATTTCACTCTCAAACAGGAAAGCAATGTTTTCTAATGTTCGACTTCTGCGCACTGTATCAAACATGAGTTTGCCAATCCTTAGCACCAAACTTGAAGGTAAGTAAGTGTAATACGTGTATTATTTTTGCTGTTGAAGATAGGCTTTCTGTTTCTTGTTTCTGATTTGAACAATACACGCCTGTTTCTGTTTGATAAATGCACGCTGAATGATTTCTGTTGATCTAATCTTTTTCTTCTTAATACTTTCTGCAGAAACTTGGCTGAAAATTTTCTTCAGAACTGGCATTGGGGATGTGGATGCTGTGGAGAATATCCTGCTGACATCTACATCAGGGAGCTCATACGCTTTTGACGCGTAAATCAGACAACTCAGAACTCTTCGTGGGATAGAAGGGTCTTCCTCAGATGGTAGGAAGAGCCTTTATACACGAGAGTTGGATGGTGGAGTCAACTCTACCCTGAGAAATCGGGTAGTAGAGTTCCTTTCATGGGAGAACTAGGAATTGTATCCCAAGGTTTGGATACATTCCTGTCTTCCTTGAGAGGTTACCCCCAATCCACCAGTTGTATTGGCAGCACCACGACTTCGGGCTGCCATACTCTGTGGTTCTCCTCTCGTCTGAGAGAGAAGACCAGAGTTTGATTCCTGCTGATCTGGTCGTGACTGGGACCCAGACAGTCAGGAACTGCCACCAACAACGAACCTGACGGAGAAGATCCGACGGAGAAGATCCAAAGAAGAAGATAGATCTCTATTAGGTTATTGTTGTGGTGTAGAATGAAAATCCAAGATTTGTAATAGATTTCCATTATGATTTGTAAGAAAGTCTAAGAAAATGTACTAGACTTTTTGTGGTGAAATGAGAATGGAAATGATAATTCTTCTATGCTCAAAGATTTGTATTTGTGGATGAATTGTGGACATGATAGATAATAAAATCTTCTTTTCTGTTTTAGAGTATATAATATTATCAGAGGTATTATGGACGTGATAATATGTAGGAACTCAAAAGAAAATAGATTGATTTCTATGCAGAGGTCAAAAATGACAAATGAGCAAGTAGATTCGGAATTGATTCAGAGGTTATGAAAACGTGATCAATAACGAATCCCCACTTAATAAATTGATAGAAGATCATGAATGGACGAATAAATGAACGGATGAACCGTCAAGTATTAATGAATGTGTGAATCGTCGGATGAACGCAATTAATGGATGGATGAACCGTCGGATGAACGTGACGTTTCATTATTTATAGAACTTCTGCCTATAAATATAGCAGAAATCTGACAAGAACGAACACTTCTTCTTTCAAACATAAAAATGTCGTCTGAAGAAGCATCCAAGAAAACTGGAATTGCCTCAAAAGTTCAGAAAGGCACTGAAGAACACCCTGCTGATCCAGTTCAATCGAAGAAGACGGAAGCAGGCGAAGGTTCGTCTGCACCCAAGCCACCAAGGGACATTCTGGATTTCCTGCTCGAACCAGGAAAGACTGAAGAAGAAGAAGCCATGAGGATGGCCGTTTGCAAGTTCCTCGTGGGTTCTAGCAAGGAGGTTCTCGACTCTTTTGCTGATCACGTCTTCGAGAAGGACGACAGTGGCCCACATCCAAATGTAGAAAAGGATGATAGTGATCTTCTTTAATATCATGTTCATCATTCATGATAAAAATAAAATAAAAATTTTATTTCTAAACATGAAACTGTCTGATGATTACAAGCATTTACATTTATACATAGTATTTTTTAAGGAATTTGCCATTAATAGGCATCAAAACTTTTCGACCATCCAATTCTGAGAGTTGATAAGCTCCATTTGAGAAAACTTTACTCACAATATAGGGTCCTTCCCACTTTGCGTCAAATTTGCCCTTGCTCATATGAGTCATAGTCATAGGACGTCTGACTGTTAGAACAAGTTCTCCTTTTTGATACGCCCGAATTCTGACTTTTTATTAAAAGCTCTTGAAATTCTAGCTTGATAGAATTCAATATTCTGTTGAGCAGATAATCGCTTTTCATCCAGAGCTTCTAATTCTTGAAGTCGAAGACGATCATTATTTTCTGCAGTGAGTTCATTAGCGATTGCTATCCTTAAAGAAGGAATTTGAATCTCTAATGGAAGAACAGCTTCGCAATCAAACACCAGAGAGAAGGGTGTACATTTAGTAGCATTACGAACTGTAGTACGATAAGCCCACAAACATTCACCGAGCTTCTCACTCCAATTACGTTTGTTAGTAGAGACAAACTTCTTTAGGAGTTTGATGATGGTCTTGTTGAAAGCTTCTGCTAATCCGTTAGCTGCCGGATTATATGCGGTAGAAGCCACATTGTTGATCCGGTGATCGTCACAGAATCGAGTAAACTTCTGACTGACGAACTGTGGTCCGTTATCATGAATAATGCATCGAGAAACACCAAATCTGTAGATGACGTGGTGCTTAATAAAGCAAATGACATTGGACGTCTTAACTTCAGACAAAGGAATGGCTTCGGCCCATTTGGAGAAGTAATCGGTTATTGCAAGAATAAACCGATGACCCTTGGATGACGGCAGATTGATCGGACCAATAATGTCCATGTCCCAAGCTTCGAAGGGCCATGATGCTGCCGTCGGATGTAGAAATTTCGAAGGTTGATGAATAAAATCCGCATGGATTTGACAAGCTTTACACTTCTTTGCATATTCGATGGCGTCTGATACCATAGTAGGCCAATAATAACCCATACGTCGAATACGGTCTTGAAGTTTTGGTCCAGGTTGATGTGCTCCACAAATTCTATCATGTGCTTCACGAATAATTTGTTGAGCCTCGTCACCGGCAACACATCGGAGAAGTAAACCATCATAGGCTCGACGATATAAGGTCTTTGTTGTATGATTATAATAGAATCGGAATGATCGTCGTCTGATAGATGCTGCTTCACTCGGATCATCCGGAAGAATATCATACAATACAAAATCTAAGAAAGGAAGTCTCCAATCCGTATCCGTATTTTGATTCTCGGCCGAATGACTAACGATGAATTCCATGCTAGAATCAGATGAAGATGATAAAGATTTACGACTAAATCCAAATCCTCTTATTGTGTTGACGTCATGAGATGTTGATTTTTCAATGTCAACTGGAAGTCCTAGGGTCAGGTTATTTTTAAGATAAAATAATTCTCGATTGCAAACAATAATCATTTGTTGTCGTCTGATTGGGATAGCCAACACCGCTGCAAGATTAGCTAGAGCATCAGCTTCTGTGTTACATGCTCGTCTAACATGTTCAATAAAGAATTCTTCAAATGAAGAAGCCATAATTATAGCTGATCTATGATAAGGAACCAGATCTTGATGGCGGACTTCATAAGTACCCCTTATCTGATTGACAATGAGTTTAGAGTCTCCGTACGCCTCCAAATGTTGAATATTTAGATGTTTAGCGAGTTGAAGACCAATGAGTAATGCATTGTACTCAGCTACATTGTTTGAACATGGCTGATCGAGAGAATAAGCTCTTTGGATAGCAAGACCTTCTGGCGATACAAGAACGATTCCAACTCCAGCGACAATATCACCATTAGGACTTACCCTTGAAGCTCCATCAAAGAATAGACGCCAAGTAGGATCTTCTTCAGCAATTTGGTTTGAATCTAGGACTTTATCTGGAATTTCATCATAGAGTTTTGAATCTTCTGGAATTGAATGAGCAGCCAGAAAATCAGCTAAAGCTTGTCCTTTGACTGACTTCTGAGGAATATAATGCATGTCATACTGAGCAAGTAGGATTCCCCAGTTAGCTAATCGAGAATTCAAAACACTGGGTTTCTTCATCATGATCCGTATAGGATTGATCCTGGAGATGACATGAATAGTCTGGCCAATGATATAATGTCGTGTCTTTTGAACAGTGAACATCAAGGCTACACATTCTTTTTCGACCGGTGAATATCGAGGTTCAGCTCCGGTCATAGTACGACTGAGATAGTAGATGGCTTGTTCGTGACCATTTTGATTCTTTTGAGCGAGTAATGCACCCAATGAATGACTCATTGCTCGAGTATATAGGAGAAATAGAATTCCTGAAACGGGAGGTACCAATACTGGAGGGCTCATCAGATATTGTTTTATATCATCGAATGCTTTCTGACATTCATCATTCCAGACAAAAGAAACACCTTTCTTCATAAGTTTGTTGAATGGTCTGCAGCGTCCTGATAAAGAGATGAATCTCCTGATATAAGCGATCCTTCCTTGAAATCCTCGTAGCTCTTTTAAGGTGCGTGGAGGACGCATCTCTTGGATGGCTTTGATCTTCTCGGGATCCACGTGTATACCTTTAGAGGTAGTGACGAAGCCGAGAAATTTATCACTAGAGACGCCTAAGAAGGACTTAGTAGGGTTCATCTTTAATTGATGCTTACGCATTAGATCAAATATAGTCTTCAAATCTTGGATATGATCCTCCTTTTGTCGACTTTTGACTGCAATATCATCAACATAGCATTCGACTGTTTTCTGCAAATGTTCACGGAATATAGTGCTCATAGCTCGTTGATAAGTTGCTCCTGCATTCTTGAGACCGAATGGCATAACTGTATAACAGTATGTACCGATCGGCGTTCTGAAAGAAGTGTGCTTCTCGTCATCTGGAAATATTTTAATCTGATTGTATCCAGAATACCCGTCCATGAATGACATTCGTTCAAATCCACAGGTATTATCAATCATGACATCAGTAATTGGTAGAGGAAATTCGTCTTTAGGGCATGTCGCATTGAGATCGCGGAAGTCTATGCATACTCTGACCTTGCCAGTCTTTTTAAGGACAGGAACTATGTTAGCCACCCAATCGGGATGTTGTTCCTCTCTAATAAACCCGGAGGTTATGAGTTTATTGACTTCAACTTCAATTGCATCCATAATGTCTGGACGAAATCGTCGCTGTTGTTGTTTGACCGGTTTAGCATTCGGCAAGATATTGAGCTTGTGAGTTGCAATTTGTGGATCAAGTCCTGGCATATCTTCATAACTCCAAGCGAAGACATCGATGTAGTCACGAATGAGTTTGATCATGTCTTGCTTATCAGGTTCAGAAAGACTTTCACTGATGAATATTGGTTTGGGAGATCCCTCTTCACCAACATCTATTTGAACAAGTTTGTCTTCAGTCGGAGGTTCTTTTTGCTCGAAACGGAACTCCCATTGATTATCTAATCTTTGGGTCCATTGTTCCGATTCAGGTGAGATTTCAAACTCTTCTTTGTCTTCATCACTTTCTTCAGAATGGTCAATGGAAACCATGTTGGAAGACAGAAGGTTGCAGTAGAAGTCACCGATACTCGTATCGGAATCCCAAGAAGTGGTACTAGAAGAATCAGATCTCTTATCTTTGTCAGACTCGGGATCTTCATGGATAATATTGATAAAAGGAGTAGGAGTAATATAGCCTAATCCGCATTTCTTCCTTCCATATTTCAGAGGAGGAATACGAACAGGCATTTTTCTTCCCTTTCCACTATTGAGGCCAGTCCTGAAGTCATAGCCCATATTTTTTATGATGTCTTTAGATTGCTGACTATAACGACGTAGTTGTAATCTTCCAGTATCATCATTTTTGTCTTCATCTTCTAAATCAGAAGGACTTCGGGGCCCTTTATAGAAGAATATTGGAATGTCTCCTGGCTTTCTGCTGGGAACTAGAAAGTATGAAGATTGTACAGGTTCTAGGGATACATCTGTATGAACAGTCTGTACAACCCCTATGGTTATTGCGTTCAAGTCATCTAACAAATGTAAATAACTATGAACATAATTACACACATCAGCATACTGCAAAAATGGAGACTTTTCATTAAATATAAAAGCAGCAGTATTTACATTAGGAGAAGGCTGAGCCTTACAGATTTTAGCTAAGTCAATGACTAAAGGAGGAGAAGAAGGACGAGAAGAAGCGTTGTTTTGATTAAGATCGATAACAAATGGCTCAGAAGAGGTGAGCTCCCTTGAAGCTTGAGATGGAAGAATAATCCGCCCTCCAACTGGAATTAGCAGAGTATCATGTTTCATATGTGGAGATGCAGGAATTACAGTACGCCCACTGACAGGAATAATCATTGTATCTTGAGCAAACGACTGAGGTAACGGAGAAATCCGTCCACTCACCGGAATGATAAAAGAACCTTCTTCAGAGAGTTTGGGAGATTGTTGCTGAATAGTTTGACCTTTAACAGGAATTATTAAGGTCTCACTTTGTGAATCCTCTTTCTCCATAGCTTGTATAACCCTTGTATACTCTTCTTTGTACATTCGAGAATCATTGAAATAAGCTTCAACCCCATGGAAGGGATTTATATCAGCAACTTCTTTTTGTACTCTTCTATTGCTATCAATGTATTTAAAACACTGATGAAGAGTAGAAGGCACCACATTATTTTCATGAAGAAAGGGCCTCCCCAGAAGAAGATTATAGGATCCCACGATCTCGATCACATAGAAAGTGACTTTGGATCTGAAATCGCCTATCTGAAGCTTCAGATGAATCTTTCCCAAAGGCTCGCTTCGGCTTTGATTGAATCCCAGGATAGTAGTAACCGTTTTAGAGAGCTTGTGAAGAGGGATTTTTAGTTCATCCAACAGACTCTTTGGCATTATGCTTATAGCAGACCCTGGATCAATGAGGATACGATCTATCTTCATTGTATCGATATAACCGGTGTAGTAGAGAGGCCGATCATGTCGATTATCCTCCAATAGCATGTCGTCTTGTATAAAGGTGATATTTGGGATAATCTCCAATACACTGTTGCAATGTAAGCAAGTGGCAGGTTCTGCATCTGGCTTCTTCAATTGTGCAAGACAAGAGTCAGCTTGCAGAAGTGCTTCATTTAATGTCTCCCGAGTCTCTTTGGAAAGACGTAGAAGTTCAAAGAGGGACATTCTAGCTGGAGTATTAGCAAGCTGAGCTAAAATGTCGAAATTATAAGGCTTCTGAAGTCCAAGAGGAGAGGACTTCTTGATTGGCTTATCAAACCGAGCCTGTTGTTTGCCTTTCTCCAGAGCTATAGGCTTGGAAGGAACAGGTTCAGTGGATGATTCTTCTTCAGGAGGAACATTAGAAGCATCTTTATCAGCTGGAGGGATATCAAGAGGATCCTCAGGATTCTTGGAATAATCCTTTAGATAAGGTTTCCCCGTTCGAGTAGCACTAACAAGTGCTTCTTCTTTCTCTTTTAGCTCTGTGTCAGGAATAGATCCAAGAGAAGTCATATGACATGACTTAATCTTTCCAGCCTTCTTGGACTTTCGAGAAGTAGTCTTTTGAGGAGAAGGTGATTCAA
Organism: Iris pallida; assembly: GCA_029216955.1. NCBI lineage: Eukaryota > Viridiplantae > Streptophyta > Magnoliopsida > Asparagales > Iridaceae > Iris > Iris pallida. Next base: position 6,510 of record JANAVB010021810.1, on the reverse strand, counting down.
AATCTGCCACTAGATCAGGATGGATCCACATGATTTCTCCAGTTTCCAAAGTGATTGGCACTAATCCTTCATACTGTGGAGAAGGAAGATTCACTATGTCAAGAGTTGCCTTGGGAATAGGAACGATCCCACTTTCAAGGAGTTGAGGAGGGAAATCTCCGAATTGCATAGAGACGACGTTGGAGGTGACGGTCTTCTCTTTTGGAGTAAGAGAGATAGCTCCAGATTTAATCATTTCTTGGATCTTTCCTTTCAGTACATAACATATACGAATTGTATGACCCAGCATTCTGTGATATGGGCAGTATTTGGGATGATCTGTTTTACCAGCTTCATCAGGTTTCTTGATCTCAGGTAATTGTATCTTATTACCTTTCAGCAGACATTCAAAGATACCAAGGACATCGTCGTCATCGAAAGAGTATTCTTCTTTGGGGCGAGGTATTCTTGGTTGTTGAGTTGTAGGAGAAGTTTGAACAGTTGATGCATCTTTGCTCTGAAGATTAACTTCAAGAGTTTCTTTTCCCTTGCGAGCATTGTTTTTATTGTTAGTACCTTGACCTGTTTCTTTAGGAGTCATCTGCACTCCTAAACCTTTGAAGGTTTCAGTACTAATTTCTGCAGCCTTGGCACTAACTATAAAAGAAGGCCAGTCTTGGAATTGAGTGGATCCTGTCCACATACTGATGATTGGCAACAAGTTTGATTTGCATGTGTCGATGGTGACAGCATCAGGAGTTCCAAGAGGCATCTTCAGAGCTTCTCTTCGAAACCGTTCAATGTACTCTTCTGTAGTTTTATTATTTTTCTGCTTGATTCTAATAAGAGCAGACATAGTCATGTCATTGAGCCCTTCATAGAACCGTTCAAGAAACATCTGTTTGAAACCGAAAAATGAGGTAATGCTCCCATTTGGGAGACTTCTATACCATTCATAAGCCGTTCCCTTGAGACATCCAACAAACACCCGAGTAAGGAGGGCGTCGCTTGGTTGCAGCTGATCAGTCATCACTTCAAAGTGATTAATGAACTGACTTGGAGAAGTGGTTCTATCATAGAATGAGATAGTGGGAGGCTTGTATTTAGGAGGATACGATACTTGCTTCCATTCTATCGGATAAGGTTGTTTGATGCCTAACCTTTGTAAACTATCTTTCTGTTTGAATACCTCGAATTGAGTTTTGAGATTCCTCAATTCTTCATTAACAACTCCAGAAGATTGTGGAGTTGTAACTTGTAGAGAATAGTTGGGAGGAGGAACAGCATTGTAAGCACTACCCCTAGCTCCAGAGAGACTAGGGTTTGGTTGAGCTGGTCCAGGAGTATTAGATTGTACTGCTGGAGGAACTTGTACTGGACTCATATCAGTGTCAGTTGGTATGGCATCTGGTACAGTCTGTCGATTTTGCATCTGTGTTGCCATGAGTTCATACATCGACTTCATAGTATCAGCCATAGACTTCATTTGTTGTTCCAAAGAAGCAATTCTTTGATCTTGAGGAGTCAAGGAAGAAGAAGGTTCATCAGTATTCCCATCAACCATATAAGTCGTGACTGTACGAGGAATTATTGATGAACTGGTAGATGTTGTTTGTTCTGAATCATTGCTTTGTGCATCAAAGTCAATTATAGGAGAACTACCCCCAGTAGGAAGAGGTGGGAAGTTAGATTCTCCAAGGAATTCAGAATCATCTTCAGAGATCAAATTTCTTTAACTAGAGGCCAGGACTCTTGCTCTGGTATTTCTATATACTCCATCTGGACTATCAACTCTACCCCCAGCATCCCGAGAGGTCATATTGACAGAAGCAAACAAAGGCTCATCTTCATCAGGCATAGGTTCACACTGAATCCGATTGAAGACAGATTGTCGTTTTGTTTGACATCTGCATTGTATTGTGACTCTTGGCTGGAAGTCACATTCATGATCAACATGATCATGAGCCATTGATTGACATCTGCATTGAATTATGACTCTTGGATAGAAGTCACATTCAGCATGGTCCTTTGACACAGAATCACTTCTTCTCTTCTGTTGAAGATATTCTCGTAAATCTGTTTGTGAAGATTGAGGAGTATATTTCCTGTTCTTGGGTCTTGATGGCTCTTGATTATATAGAGAATGATTAATATGAGCCACATAGTTTCTTGCATACTCTGCATCTGGATCTCTTATCCTTGTTTCCAACTGGTATGGTTTCTTAACACCAGAAGTGTTAATTTTTGTTCTTAGATCAGTTGGAGGTAACACATTGGCCTTGAAAACATGGAGTTTTCCTTCCATTGATCTGGATATTTGCAGAGAAGGAAGAGTTGAACCACCCCCTTGATTAGGAGTTGGTAACAGACCTTTTCTAGACAAATTATGTGCCCAATTCGAAGAAGTCATAGAAAAAAACATTAAGGAATATTTCTTCTTAGACTCATTCAAGTTTTGAGACATAGAATGTCCAGAAGGAAGAGTAGCCAAAAGACCATCTCCTTTTCTTTGACTAACAAAATTGTCAGTCAAAGTTGTTCCTGAAGTAAAAACTACAGGAGCAGAAGAAACAACTAAAAAGTTATTTCTTTTCGAAGGGACTTTGTGTGGAAGACCACCCCCAGTTCTGGTAGAACTTGGCAAAGAAGAAGAGATAGCTAAAGAGCTATTCTTCTTAGATGAAATACACGCTGAAACAGGCTTGGTTAAAGAACCAGTGCTGTTGGCGTGACTTTTGACTTTGGAAATACACGCTGGAACAGGTTTGGCTAAAGAGCCAGTATTGTTAGCGTGATTGTTGATTTTAGAATTATACACTGGAACAGACTTGGCTAAGGAACCAGTGCTGTCAGCGTGACTTTTGAGGTTGAAATTGCACGCTGGAACAGATTTGGCTAAGGAGCCAGTACTGTCAGCGTGACTTTCAACTTTGGAGACACACACTGGAACAGATTTGGCTAAGGAGCCAGTACTGTTAGCGTGATCTTTGATTGCTGTCATCTTCGAGCGCACAAGAGTGTGCGTGCTTGTAGTAGAGTTTTGCCAGTGTTAGGAGCAGACACTGTGGCAGAGACTTCACCATTGGCTGCCAACTGATTCTTAGGGACATAGACAGAGTGTCCCTTCGACTTGGCAGTGATGATGGAGGCTGTAGTGGGCTTACCACTCTTAGCCCGCTGCATTTCTTCATAGGCGAGTTGATCGAATTGGATCGTCATCACCTTCTTCGTCGAGCCGATTGACGAAGTATCGCATTGAGTTGTTGCCATCTCAGAAGAGGAGATGGTTTTCCCCAACAGAGTCGCCAATTTGTTTTCCATAAATAAATTCCTTTATTTATTGTGTATCTAGGAAAATTACAACTGTGGGAATCTGATCTAGAAGACGATCACTTTATCCCTTGGACTATACGAAGAAGAAAAGCTCTCAAAATTTTGACAGTAGATAACTATGTATCTGTCCAATGAATGAGAAAAAGAACTTTATTTATAAAGTCAAAAATAATAACTGAAAAGATAACTGTCTTCACAGCCTGTGCTTAGTTGAAAATCACGCAGGATTTAACATACGCAAGGTTGTGAGCAGTTACTGGACGTGGCCTGTAACTATTGGACACATGGCAATCATGCATGAGTCGTGTGTAAGTTACAGGACACGCAGGCGAGAGATCAGTGGCATGGCTGCCACGTACTCCAATTTGATGAAATCCACGCAGACTTGTTGAAGACGAAATCCACGCAGACTCGGGGTAGAAAGCTTCAAAATCCACGCAAACTTGGGGCAAGAAGCTTCAGAATCCACGCAGACTTGGTGAAGACGAAATCCACGCAGACTCGGGGTAGAAAGCTTCAAAATCCATGCAAACTTGGGGCAAGAAGCTTCAGAATCCACGCAGACTTTGATGAAGAAAACTTCAGAATCCACGCAGACTTGAGGAAGAAAACTTCAGAATCCACGCAGACTTGAGGAAGAAAACTTCAGAATCCACGCAGATTTGAGTGAAAACTCAAAATACACACAGACTTGGGATAGAACTGCCAGCTGTCTTGATTCTGTGTGCCTCGACTAACACAAAATCTCTGGCAGTGATTGCTTTTGTCAGTCACATTAAATGACAAAAAGCTCTTTTGGTACGCCAACTTGACGAAGGTTGAGTCTTGTTGAAGAAGATTTCGAAAATCACGCAATAGACGGCTGTGATCTCTCGAATTCTGTGCATACGTGGCATACGAAGAGACATTCTTCGACTGTCGTGCTGTCAGTCATAATGACTCTCTGTCAAATGATGAGTTATCTCTTCAGCGTGATTTATAAATATTGTCCTGATCAACTGAGCGTGACTTTTGACTCTGTCCTGATCAACTCAGCATGACTGTCATTTTTAAAGGCCTATACTTGTTCTTGCCTCTTTTGTGCTCAACCAACTTTTATGAAGGAAAGGTAAATTCCCTATCTTCCCTAATTCATATTAATTCAATTTTAATTCCTTTTTAAACAAAATCTTTTGCAATAGATTCTAATCACCCTCTATTTGATATTCATGGAGAGTAATTTCAGTTTGAGTATAATTTGGAGGATTTGGCTAGCATCGGGAATCAATCGATTTAGGGCTTTTCTTGGTCATTTGAACCTATAGGTAAAACCCTTAAATTGAGTTATTATCCTGATTTCTTTGCATATTAGGCTAGATCTAGGTGTCCCCTAGCTGTCCCTCAAGTTTGGTAGGAAACCGTGACCATTTGGTATCCGTATCGGATACGTGTCTATGTGTATGTGCAAGTGTTTGTTGAAATGCCACTGTGGACTGTTTGTTCTCGTTTTTCAAAACAAATTTCAGATTCGGGTAGCCCTATATATGGGGATTAATTGTATGTGTTACTGAGCATGTTTTTGGACACATTTCGTGTCCAAAATAGGACACACACACACGTACGAGACACAGCACCATACTCGTGCAGTCCCCTGCTGTTCGAACACCACAGCGGACACGACACGATACAGTTTGACCCAAGATTTTTGAAGAAGCTAGGGGCACTGTCTGACACTGCACTAACCAAGTTTGGTCGGGTTTCATTGAGTGGTTAGTGAGAAATCTCACTCGTACTGGATTTTGCCCAGACTGTACAAACGCAAGAATCACGTCTGATATGTGTCACGTACACGCGACACGATTCACGTGGACACGGGGCAGACACCTAGACACGTTCTTCTAGTCCTGGCAAACCTAGGGACACGTGTACGTGGCTTGCCGTGTCACGTGTCACGTGCACGAGGATGTGTCCTCGCTGCACGAGGCTGCCTGCTGCATATTGCTGATACACAGTTTTCATGAATGTTTGACACGTCTTGTCCACTCATTTGGATACGACACGACCTGTGGAGTACCCTTACACATACACGACACTACCTTGGCCTTCAATTTGATGTATTAATGTAATTCGAATAATGATTTTGGGTTCGAACCTAGGTGTTCTGATACCAGTTTACTGATTCGAATATTCTGAGATTAAAATGTTTCTTAAACTGATTTCTAAATGATTAAATTGCTATGTTATTTTATCCAACATTGCTATCATGGACCAATTCACATTGAATTCGTGAATGCAGATGATTTATTGTCAACATTTGCATTAGATCCCTACTTACCTTGCTAGTCCTGCCCTAGCCTAAAATTCATTACATTCCTAAATGTATTCAGCCATATACTTTCATTTATACATCTGTCCTGTCCCTTTACTTCTCAATTATTTTCACCATTGGTGTATAGACGTGTTGATACTTTAAACAAAATCTACATGCCCAGTTGCTCAGATACTAAATATTGGTTCAGTCGAGCCTTATCTTGTTCACTACATATCCATCTGCCCTGTCCATACCATGTAACATCATGACCACATTCCTCCTTGTTGAAGTCTTGTACTCCACACTAGCTGGAATGACTGTCCATGAGTAAATTCCCAAGCATAAATTTACATCTATCCATTACAACATGTTTAGCCACTGCATTTATATCGAGCATTGGTCTGACCTCATTACAATCCATCCCTTAGCTCTGAAATTGATTCCCTACCTGCATCCATTGTTCACCTGCACTTACCTTGTGATCTGTACAGTATGTATACTGAACTACATTGCCCGTATCTAAAATGTAATGCCCTGTCCTATATACTTTAGTATCAGGCATGGTATGGAACACTTGGTTCATGTCCTTTTCTTATCACTGTAACAGTTGGATGCCTCTTAGCCTATATCTTGCTCGAACATTGGCTTCAACTATGTGCATAACCCAATGTCCTGTCTAAGTTCAGATGATTACATTAGATGTCCACTATTGGTTCATCAACCATCTGCCCTATTAGGGGTTCACAATATTGTGGTGTTAGCTCTTGGTGTAAAGGTTTGATCCCAAGTTCAGCCCCACATGTATATTCTCTGTTAGCTCTGATGGCTCTTTGAGCTTTGTGTTCAGTCCTTTGTTTTAAGTTAAGTTATATATATGTGATAGTACACATATATGTTAGGCTCAATGC
>JANAVB010021809.1:0-138493 GCA_029216955.1 Iris pallida | reverse complement strand
AGTTTGGAGTGACTCCTGCAGTCTTTAGTCGCATTGATGGTGGTCCCCCAACTGCGTACGAAGGGCCAGGAGATGCCGAAGCGTTTCTTAATCTGATGCGCCGCTCCGGGATTCACAATATGCATGAACTAGGTATCTCCCTTCGTCAGCCCAACGAAGGAGAGAATAATGTTTTTATGTATTGCGAATCTTTATCTATAGGGGTCCACTTCCCCCTTTATAAATAAAATTTGCTGTTAACCTTATCTATTGACGCGTACTTGTTTATGCACTTCTTTTGACTGCTTCTGTGGTTGTAATTTCCAAGAAACAAACCAACACGTGGCATTTGTCTTGTGGTTACGAGAGCCTTTAAATAGGATCTTCTTCCGAAATAGACTTATCCCAACAGTTTTTTCAGTCTTTATAAATAGCCGAGAATGTTTCATATACTCTCGTACTCATTCTTCTGAAGATAACTTTCTGCGATGTTGTTCTTCAACAAATGACAATAGCGAAGCTTTCCAACGACGTTCCTTTGTATGCCCAGTCATTAGATGCAGATTCAACCACCATTAGAGCCAAACCATTCGACTCAAGTGGTAAGTCCGATCGTAAGCAAATATCTGTCTTCGAATTTTTTTTGTTTGAAAAATAGCTATTTTACGAGCGTAAAGCCTTGCTGAAGCACTGGCGTAAAAACCTTGCTGAAGCACCGACGTAAAAAGTCTTGCTGAAGCAAATGGCGTAAAAGCCTTTGTGAAGCACCGGCGTAAAAGCCTTGCTGAAGCAATGGCGTAAAAGCCTTGTCATATCACTGGCGTAAAAGCCTTTGTGAATCGCCGGCGAAAAAAGCCTTGCTGAAGCAATGGCGTAAAAGCCTTTCATATTACTGGCGTAAAAGCCTTTGTGAAGCGCCGGCGAAAAATCCTTGCTGAAGCAATGGCGTAAAAGCCTTGTCATATCACTGGCGTAAAAGCCTTTGTGAAGCGCCGCGTAAAAGCCTTGTTGAAGCAAATGGCGTAAAAGCCTTGTTGAAGCACTGGCGTGAAAGCCTTGCCATCTATTTTTAGTTAGCGTTTAATACGCATCTGATGATACATCTGTCTAAAACACTTTTTCTTTGTTGTTTTCTGCAGAAGCTTGGCTGAAGAGCCTTTTCAGAACTGGCATTGGTGACTTTGACGCTATGACGAGCGTTCTTCTGACATCAACATCAGGGAGCTCATGCGCTTTTGACGCGCAAATCAGACAACTCAGAACTCTTCGTAGGATATAAGGGTCTTCCTCTGTTGGTAGGAAGAGCCTTTATACACGGAGAGTTGGATGGTGGAGTCAACTCTACCCCGAGAAATGGGTAGTAGAGTTCCTTTGCGGCAGAACTAGGAATTGTGTCCCAATGGATACATTCCTATCTCCTTTGAGGTACCGCCACTAATCCACCAATTGTATTGGCAGCAACACGCCTTCGGGCTGCCATACCCTGGGGTTCTCCTCTCGTCTGAGAGAGAAGACCAGAGTTTGATTCCTACTGTCCTAGTTGCCACTGGGGCTCAGACAGTAAGGAATTGACACCAACAACGAATCCGAAAAAGAAGATCCGAAGAAGAAATAGATCTCCATTAGGTTATTGTGTGTATAGAATGAAAATCTTAGATATAATAGATTTCCATTGTAAAGAAAAGTCTAAGAAATGTAATAGACTTTTATGGTGATATGAGAGTGGAAATGATAATTCTTCTATGCTCAATGATTTGTATCTATCTGGATGTAATATGGACATGATAGATAATGAAACCTTCTTTTCTGATTTAGAGTACACAATACTATCAGAGGTAATATGGACATGACAGTGTGTGAGAACTCAAAAGAAAATTAGATTAATTTCTATGCAGAGTTCAAAATGGAAAATGATAGATAAGTAGGTAGATTTAGCATTTATCCAGAGGTTATGAAAACATGATAAATAACGAATCCCACTTTTTAATCAATTGATAGAAGATTTAAAATCCCTCTCCCAAGAGACAAGAAGTCAGCTTAACCAAACCTTGGTAGCTGGGGAATAAGAAGACAGATATTGTGAGCATATACGTCAAAACGGTGGACGAATCAACATATTTCTTGGGAACAGAAAGGATGATTCAATTCCATAATTAAAAGGATGAACCTGGTAACATGAACGAACGAGTCTTTTCGGAAATGAAAAGTCGTTTTCAATTTCAGAGACCAGTTCATTAATAATCCTCCTCTATAAATAGGTGAGAACTCTCTCTGTAATCATTTCATTCTTATTTTTACTCCTCTATTGGAAATGTCTTCCGAGGATGTACAACAAAAGAATGAAGTCTTCAGGAACATTGAGGACGTCATTGAGACATGCCCTGCTGCGCCAATAGTGACGGGTCCGACCGAAGTAGACAACAGTTCTTCTACGCCCAAGCCACCCCAAGACATCTTTGCTTTCTTAGTAGAGCCAGGAAAAACTCCTGAAGAAGAAGCATTGAGGATGACCGTCTGTAAAAATTTTATGGGTTCAGGAAACGATGCTTTCTATGCATTGGCTGACTATGTATTCAATAAGGAAGGGAGTGGCCCTCGTCCTTAATCTTTTATTTGAACAAAAATAATAATAAAAGAAGTTTTATTTTGTTCTGTCTTCTCTTTTTATACATAGTATTTCTTAAGAAATTTGCCATTGATCGGCAGCATGAGTAGCTCTCCATTAGGTTTTGACAACCGATAGGCACCATTGGAGAAACAGACTCAATTACATACGGGCCTTCCCATTTCGCTTGGAATTTCCCTTTGCTTTTGTGAGTCATCACCATTGGTCTCCGAACAGCTAATACAAGCTCGCCAACTTTAAATACCCTTCCTTGACTTTACGATTAAAAGTTCGAGATATACGGGCTTGATATAGCTCAATATGCTGTTGTGCATGAAGACGCTTCTCGTCCAATCCTTCAAGTTCTTGGAGTCGTAAGCGATCATTATTTTCTGTAGTTAGCTCATTAGCAATAGCAATTCGAAGAGAAGGGATCTGGATTTCCAATGGGAGGACACTTCACATCCATAAACCAGTAAAAATGGTGTAAAACCAGTAAGAGTTTGGACCGTTGTTCGATATGCCCATAAACATTCTCCAAGCTTCTCATTCCAATCTCTTTTCTTAGAAGAGACAAACGTTTTGAGAAGATTGATGATCGTTTTGTTGAAGGCTTCAGCTAAACCATTAGCAGCTGGATTATAAGCCGTAGAAGCCTGATTTTGAATTCGATTTTTGTCACAAAACCGATAAAATGCCTGACTGGCAAATTGTGGTCCATTTTTATGAATTATTCGTCGAGGAATCCCGAAGCGATAAATGACATGATGTTTAATGAAGCTGATTACATTAGATGTTTTCACTTCAGCAAGGGGAACTGCTTCTGCCCACTTCGAAAAGTAATCGGTTATAGCTAGTATAAACCGATGTCCTTTGACAGAAGGAGGGTTAATAGGACCAATGATGTCCATACCCCAAGCTTCGAAAGGCCAGAAGGCTGCTGTAGGATGTAGAAATTCAGACGGCTGATGAATAAAATCAGCATGAATCTGATATGCTTTGCATCTTCTGGCATAGTCTACAGCATCTGCTATCATAGAGGGCCAATAATACCCCATTCTTCGAATGCGATCTTACAACTTTGGACCCGGTTGATGAGCACCACAGACACCATCATGAGCCTCTCGCAGTTTGTTTGGCTTCATTTTCTGAGAGACAGCGCAGCAAGAGTCCGTCATGACGACGATATAGCATATGTAAAGACGAATCATAATAGAATCGAAACGATCGTCTCTTAATTGATGCAGCTTCTTTCGGATCTTCAGGCAAAATCCTATGAACTGCATAATCAATAAATGGAGTTCTCCAATCTTTCTGCTGGGAACTTGCCTCTGTAACGTAACTTTTCAATATGCAGATTACTCTTCACACAGAACAAGTCTCGATCCAACAAAGTAATTGTATTTTGCCTTCGATTGGGACGGCCAAGTCTGTAGCTAAACTGGCAAAAGCATCAGCCTCCACATTCTGAGAATGGTACAAATTCAATAAAGAATCCTTTGAATGATAGGACCAACTCGACTACCACCTGATGATAGGGGATGAGATCAGGATTTCTGACTTCATAAGTCCCTCTAACTTGATTAACGATCAATTGAGAATCTCATAAGCTCTAAGAATTCAATATCCAATTGTTTTGCTACTTGGAGACCAATCAATAGAGCATTATATTCTGCTACATTATTAGAGCATGGCTCATTAAGAGAATAGGCACGGTATATGACCATTTTGTCAGGAGAAACCAAGACAATTCCTACACCAGAGATAATATTGCCTTTAGGTCCCACTCGTGATGCTCCATCAAATATAATTGCCATATATCATTCTTCAGAATCATGTTGCAATCATGACTTCATCTGGAATGTCTTCATATAACTTCGAAGTTTCAGGTATAGGATGAGCAGCTAAGAAATCAGCTAACGCTTGGCCCTTCACTGATTTTTGAGGCACATAAACCATGTCATAGGGAGTGAGCAACATCGCCCAGGTAGCTAACCTGAATTAAGAATGCTTGGTTTTCTATCAATACCCGAATGGAATTTATTCTGGAGATGACATGAATAGTCTGTCCAGTGACATAATGCCTTATCTTTTGGACGGCAAAAACCAAAGCTAGATATTCCTTTTCCACAGGAGTATATCTGTTTTCAGCTCCGACCATCATTCTGCTCAGATAATATATTGCTTGTTCATGACCCATATCACTTTTTGTGCCAGAAGAGCGCCAAGTGAATGATCCAAGGCTCGAACATATAGCAAAAATGGTCTTCCTATCACCGGAGGTACCAGAACAGGCGGGTTTGTAAGATATTGCTTAATGTCATTGAAGCTTTTTGACACGCTTCATCCCAGACGAAAGATACCCCTTTCTTTAATAGACGGGAGAAAGGTTGATATCTCCCAGAAAGATTAGATATAAATCTTCTGATCTAAACAATATGGCCCTGAAAGCCACAGAGTTCTTTCAGATTACGAGGAGGACGTATTTCAAGAATTGCTTTAACCTTATCAGGATCAACATGGATACCTTGAGAGGTAATGACAAATCCTAAAAACTTGCCTCTAAGAAAGACTTAGTAGGGTTCATTTTCAATTGATGTTGGCGCATCAATTAAAATACTGTCTTCAAGTCCTGAATGTGATCATTCTTTGACCGACTTTTAACAGCAATGTCTACGTAGCATTCAACTATTTTCCGTAGATGTTCTTGAAAGATATTGCTCATAGCCTGTTGATATGTGGCACCGGCGTTTTTAAGACCAAATGGCATAACCGTATAGCAGTAAACCCCAAGGGGTGTTCGAAAAGATGTATGTTTCTCATCTTCTGGATGCATCTTGATCTGATTGTATCTGAGAATCCGTCCATGAAAGATAAACGTTCAAAACCGCATGTATTGTCTATCATGACATCAGTAATGGGAAGTAGAAATTCGTCCTTTGGACAAGCCGTATTAAGATCTCGGTAATCTATACAAACTCGGACTTTTCCGTTCTTCTTCATAACAGGAACAATATTGCCACCCAATCTGGGTGTTGTTCTTCACGAACAAAGCCACATGTAATCAGCTTTTGACTTCTGCTTCAATTGCATCCATCATATCTGGTCTAAAGCGCCGTTGCTGTTGTTTTACAGGCTTGACATTAGGCAAAATGTTGAGTTTATGAGTAGTAACTTTAGGATCTAGCCCTGGCATATCCTCATAACTCCATGCAAAGATGTCAATGTAATCTTTGATAAGTTTTATCAGCTCTTCCTTTTCATCTTCAGAAAGATTCTTACTGATGAATATTGGTTTGGACGTAATTCCATCTCCAACATCAATCTGGATAACCTCATCTTCTGTAGGTGGCTGTCGCTGTTCAAAACGAAGTTCTATTGAGTATCCATCTGTTGAGCTCAAGGATCATTCTAAATGGCTCTGATTCATCATCGGCTTGAACCATATTGACTGAGAATATTTGTCCAGATTCACAATGTGAGGAACAAGACATATCGGATTCGATGAATAGAATTTCTTCGAATCTGATGATTGTGAAGAGCTAGAAGAGAATTCTTCTTGTATATCGTCATTAAACATGTGGGACGGATCATATCCCAACCCATGACAAGTCTTCTGGTAAAATGGATCATCGTATAATGGTAGTCGTCTACCCTTGCCCTGATTGAGACCTTGCATAGTCTTCAAATCATATCCCATATTCTGGATAATCTTGATAGATTGTTGATTGTATTTGTCAATTCAGATTCTTCCTTTATCTTTATCTTTCAGATCATCTGTCTGAGCAACAGGAATTTCTAGCCAGACCAAACACGATTTGACGCTTGTTTTTCATATCAGACGGAACCACAAAATAGGATTCTTCGTGATGTCTGAAAGTAACGCAAGCTTGTGATGAAGCGGCTACAGAAGCAGATAGGGAGAAGTTGTCAAGAACTTTTGAGCATAAGGTCCGACATCGACATGAGGAGGAAAAGAATTCTTCTTATGATCAATGTATAAAGTTTCTTTTGGCTCGATGTCGTCTTTATATTGATGACTTTGATTATCAGAAGATAAAGTCATTCTTTCGATAAACTTGACAGCCATATACTCGAACAGGAAATCTTTGATATCAAAAAGTACAGAACGGTCAATATTTACATCATTTACAATCTGATTGCTACGCTTCGGATTAATCAACAGTGGACCTCATCCGTCTTCTGCGTAGATTTGCCAAATTGACAATCAATGGTGATTCTGGATCATTCGTACAAGAAGTACGCCCTTTGACCTTGATCATAAAAGGTTGAACTTGGCTCTTAGCAGGAATATTTATTGATTCCTCAGATGAAGTTTGAGTTCTTCTTTAACCTTGATTATCAAAGGTTGATCATTGACAAGTTGGGATTGGATTCGTCCCTTGACTATGATCTTCAAAGGTTGCTCCTCTGGCGGATCTTCATTAATAGACTGATCCTCAGATGATGATTGATCTTAGCCATGTCTGATATCTCTTTTACATGCTCTTGTTTATAAAGCCTTGAATCAGAGAAGTAGGCTTCGATACCCTTGAACGGATTAATATCAGCGAACTCAGTTTTTACAACTCCTTGGGAGTCCACATACTTGAAACATTGGTGAAGAGTTGAAGGCACAATATTGTGCGCATGAATCCACGGTCTTCCAAGAAGAATATTATAGGATACGTCCGAGTTGATAACATAGAAAGTTACCATAGTTGAAGATCACCAATCTGAATCTGCAGACGAATCTTCCCAGTGGTTTGCTCTTGCCAGAGTTAAAATCGACTATCGTAGTACTAGTGTAAGTCAGCTCACTAGTAGGAATCCTCAGGGGTCTTAGCATACTCTGAAGAATTATACTAATTGAAGACCCAGGATCAATGTAAATCCTGTCAATTTCAGTGGATCCATATCCAGTATAGCACAGAGGCCTATCATGCTTGTTGTTTTCAATAGCATATCCTCTTGTGTAAAGGTGATGTTGGGAATTGCTTCCATCACACTATGACATTGCGGACATGATACTGGTATATTATCAGGAGTCTTGAGTTGAGCCAAGCATGAATCTGCTTGAAGTAAAGCTTCGCTCAAAGTCTCCCTGCTTTCTCTAGAAAGGCGAAGCAGTTCAAATATAGATAGTCTAGCCGGAGTATTGGCTAACTGAGCTAGAATGTCAAACTTGTAAGGCTTCATCACCACCCTGATTGGAAGACTTCAATGGGATATAAAAGCGTACTGCCTTCTGTTTCCCCTTTTCAACCACAGACGGTTTAACAGAAACATGAGAAGGTTGAACTGGTAGAGTTTCTACTACATCTTCTGCTTCTTTGGAGGATCCCTCATAGTCTTTGTGGTACTCTTTTCCAGATCTTGTACCAGCAAAAGTTTCTTCTTCAGACTCAGGAGAAGAAAGTACCATATTACAGGATTTAGTCTTTCTTCCCTTAGCCTTCTTCTTGTGAGGGTTGTTACGAGGAACTTCAGAACCCAATCCAGCAGTGGAATTTGATTTTGAATTTGTAAAGGAAGACGTATTCCTTTATCATAATTCAAACCTTCTGCCTTTTGAAAGTCGTAACCATCTTCCTATGAGAAGGACAGATTGCTGACTATACAAGTGGATAGGCAGTGAGCTTTGGACAGGTGTTTCAGCACAGGAAGAGGAAGAAACCTCTGTAACTACAGGAGAATAAAGCATAGATGTCTCTGTAGTTAAGGGAGGAGAAGGATTCGGGATACGAGGAGAAATCCCTGTTGGAGCTTTTTCATAAGCAGCAAAAACTTATTGTGCCCGGTATAAAGGAATACTATTCATGGCTACCCACTGATGAGTAAGCTTGAGCTTGGTAGGAGGAGCTAGACTTGGAGGACAGATGTTTAGTCCTTTCAGTCTATCTTCTAGAGGA
Organism: Iris pallida; assembly: GCA_029216955.1. Lineage (NCBI taxonomy): Eukaryota > Viridiplantae > Streptophyta > Magnoliopsida > Asparagales > Iridaceae > Iris > Iris pallida. Next base: position 129,997 of record JANAVB010021809.1, on the reverse strand, counting down.
AGGCCATCCCATAGATGATCCAAGTCATCAGGATTCGGAATAACATGAGAAATCATGTTGCAGGTTTTGACTTTCTTACCTTTCTTGGATTTTAAGTTTTACCTTCATTTTCCAACTCAGGTACTAAGTCAGGATGTACCCACATGATTTCACCATTCTTAATATGAGCGGCAACAATCCTGTATTTTCTTCCCTGGCAGGTGGGATATTCACGATCTTCATGGTCGCCTTCGAATTGGGATAATTCCATCTGGGACTTGTTGTGGAGGAAAATCCCCAAACTGAAGAGAAACTATTGGTCGTAACCGTATGTCATTATTGGTTAAAGTGATAGCGTCAGCATTTATCAGCTCTTGGATCTTCTTTTTAAGACATAGAAAGCACTGGTAGGATGATTAATGTATCTTGATAGATACAATATTTGGGATTGTCAGTCAGATTCACCTCATTAGGCCTTTTTGGCTCTGGAACCTGAAGTTTACCACTTTTACCAGACATTGAAATATCCTGGGATATCACTTTCGTCAAAAGAGTATGCTTCCTTTGGCCTGAAAGATTCCTGATTATTTGGCGTCATTTTGTTCTTGGAAAGATTGACCATAAGAGTATCTTTTCCTTTCACATTACGATTGCCAGGATTATTACCAGGATTACTTTTCTTTCCTTTATCTTCTGAAGCAAAAATCATCCCGTGTTCACGAGCCAACCTACCATTGGTCTCGGCAGAAACTGCTGCTATGATAAACAAAGCCCAATCTGTGAATTGGGAACCTGTGAAGACAATGGATGGTCGCAGATTCATCTTGCATGTATCAATCAACGCTGAATCTGGCATACCAGGAGGCATCTTTAGAGTAGCCTGTCAAACGTTCAATGAACGTCCGAGTATCTTCTTTCTCCTTTTGTTTTTTTTATCAAGGAGGACATGTTCATGTCCATACCTTCTTCATAGAAGCGGAGAGAAACATTGCCTTGAATTCGTCAAAAGACGAAATAGAGTTATCGGGTAAGCTACGATACCAGTCGTAAGCTGAACCCGTCAGGCACCCGATGAACACTCGAGTGAGTGAGAAGAGCATCATTTTTCTGCAAGTGTACAGTCATAATATTAAAGTAATTGATATATTGACTGGGAGATGCTTTTCCATCGAATAAAACTATGGATTGCGGCTTGAACTTCGGTGGAAAGGGTACATCATTCCAATGAGGAGATAAGGTTGCTTAATCCCTAACCTCTGGAGCTGATCTTTGTGCCTCAAAACTTCAAACTGTGCTTTGAGTTCACGCACTGCTTGAATGGTTTCACTGGTTTGAGGAAGCACATTTGATTGAATAGTCGTTGGATGTACCATAACCCCCACTGAGGTGGTACATCTTCTGGAATGATGGGATCTGGAGATACAGAATTTTGATTAACAGCAGCTCTTGAATATTCAAAGGTATATCAGCCCCTTGACTATCTTGAGTTTGTGCTGCTACTGGTACTGGAGTTAACTGTAGGTTGAGCAGTTTGCTGATTCAAAATTATCTGATGCATGCTTTGTACCATGTTAAGCATGTCTTTCAATGATTGCTCCACGGCAGTGAGACGTTGTTCCGTATTAGCAGATGACGTCTCTGGTTCATCTCCAACAGCGTAGATTCAACCTCTCTTGAAGATATAGAGGGATTAGTATAGAAGTATGAATCCACACTATCGTATCAGACTCAAAAGATTGAGTACCCCCAGCTTCTGAATCAGAAGTCTGCAATTGTCTTTGTCTTCTTGATCGAGTATTCTGATATACTCCTTCAAAGGAATCAAGAAGCCTGTTGAACTGTTGTTGACCTGGGGTTTGGGACATATTCCGTCTTGGATGTCGTCCTCTGTTAGTATGAGATGCCATGTTGACTGACACATATGACAGCTCATGTTCTTGGTCTTCAGCTTGATGTTGAGGCGAGTTAAAACTTAAACGATCAAAAACTGACCGTTTTGAAGCCGAACAACAGTTGATCACAACCTGGTGATATTCACAATGATATTTTTCTTGGGAGAATATTACCGAGATTGTCTGTTCTTACATTTTTGCATTAGCAATTCACGTAAATCAGAAGGAACAGATGGAGTATTCTTATTTATTACATTTGGGGTAGAAAAACGTTTAGTCCCTTGTGTATAAAGAATTACTGGCTGCATTCGCAGAACCAACTGTATATTTTTACGCGTTTGGAGTTTATGCGTAAATCTTGAGATTTAGCATGAAGGACTCCATTTTCTTGGCGTATAATTTGTAAGTTTGGTACTTTGCGTAAAGCAGTATAAAAGGTTGTTGGTGTAGGACAGAAGCTTTACCAACGACATTTTTACGCTGCACACGTTTAGGTACATTCACATTAGATGTGCAAACATCATTATGAATTTTATCTACACTGTCAAAGACAGGAGACTTACCTTTATGCGTGGAGCGTAAAAATTGATTATCTACCACGTCACAGACGGGAGATTTTGCTTTACGCGAGGAGCATAATTTATTTGGGCCTACCACGTCACCGACGGGAGACTGATTCTTACACTCAGAAGCATAAACTTTAGAGTCTGGCCCATTACGAATGGAAGATTCATTCTTATGTACTGAGCGTAAAATTTGGTTCTTACCCACTGAGCGTAAAACTTGATTCTTATGCAGTGGGCGTGAAACCTGATTATCTTTACCGTTACAAACGGAGATAAATCGTCACACTTTGAGTGCAACTCTGAAGTAAGGACTACCTCGTTACGAACGGGAGCCCCTACGACAGGAGTGGGAAGAATTCCCTTGTCATCAGAAGCAACAGAGAGATCAGAAACCACTTTGGATTTGGGAATCCAAACTTTTGTGCTTTGCGAGACTTTTGAACATTGGCGAGAACCACCCCCAGTTCGGAGCATTTCTTCATAGGTAGTCTGGTCGAAGTGCACAACCAGAGTTTTCTTGGTCGAACCGACCGAAACATCATCATATTGAGCAATCGCCTCCTCGTTAGAGGAGAAGGTCGTCCCTAGCAGGTCGCCATTTTGTTTCACTTAACAAAAATGCCAGGAGAATTGGCTTTTGAAAATAAAATGAGAAAAAGTACAAGAAGTACAAATTTGATTCTGGAAAGTATTGCTATGGAAGTCTGATCTGTAAATGATCACTTTGTTCCTTGGACCATATGATGATGATGAAGATCACTGCTTGAAGTAGAACAACTTGGAAGAACTAAGTCACCAGAAAGGTATCGACGTACTTGGGCACTGATGGCGAGCGAATGCTTTCCTGCTTTGCTTCACTCTGTTCTGAAAGAAAGGTTGAAGAAGAATGCTCTGGAGAACAAAATCTTGAAGTTCTGACTCTGTATTCTCTCCTGTCTCTCTGTGTGTGTCTTATGAGAAAAATAAGTCTATTTATAGACTTGGGCTCTGGTGCGTAAAAATCAGCAAAAGTTCTGCCTTTACGCTAACAACTGCCACCCATGATCAAAGTCATCCTCTGTATACGTTGACACGTGTCCCATCAATTCAGTAAGAATAGGATGCACGTACACACGTTCTTCGAATGTGTGGCATAAAAGCCACGTAGGCAAACCACGTTCCAAATTGATCAGAAAGAACAGGGCGTAAAAATAGCCTCAATGTACTCTGAGCGTAAAGTAGATTGAGCGTAAAGTAGCTTTGACGTAGACTTCCCGCGTAAAGTGGTTGTTAAATAACCTTGAGCGTAAAAATAGCTCAAACAGACTTTACGCACACGTCAACTGTTGAGCGTAAAAGCTCGTATAGTCCTCGTGCGTAAAAGAAGCCGTAGTGTGAGCGTAAAGTAGCTCAATCCACACACTAAACGACAACATTGGTCTCTGTGTAAAATAAATCCCTTTGAATTATGTGATATATGCCATCATTAATATCTTCATGTCAGAGTTTGCATTAAATGCAAGACTTGACAGCTTTGTCCAGCGTAAAAGTGGCTGCTCTGTCCTTGGCGTAAAATCATGGGTGTAGACCCGAGCGTAAAATGATCAACCTTCTTAGGCGTAAATTGATTAGCCTAGTCTTGGGCGTAAAGAAATTACCCGTTCTTCTAGGCGTAAAGCAGATCACTTTGAATGAGATGACTCTTTCTTTGAAGCACTTTTTACGCTCCTACACAGGTTTTCATCATATTCTTTGTGCATATGGTCTTTTTGACCCATGGACAAAACAAGACCATTGAGGATCGAGTTGGTCTTTTACATAAAATACTTGCTTGGCCTGTGAAGCTAAAACAAAAGAATCTGATTTACCCAACTCGATTAAGGTCCACCAATGTGAAACCAAGTTCATCAACCTTAACACCCTTACTATCGACCCAGTCGCACTTAAATACTGAATTTTGAAAGTGTGATAATCAAGATCCCATATTTCTGTGATAACCCCGTAGAAACACATGTCCCCTATTATAGGATTCTTATCTTTCGAACTTGCAATCTGCATTATCGTAGCTACAAGACTAACTCCACTATTTTGGGTAACTCGAGCGTTGTCACGACCCTTCGTGTAGCGACAACCATTAATAAGTAGCCAGAACACTTAATCACATGGTGGCTAGGCCCTTGTGCTATCCACTTTACAGTTTGTGAAATGTCTTCTCTTTCATTAAATTGACCGCCAACCTACAAAGTTTCATATTTATTAAAAGCAAACTTAACATCTAAATAAGTTAGAATATAACTACAATAATATTTCTACAACTTCTAACTTCTCCTGTAACCATTGGAGAAATGTTTGATTGTGTTTGTCCTGCAACCACTTTTTATTTTAGATTTAAGGGGATGTTGTGATTGTAACCACTCCATATGCTCACCGTCAAGACATCATAAAAAACTTAATCATACAATTTTTTAACAATTTTTATACAATGAATAAATAGAAAATTTATGATAAAGATGCTTACTCAATATAAGGTTGAATTTCATCTGTATTCTCTAAAACATATAAATGGGCTTGCTGCCATTCTTCACGATCAACTGCAACAATGCGACCTCCAGGCAAAGGTTGGCCATCTTTAACGTTGTCCTTCCTTCAAGTGGATTTTCTACTGCTTCAACATATGATAGATACTCGCTACAAAATTCTATTGCTTCTTCTGTAATGTAACATTCTGCAATGCATCCTTCGGGACAGTTATGATTGCGCACATAACCCTTCAAGGGTTTCATGCACCTTTCAAATGGATAGATCCATGTCAGAAAAATAGGTCCACATATCCTGACTTGGACAACAGGATGAAGAGTTAAATGGACCATAATGTCAAAAAAATACGGTGAAAATACTTTTCCAACATGCATAATGTGACCACAAGATCATTTTGAATATCGTTTAGCTTATTCACATCCACCACTTTCTTGCAAATTGCATTGAAGAAGAAGCAAAATCGAGTAATAGCAACTCTAACCAGCTTAGGTAAAATTGAACGGATTGCCACGGGTAGTAGTTGTTGCATTAGTACATGACAATCATGGGATTTCAGACCATAAAGTTTCAAATCTTGCATTGAGACAAGATTTTTGATATTAGAAGAGTAACCTTCAGGAACCTTTACGTCTACCAATGTTTGACAAAATATCTTCTTCTCATCCTTCGTCAATGTATAACAAGCACGGGGCAAATATGTTCGTTTCTTTTCAAAATCAGGTTTTAGTTCAGTCCTTAGACCCTCGTCCATAAGATCAAGATGAGCATTGACTCCATCCTTTGTCTTTCCAGGAATGTTAAGCAATGTACCATATATGCTCTCACAAACATTTTTTTCGATGTGCATAACATCGAGTGTGTGGCGAATATGCAAGTGTTCCCAATAGTCAGTGTAAAGAAGATTGACTTCTTCTTCATCCATCTTCTTTTACCTAACTGTAATGCTTTTCACTTTGCATGTTTCTTTCCCCATGAGTTCGAAATTTTACCAACCTTGTCCAATATATCCTTTCCGCTCAATGGTGTTAGAGGATCGCCAAATTCCTGCTTACTATTAAAACTTTCTTTTGAGTGCAATACGGATGATGTCGTGGGAGAAACCTCCTTGTACCAGTATTCATATTTTTACCACTATGTTTCATCCTAGGCGCATAAGTATCTTTCCCGCATATGGGGCAAGCATAATACCCCTTAGTAGTGCAACTAGACAGATTTTTATATGCAGAAAAATCGTTGATAGTCCACAACAATACGGCCTTTAAAGTAAAAAATTCTCTTTTTTGTGCATCATAAGCAACAACTCCCTCTTCCCATAAAAGTTTCGAGTCCTTAACTAATGGTGCTAAATAAACATCAATATCATTGCCCGGCTGGTTTGGACCTGAAATCAATAGCGACAACATCATGAATTTTTTTTCATGCACAACCACGATGGTAGATTATAGGTAACCAATATAACTGGCCAACAACTGTACCGACTACTAAGGGACCTATGTGGATTTATGCCATCAGCTGTAAGAGCTAATCGAAGGTTTCTAGGATCTTTCGCAAAATCTGGCCACTTGTGGTCAACTAGCTTCCATGGTGCAGAGTCTGCAGGATGGCGAAGTTTGCTGTCAACTACTCTTTCATAAGCATGCTAAGTTAACTCCTTTGCTGTCTTTGAGGATTGAAACATTCGTTTAAACCGGAGAATGAGAGGAAAATACCACAATAGTTTGGCAGGAACTTTTTACTAAAAACTTGGTGAGGATCATTAGTTGCCTTCTTCCATCTTGATGTTCCACAAGTGGAACAATCCGACAAATCACTATATTCCTTTCTATAAAGTATGCAATCATCGGGACATTCATGTATCTTCTCATATTCCAAATCCAGAGCTTTCATCATCTTCTTAGCCTCGTACATTGATGAAGGTATTTCATTTGTGTTGGGAACATATCATGAAGAGTTTTCAACAACTCTGAAAAGCTACTGTCAGACCACCCAAATCTTCCTTTAATGTTATACAATCTCATCAATCCTGATAGTTTTGTATACTTTGAACAACCAGGATACAGAGGCTTTTCAGCATCTTCGAGTAGAGAAATAAATGACTTACGGTCACCAGAAATATGTTCATATGCAGCATTAACCATTTCCACAGCATCTACAGCGTCTTCATAGCCGTGTGTTTCTTCAGCATATGTTGCAAAGCTTGACGATCCTATCTTCTTGTATTTCTTACCATGCAAAACCCATACTAAATAACTTCGATCTATACCCCTCCTAAACAAATGTTTTCTTATGACCCCTAACGTTTGAAATGTCAGGTTTCCACATTTTTTGCATGGACATCTAAAAGAATTAAGATTACTTGAATGGAGTTTTGTAAACTCAAGAAACTCTTCTACTCCTTCCTTATATTCCCTATACATTCTATCCTTTGACATCCACGAGATTTATCCATTTTGGGTTGGATTAGAATAGAAGTGCCTACACAGGTTAATATAGCATGTTAGCCATGATTTAGACATGTAACTCTACTTAGCAAGATACAAATGCAATATAATATTGTAATAGCTATAGTATGTATACCTGAGCTTCAACTTTAGACGACCTTAGTCTACTCCTTAAGTTCTTACCTTCATCCTTTCCTGCAACCAAAATATGGCAGAGCTATTTTTTAGGCTACAACAGTATTTTTTTAAGAAGGAGAATGCAACCTATACAATGCAAGACTCAGAAAAAAACCATCCAAGAATGTGCAATGCAAATTCAAAGGGTATCTAAAACTATTAGAAGACAATGCTTGCAAGTATTTAAACCCTTCACATTGAAGAACCATTCATTCTACAAATAAAGAAACGAACAATTCTCAGGTACATATGCCTAGAAATTCTGGAATTAAGGACCCGTCACCTATTTGTGCAACATTGAAGTAGGAAGAAACTAAGAGTTTATGCATTTTAAATAAAAAATTGAGTTCATCTAGAAATTAAGGACCAACTATATACTAAAAATTGAGATACATCTAAAAATTGAAATACATCCAAAATCAGTGTATACTGATACACCTACTGATACGTACCCAAAATCCTTACACATTCATAAAACAAACACCAACTATTAGGAAGATGGCAATTTCACAAAATCCATACACAAACAGTGAACATCCATAAAACCAGCACCAACTATTAAATTCTTACACAAAATTAATTCATGATGTTTTGAAATTAAAAATCAATCCATAAAACCAACACCAACTATTAAATCCTTACATAAAATCAATCACAAAATCAATCCTTACACAAAACCAATCCATAAAACCAATCCTTACACAAAATCAATCCATAAAACCAATACCAACTATTAAATCCTTACACAAATTCAATCCATAAAACCAACACCAACTATTAAATCCTTACACAAAATCAAGGGGGAATATTTGTTACAATGGTGGGGTTCCCAACATATTTGAAGAATACTACAGAGTATAGCGCCACGCCCCGCTCAGTTCAACTAGAGGAATTAATCGAAACGCAACGACATTTGGACTTAGCATGCAACGGCTTGATTGAAGTCCTGTTCGGTCGAGACAACTCCTCGCTCAGGTGGGTGGCTTCGATGAACTAGGTTGAGTATGCATGAGGATTATCAAATAGTCGTTCTTGAGTTTGAGTAAGAAGATTATGATAACATAGAAACTTCTCGGACCGATAGTCGCCGAGGGAGTCTCCGAACCTGGTGCATTAAAATGAAAAGATGAGAGAGAATTGGTCTTATAAGTACGTCAGATTGAGTAGAGTCTTGCATGGTCATGGACATGTTGTGCACAATATTTAGTTCCTCGACCGATTGTCGGGGTACCTTGATCTATTCGCACCAAGGAGGAACAAGTTCCCCATGTTCGACGTACTTGTACGGGGCTTTGCGGAGCGGTTCAAGTAGACTGAAGGATGACTCCGAAATGCTTGGTAATTCAGGGCGTTCAGTGGGGCTAGCAACCTTGCTCTGAATAATCATCGTCTAACCAATCAATGTCTAAGGTAGCTTGAATTGCCAGTGACCATTCATATAGATTAGTCGGGTGCTGAGCGGCAATCCTCCTGCATGGTGTCGGTTAAGTTACAGGAAGTGTATGCACAATACGAATGGGTCAAAAAAAATATGCGCACGGTTTGCACGACAAATATGGAACCTAAGATTTGGCTATAGCAGAGACACATGCTTCAGCACGAGATGTGGCGTTGTATGTTTGAGTCAATGATATAAGTTTACGAGTATGGTATGAGTCAGTTGTATGTTAAAACGGTGTAAAGCCCCTTATTTTTATGAAAATTTATTGTTTTATTTAAAAATATTTTCGGCATTTTTTATATTTACAAATAGTTAATAAATAATCATAGGGTATTTTCTATATAGAAAATAGTAGGTAAATAGTAATCCTTGGTATGTTGTGTACAAAAATTATTTTTCCTAAAATACTATCTCTTAGGATTTTGTTTTCGATTAAACTAAAAATACTTTACAAAAGTATTTATTATGTTTAAATATTTTAGAATTTTTTATATATAATATTGATACACATGAATTATGTATTGATATATAAAGACAAATATTCAATTATTCATATAAATTTTTGAGATTGATGATATATATATATATATATATATATATATATATATATATATTTATATATATATATATATATATATATATATATATATATATATATATATATAAATATATATATATATAAATATATATAAATATATATATATATAAATATAAATATATATAAATATAAATATATATATATATATATATATATATATATATATATATATATATATATATAATTGTTGAGATTGATACACATAATATATATATATATATATATATATATATATATATATATATATATATATATATATATATATATATTATATATATATATATATATATATAAAAAATTGTTGAGATTGATACACATAATATATATATATATATATATATATATATATATATATATATATTTTGTTTTATATATATATATATATATATATATATATATATATATATATATATATATATATATTGTAAGATATATGTTTGTTGATATATATGTATAATTATTCTTATATATTTTCTATAAAAAAAGGATAAGAAAAAGAAAAAGAAATTTTTAAAGGGAAATTCTTGCGAGATTTTGAAAAAATATCGCGAGGAGCAAACCTGCAACAACCCACGATCCAAATTTTCCCTGGACCGACTTAGAATAGCAGCAAGGTGTATAAATACACAAGACAGAAAGGCATCAAACCCTAATCCCTTCCTTCCACTCGAACCCTTTAGCCACCCTTGATCCCTAGTGACCCCTTCCTTCACATGCTACCGCCCGAAGCAGCCCCAGCCACTGTGCGGGTTACCAGCGGCATCTGCTGCTGCAATAGTAAGCAAAGCCAGGTATGTCATTTCGTCGTATGTTTTCTTCACAAATACTAGATCATTTTTGACACCATAAAACCCTATGGACAGCCTATATAACCATCTAGGAACCCATCCAATTAGTTCGTATTGAATTGATCCATTTTCAAAGAGAAATTGAAATAAAATCGAGACAAAAACCTAATTTTTCGAGAAAACAGGACAGGGACTGTAACACCCAGTTTTCTAAAATGAGGGTAATTTTGATATTTTGTATTTTAATTTATTTAATTATGATATTTATTTAATAATATGATTTTTGGTAATTTTTAATCATTTTTAAACCATTTAAATCATGACTTGTGATTTTGGTGCATTGACTAGTGTAGCCTTAGACTGTTGACCTAGAGCCTAGTCATTGTGATTAGGATATTTGATTAGTACATTTTAGCCTAGAGGATATTTGGGTCATTTTAGAATTTATTGGAATTTTTAGGAATTTTTAGAATTTATTTTGGAATTGTTTGATTGAAGGTTGACTGGGTTGACTTTGACTAGCTTTGACTTTGTGACCTAACCCTAGTTAAGTTGGACTTGACTAGATATGAGATCCTAGGTTAAGTTAGGTCAACCATACTCTAGTTAGTGAAACAATTAAGAGTTTTGAGTTTTGAATAGAAAGTTTTGACCACAAGTCATGACATTTGATTTTTAAGTCATTTGTTTAAAGGCTAGGCCCAAAGCCCATTAACCAAGTGCCCAACCCTAACCCTAACCATTTTGTCCAGCCACTTAACCCTCATTAGAATTTCCCCCTTATAAATATTCTCTTGGAATTAGGGCTAGCCTCTAAGGAAGAACAAGCTTTAGGAAGAGGTAATGTCCCTACTTCAAAAATCTCTAGAAAATTCATTTTGGCTCCTTTTTCCCCCAAACAAATTGCAATAGGTTTTAATCTGAGTATTCTTGCTGTTCTTACAACTTATTCTCAGATTCAAATCAATTTGGAGGAGTTTGACTCTCATGAGGAACCTCTCTTTTTAGAGCTTTTTGGAGACTTGGATACATAGAGGTAACATCCTAATCTCACCATTAAATTCTAGTTTTGTTTGCATATTTGGAAAGCCCTAGGTCTACCCTAACTGTAGGTATAGCTAAACCTAGGTTTCGTGTCCGTTTTGTGTCCTAAATGGACACGTATCAGTCCCCTATGCAATGTGTTTGATGAAATGCCACAAAGAATATTTTTGTCTTATTTTTGAATTCTTTTTGAACATGATTGTAGATCTGGGTGTATGTTTTAATTCTTGTGAAGTGTCCATGGTGTTTTAGTGTCTGTGTCGGGTGCACGAAGGGTCGGACACGCTCGCACGCGCGGTTGGGGCTTCCCCTGCTACTCGGGTTGGATTGCACTCTGGACACGGCGATTCGGGACACGCCACTTGCCACATGGGTGGGGGCAGTGTCTGACACGGCCCTCCCCAAGTCTCGCTTGTCCCTGTTCCGTGTCGAACGAGCACGAGCTCGTGCACTGGTCGCTCGAGCTACTGCGCGTGAGTTTCAGTCCCCTCTGATACGGGCTGTTAGCGTGGACACGGCGACACGGTATCGCGTTGCAGGCTGACACAGACCTAGGGTGACCCTAGGCGAACACCCCTGTGTGAGCACGAGCCTCGAGTCATACTGTGTCGCGTGCACGACACGCGTGCACGTGTGCACGATGCAGTGCTATTCCTGTGCACTGTAGGTGTTTGATTAGTGTTCTTAGGCTTGGACACGCGCTGTGTCGCATCGTGATGGACACGAATTGGACCATAAGACACGGGCACATGTTTATCTTCATTACCAACCAACCTCTTTGCATTTTAGTTAGTTTTTAATCATTAATTACATTTACCCTATTTTCTGAAACTGGGTATTTATTTCAGTGCTTTCCAGTTTGTAATTCGAATTTTGGCAATCTATTTTACCTATTTAATACTGTTATTAGCATGATTTAAAACCCTAAAGTTGTTCTCCTATGTTTGATCTAGCTATGGGTCGATTTTGGGGTGGTTTCATTGAGTATTGGATTCAAATGGATTTCGAATACTATGGGACAAAAACTGAAACTGTGTGTTAATTTGTGTATTGATTCCTTTCCTTTTCCTTTAACTGTCCAAACTGAACTGACAGGGATGAATTGGTTTTCTTTCCTTCCCTGTTGCTGAACACGGCCACCATGTGTAACCCCCACTTTCCCCTCTGTGCATTGCCTACCCATATCCTATTACACAGTCATACACTCACACCCTCACTCCCAAACACAGCCACACAGGTGTCTCCCATACCCAGCAGCACACACACTTGACACACACACACAAGTCCACATTTTCCTGAACACATACACTAGCACTGTTTTTTTTAGGTTTTCAGTTTCTCTTAACCATCACATAGTTTTCCCTACTTGTCTTTCCACACTCACATTCACATTCACATCATTCACACACATATAACCCTATCACTTAACCCTCACTGTTACACTCATTTCCTAATACCTTGCCACACTCTAACACACATTACATTGCTCACCCGCTCCCTATATTTATGTAAATATGTATGTATATATATATATATATATATATATATATATATATATATATATATATATATATATATATCTATGTAAATAAGTATGTAGGAACCTCTCTATGTGCCTATCTATATATATATGTATATAGATATACATCTAAGTATATAACCTATACATCTATGTATAGCCTATATATATATCTATGTATGAATGCATAGATGTAATGCAACCATAACCCCTTAATTTGAAATGCCAGTTAATTTCAGACTTCATATGTAAACAACCATGCCATGTAGCCTCCTCTAAATGATTGCCATGATAAGTAAAGGTATACTTGTTAGCTTGTGCCATGATAGTGTAACTTATAATTAGCATTGATTTCCTTGTTTTGTTGTGCACCTCCATGTTCACACACACACATAGCTTACATGCTAACACATAGCTTACATGCTAGTTTCCTCCTATTATGTATAAAATTGAGTGTGATGGCTTGTGTTTGGCTTGTATAGCCTTGTGATTGGTGTGTGATTGCTAGATTAGGCTTGGTTAGGCCTAGTGAGACTTATTAGACTTGTTAGGGTCAGTCTTGACCTAGTTGACCTAGTTTGACTAGTGTAGTTGACCAGAGTTGACCAAGAGTTGACTTTGGCCTAGATTGACCTAGAATCATGTAGAATGCATAGTAGGACTTCATTATATCATTTTAGATTGGTTGTGACTTGTACTGTTCTATAGGAGACAAACACCACTCCTCGGACAGTATATTCTCTTCAGACACTCAGGCTATCAGGCGAGTACATTCTCTGACCGTTTCATACTTGTATGGATTTACATTCTTGCTCTAGATTACTGTACTTGATGCTGACACGATTCATTATCACGGATTGGTACTATATGGATCTTCTTCTGAGATGCTATCTCCTTGTATTCACTAAGTACATATTGTGATGTACGTTTCACTTCCATGTTGTATTTATTGAATACCTTATCATTGTACACTCATTGTGCATATTGTACTCTCAGTATCACATTGAGCCATTGTACAAGCTATTGTACAAGTCATTGTACAAGTCATTGTATAAGGTAACGTAACTGAATTGGATCCTTGTGTATTGATTGGGGAGGGGGAGTAGAAAATGGTTATGTGATCAATCGTATTGTATAAGAAATTGTATATGTCCATTGTACAACCACGTACAAAGGAGTCCCATTTTATTGTATAACCTAACCCGTTTACATAACCATATTGTGCTCTAAAATCACATGTTTCCTTACAGTCTTACTTATCATATTTAGATATTTCCTGTTATCAAATCTCTACTGTTTTTCATATATCTTCTTCTTTCAGCGTTTTATGTACTTTACTCTATTGCATGCTTTATATTTCCTAACTCGTTATGAACTGCGTGAGATGTTTTGTGCTCGCTCCCGTCCTGACTGGACCTGTTGAAAATTTTACAGAGGATGAGGAGGAGGCCTGCATAGACACCTACTATGGGGCAGCTGTAGATGACTTGTGTGACCCAGATTTCTAGCCTGATCCACTAGCTTAGAGACTGTGGCTCCCTAGTCTAGATTTACATTTACTGTCATTTGAGATCTGATTGTATATTCTTTCATTCCAGTTTTAGAGACTTGTATTGGGTTGGATGTTCTGTTTGTATGGCAGTAGACACTTAGACTCTTTCTCTCTGATTGTATCCTGTGGATGTTTTTATTCCAGTATCTATCTATCTTTTATTTTCATCATCCTGCCTTAGATGTGATTGAGACTGTATATCGTTATGTCACCTCCATTCGGAGTGTATATACTGTACAGGTACCTTTATATTGTTAGATGATTGACCTAGGACAGCGTTCTACCGCCGATACTGCGACGTAGGCTGGGCGTTGTTACGTTCTCGTACCCTCACGGTGGGTGCGGGTCGTGACACGTTTTTAGTGGTGGCCCATGCAGGTCCAGTTTATGTAGTGGTATTCAAACTAGAGTATCACTACAGCCTGCAGTAGGATTAGGATATTTTTGGAGGTACTCAATCACATTAGGAAAAACTCTTATTCATACCATCTCGGTTCTTACTGATATTGTTCTCCTTGAATATAACTGTCCTCCTTTGCTATTTCGACTCATTCTCAGCAATTGTTTGTTTGATCTGTCTTCAGGATGGTGGAGACGCGATCACAGCGTGCCATTTATGGAGATACTGTAGGGGGGACTGCTACCTCTCAGCCAGTTCAGCAGGGTCGGGAGGCTACAGCTTCTGCCACCTCTGCTCATATTGGGGCTTCAGCAGCAGCAGTAGCCGAGGGTATACCTTCACCAGTTCGGAGGCAGGACCCAGTCATTCCAGAGGATCCGTTCCAGCAGCCACCTGCAGGGACAATTGACGCCGTTCAACTGTTAGCCTTCTTCCGGCAGTACATGGAGGGTCAGCAGACTCAGCAGCAGGGGCAGACAGCAGAGCTCACACGAGGCATTGAGCTGGCAATGACTGCGGTAGAGAGAGTCATAGCTCAGCCAGCGGCAGCCCCGCAGCCGTGCCAGCCACGGAAGAAGGGCATCCAAGATTTTCAGAAGATGCACCCGAGAGACTTTCGAGGGACAGAGGGGATCTTGTATGCCGACGAGTGGATCGAGCATATGGAGGAGATTTTCAGGTTGGCTGAGATCCCTACGAGGCTCCAGATTGAGGCAGCGGCCAGCATGATGCAGGATCTGGCCCGTACATGGTACCAGACCGACCCGAGGGTCGGTACAGCAGGACAGACCTGGGCAGCATTCAAGAAGCTGTTCAAGGAGAAGTTCTTTCCAGATGCAGCGCTGGGAGCCCTCGAGACCCAGTTCGAGGCCCTAGTCCAGGGGAACCAGTCTGTGGAGGAGTACGCAGGAGAGTTCTGTCGTCTGAGCAGATTTATGGATGACTTGTCGGAGACGACGAAGGCCCGGAGGTTCCGGAAGGGCTTGGTAAAGGAGGTCAAGTCCTACACCAAGAATGCCCGCAGTACTACATTTGAGGAGATCCTGGTGGACGCTTTAGCTGCAGAGGATGATCTTAAGCTTAGGCTCAAGAGAGGGCGAGACCCAGTTGGAGGCACCAGCAGCGGAGGACCGGCCAAGAGGCCGCACGTTCAGCTACAGTTTCAGCAGCAGTATCAGCAGCCGATGCCAGGCATACAGTTTCAGCAGCAGCACCAGCAGCCGAGGGCTCAGATACGTCAGCATCAGCAGAGGCCTGTTCAGTATCAGGGTCAGGGACAGGTGCAGTATCAGTAGGACACCGTGTACAACTTCTGCAAGAAGCCAGGTCATTGGTGGAACGATTACCGGAAGAGACTGGGTATGTGTTTACTTTACGGGTCAGCAGAGCATCAGTGTAGAGAGTGTCCCCAAAACCCGACACCATTGGCTCAGGTAGCACCAGGAGCTAGGGCTCTGGCAGGACAGCAGAGGGGACCACCATTGCAGACTCAGCAGCAGAGGTTTGTCCAGCATCAGCAGCAGGCCAGGGGAGGCCAGCCAGGGCGAGCTTTCGCCATGACAGCCGAGGATGCTCAGGCCGTTGGAGATCTAGTTGCAGGTTCCGTTCCTTGATTCAATTCTGCTATTCCTATCTTGAAATTCAGTTCCATCTATTTCTATCTGTTTTCATTGTTGATAAGTTTCGATCTGGTGCTTCATTATGATTTAATTTTTTTCTGAGATAAGTCGTATGGGCTAGGTCGCCTCGATTGTGAGATTTTAGAATCCTCTAGGGTCATGCTAGCAGGCATAGTGAGGACATATAGTCGGACTATGGATGTATTTCTCGGGTGTGGGAATTTAAGGTTTTCGCTGCCAAGCGCGCGGCAATGCGAAAATTTTAAATACCACAATTCTAGAGGTATGTACCATAGTTGAGGACTCTGTGATTATCGTAGCCTTGCTCACTGGCATGACAGAGATTCTGAGTATCATAGTTTTGGACAGACGCATATGATAATCTGACGGTATGTTTGAGACTCTGATTGTGGGGTGTTTGACCTAGAAGGACTACTACTATTTTAATTTCGAGGACGAAATTCTTCTAAGGTGGGTAGACTTGTAACACCCAGTTTTCTAAAATGAGGGTAATTTTGAAATTTTGTATTTTAATTTATTTAATTATGATATTTATTTAATAATATGATTTTTGGTAATTTTTAATCATTTTTAAACCATTTAAATCATGACTTGTGATTTTGGTGCATTGACTAGTGTAGCCTTAGACTGTTGACCTAGAGCCTAGTCATTGTGATTAGGATATTTAATTAGTACATTTTAGCCTAGAGGATATTTGGGTCATTTTAGAATTTATTGGAATTTTTAGGAATTTTTAGAATTTATTTTGGAATTGTTTGATTGAAGGTTGACTGGGTTGACTTTGACTAGCTTTGACTTTGTGACCTAACCCTAGTTAAGTTGGACTTGACTAGATATGAGATCCTAGGTTAAGTTAGGTCAACCATACTCTAGTTAGTGAAACAATTAAGAGTTTTGAGTTTTGAATAGAAAGTTTTGACCACAAGTCATGACATTTGATTTTTAAGTCATTTGTTTAAAGGCTAGGCCCATAGCCCATTAACCAAGTGCCCAACCCTAACCCTAACCATTTTGTCCAGCCACTTAACCCTCATTGGAATTTCCCCCTTATAAATATTCTCTTGGAATTAGGGCTAGCCTCTAAGGAAGAACAAGCTTTAGGAAGAGGTAATGTCCCTACTTCAAAAATCTCTAGAAAATTCATTTTGGCTCCTTTTTCCCCCAAACAAATTGCAATAGGTTTTAATCTGAGTATTCTTGCTGTTCTTACAACTTATTCTCAGATTCAAATCAATTTGGAGGAGTTTGACTCTCATGAGGAACCTCTCTTTTTAGAGCTTTTTGGAGACTTGGATACATAGAGGTAACATCCTAATCTCACCATTAAATTCTAGTTTTGTTTGCATATTTGGAAAGCCCTAGGTCTACCCTAACTGTAGGTATAGCTAAACCTAGGTTTCGTGTCCGTTTTGTGTCCTAAATGGACACGTATCAGTCCCCTATGCAATGTGTTTGATGAAATGCCACAAAGAATATTTTTGTCTTATTTTTGAATTCTTTTTGAACATGATTGTAGATCTGGGTGTATGTTTTAATTCTTGTGAAGTGTCCATGGTGTTTTAGTGTCTGTGTCGGGTGTACGAAGGGTCGGACACGCTCGCACGCGCGGTTGGGGCTTCCCCTGCTACTCGGGTTGGATTGCACTCTGGACACGGCGATTCGGGACACGCCACTTGACACGTGGATGGGGGCAGTGTCTGACACGGCCCTCCCCAAGTCTCGCGTGTCCCTGTTCCGTGTCAAACGAGCACGAGCTCGTGCACTGGTCGCTCGAGCTACTGCGCGCGAGTTTCAGTCCCCTCTGATACGGGCTGTTAGCGTGGACACGGCGACACGGTGTCGCGTTGCAGGCTGACACAGACCTAGGGTGACCCTAGGCGAACACCCCTGTGTGAGCACGAGCCTCGAGTCACACTGTGTCACGTGCACGACACGCGTGCACGCGTGCACGATGCAGTGCTATTCCTGTGCACTGTAGGTGTTTGATTAGTGTTCTTAGGCTTGGACACGCGCTGTGTCGCATCGTGATGGACACGAATTGGACCATAAGACACGGGCACATGTTTATCTTCATTACCAACCAACCTCTTTGCATTTTAGTTAGTTTTTAATCATTAATTGCATTTACCCTATTTTCTGAAACTGGGTATTTATTTCAGTGCTTTCCAGTTTGTAATTCGAATTTTGGCAATCTATTTTACCTATTTAATACTGTTATTAGCATGATTTAAAACCCTAAAGTTGTTCTCCTATGTTTGATCTAGCTATGGGTCGATTTTGGGGTGGTTTCATTGAGTATTGGATTCAAATGGATTTCGAATACTATGGGACAAAAACTGAAACTGTGTGTTAATTTGTGTATTGATTCCTTTCCTTTTCCTTTAACTGTCCAAACTGAACTGACAGGGATGAATTGGTTTTCTTTCCTTCCCTGTTGCTGAACACAGCCACCATGTGTAACCCCCACTTTCCCCTCTGTGCATTGCCTACCCATATCCTATTACACAGTCATACACTCACACCCTCACTCCCTAACACAGCCACACAGGTGTCTCCCATACCCAGCAGCACACACACACTTGACACACACACACAAGTCCACATTTTCCTAAACACATACACTAGCACTGTTTTTTTCAGGTTTTCAGTTTCTCTTAACTATCACATAGTTTTCCCTACTTGTCTTTCCACACTCACATTCACATCATTCACACACATATAACCCTATCACTTAACCCTCACTGTTACACTCATTTCCTAATACCTTGCCACACTCTAACACACATTACATTGCTCACCCTCTCCCTATATTTATGTAAATATGTATGTATGTATGTATGTATGTATATATATATATATATATATATATATATATATATATATATATATATATATATATATCTATGTAAATAAGTATGTAGGAACCTCTCTATGTGCCTATCTATATATATATGTATATAGATATACATCTAAGTATATAACCTATACATCTATGTATAGCCTATATATATATCTATGTATGAATGCATAGATGTAATGCAACCATAACCCCTTAATTTGAAATGCCAGTTAATTTCAGACTTCATATGTAAACAACCATGCCATGTAGCCTCCTCTAAATGATTGCCATGATAAGTAAAGGTATACTTGTTAGCTTGTGCCATGATAGTGTAACTTATAATTAGCATTGATTTCCTTGTTTTGTTGTGCACCTCCATGTTCACACACACACATAGCTTACATGCTAACACATAGCTTACATGCTAGTTTCCTCCTATTATGTATAAAATTGAGTGTGATTGCTAGACTAGGCTTGGTTAGGCCTAGTGAGACTTATTAGACTTGTTAGGGTCAGTCTTGACCTAGTTGACCTAGTTTGACTAGTGTAGTTGACCAGAGTTGACCAAGAGTTGACTTTGGC
Source organism: Iris pallida (assembly GCA_029216955.1). NCBI lineage: Eukaryota > Viridiplantae > Streptophyta > Magnoliopsida > Asparagales > Iridaceae > Iris > Iris pallida. Next base: position 110,022 of record JANAVB010021809.1, on the reverse strand, counting down.
CTAGATTGACCTAGAATCATGTAGAATGCATAGTAGGACTTCATTATATCATTTTAGATTGGTTGTGACTTGTACTGTTCTATAGGAGACAGACACCACTCCTCGGACAGTATATTCTCTTCAGACACTCAGGCTATCAGGCGAGTACATTCTCTGATCGTTTCATACTTGTATGGATTTACATTCTTGCTCTAGATTACTGTACTTGATGCTGACACGATTCATTATCACGGATTGGTACTATATGGATCTTCTTCTGAGATGCTATCTCCTTGTATTCACTAAGTACATATTGTGATGTGCGTTTCACTTCCATGTTGTATTTATTGAATACCTTATCATTGTACACTCATTGTGCATATTGTACTCTCAGTATCACATTGAGCCATTGTACAAGCCATTGTACAAGTCATTGTACAAGTCATTGTATAAGGTAACGTAACTGAATTGGATCCTTGTGTATTGATTGGGGAGGGGGAGTAGAAAATGGTTATGTGATCAATCGTATTGTATAAGAAATTGTATATGTCCATTGTACAACCACGTACAAAGGAGTCCCATTTTATTGTATAACCTAACCCGTTTACATAACCATATTGTGCTCTAAAATCACATGTTTCCTTACAGTCTTACTTATCATATTTAGATATTTCCTGTTATCAAATCTCTACTGTTTTTCATATATCTTCTTCTTTCAGCGTTTCATGTACTTTACTCTATTGCATGCTTTATATTTCCTAACTCGTTATGAACTGCGTGAGATGTTTTGTGCTCGCTTCCGTCCTGACTGGACCTGTTGAAAATTTTACAGAGGATGAGGAGGAGGCCTGCATAGACACCTACTATGGGGCAGCTGTAGATGACTTGTGTGACCCAGATTTTCAGCCTGATCCACTAGCTTAGAGACTGTGGCTCCCTAGTCTAGATTTACATTTACTGTCATTTGAGATCTGATTGTATATTCTTTCATTCCAGTTTTAGAGACTTGTATTGGGTTGGATGTTCTGTTTGTATGGCAGTAGACACTTAGACTCTTTCTCTCTGATTGTATCCTGTGGATGTTTTATTCCAGTATCTATCTATCTTTTATTTTCATCATCCTGCCTTAGATGTGATTGAGACTGTATATCGTTATGTCACCTCCATTCGGAGTGTATATACTGTACAGATAACTTTATATTGTTAGATGATTGACCTAGGACAGCGTTCTACCGTCGATACTGCGGCGTAGGCTGGGCGTTGTTACGTTCTCGTACCCCCACGGTGGGTGCGGGTCGTGACAGGGACAAAACTGTCCAACACACAGTTTTGAAGGCAATTTTTAGCCTATCCAGCAACAGGTTCAAAAATCTATTTAAAGGGACATATAAACATCCTTTAGGTGATTGAAACCTCTCTTTTGGTTTAGTTTACGTTTACTAAATTGTTGTAAAAATAGTTTTAAAAATCAAGAAAAACACATTTTCGAAAAAAACCAGAAATTTAGAAAAACTTCCCGATATGCCGTGTGCTCCGACAAATTGGGCGACCTGGTCGCAACCCATGAGCATCGAAAGACGAGTATGGATGTTGTCGATGTATAGGATTCGACAGAAATCAATTTCGTTGTACGTGCGCGCTAAAATCGAGACGTATCCGTCGAGATACCTCGTATCGGTCTTTTTGCAAACTAGCCCATAACTTCGTGCACATTCATCATATCGAGAAGAAACTTGCGCCAATAGGACCAAATCATTTGTTTTGGTCCTATATGCCAAGTTTGGTTCGATTCTGAGAAGGTCGACCGAAACGCCCTTTTGGCGGGCCTGTGACCCGATCCAACGGGCAAAATTATGCACGGTCCACCGAAATCCAACTCTGGACATACGTTTGGGTTCGTATCATCAAACTGGACCCATAGATATATAGTTTAATAAATTTAGAGACCGTAAGTACTGGCATAGTTTTTGGTGCAAAGTGGGTCCAACGGCGGACATCGTTTCGACCCAAAATTATGATTTTGCCCATGTGTCCAGAATTGAACTTTTGGACAGACATTTTTAGACATTTCTTTTATCCTAAAAATGTTCGTGATGTTTGTTTTAGCATCCGAGGACGTTTGTGGTAGTTGGCTTTATTTGCTTCACCAAACCTTTATCAACAGCTTAGGATACTAGGCGAGTACATTTGTTGTTTGTTTTCGATATTGTCAATTACTATAGTTCGTTGTTAGTCATTTAATATTTGATTATCGACACACTCGTCACACGGATGCCAAATTTTATCTTTCTTTAATATCTTGTCATGTTTCTTACATGTCGTATCGGAAAGGGGAAGTACCAAGTAGATGTGTGTTCTGACCATAGACCGTGTTTTATTTCATGCAATATAGACCTCGTAGACCGTGTTTTATTTCATGTAATATAGATCTCGTAAACAATGCTTTATTTTATTATTATTTAGACATTGTAGACCGTACGGTGTAGTGCCCCAGCCGATCACACATCGAAAGTAGTACTTCAACACACTTAGATAGGTATATTCTTCGTTCTAGCTTTTATATGTTCCATATATTTTTTTGTCTCTAGTTCATTGTATTACCATGTTATAGTATATTCTCTCATCATGTATTTTATGGCTAACCTCTGTTTATAGTCGTTATTATATATTGGAACTTCATTCAATGAATTATACTCGTTCCATTCCTGAATGGAAACCAACATTTTTTAGATAATCACCTGCTACATTGTGCTTGGACCACTGGGGTAGACGTGGTTATATGCTGAGGTCAACCACAGAAGACAAGTTAGATGTGTTGACAGTTTTCAATATTTATAAGAGTTTATATTTTTCTTCAAATGTAAAACTTGTGAATATTGTAAGTTTAATTTAGTTATTGTGAATGAGCAGAAAGTTATTATTTTTTGTGATTTTGAGCATCGTGGCTAGACAGTGACACTGCGGTGTAGGCTGGCTTGGACACGCACTCGTATCCCAAAAAAACAGGTGCGGGTCATGACAAGTTTTTCTAGTGGCCCATGCAGGTCAGTTTTTTGCAAATTGTGCGAACTCGTGATAGTACTTAAGTTAGTCATACTATTGCGAGCCTGCGACTAGAAAATGCTCATTCACAAGTTATGGTTAATTTGATTTTAGTCGTACTATTGACTGTTGGGTAGTTAAAGTTACTACGTAGGTCGTGTGATTTAGCCAATGATTTATTGAATTCTAAATCCCTATTAGATAACTTAGGAAAATTTTCTTGAATGATATACCATTGTATTTGATATGATGGTACGGTCTAAGGTGGGTAGACTAATCGCTTGTAAACTAAGCCTTCCTATGATTCTACCTGTAATCTTGATCATCTATTCAAATTTTATTTTGCCCTCCTTAAATATCATCATCATATCTGAATTACTTATTTATTTTTCTTTTTTGCCATAAGGAACTATTTTCGAAATAATTTCTGATCCAATCACCCGTATGTTAAGCTCAAATTATTTTTGATAGGGATTTAAATGTTTTCCTTATCTTTAATCACTTCTTCCTAATAAATGTTGTCTTTCAAAATTGATAATTTCACCTAAAGGACATATACTTACCTTTTTCTAATCATGATCCGCTAGTTGAATCTCTAAAAAAATCCTTTAAAATTCTTATGGATATAGTTGGAATAATATTAATGACTTATGATGGCAAGACAACAGCGCACTATCGCCAATTATCTGGGTTATGGAGGCTGCGGATTCACTGCAGCCAGCAGCGCACTGGCGAGGCATGACCCCTAAAGTTGAAATTATTTTAAGTAAATGTAGGTTATCGAATGTGATTAAAACTATGTATTAGTTGTCCTCTTTTGGTCTTAGTCATCTTTACATCAATATTAGATAGAGTTAATAAAATTTCCAATATTATATCATATTTGAGTCACGAAACCAAGGGTTTACTACAGCCAGGTGTACACTAGCGAGACATAAATTCCTGATAAAATGACTTCAGACATGATTACAGTATTCGGATACTATAGAGGTTAGGAAAATACCATGTATGTCCTATTGATTCATAGCCAACACTAGTAGAAATTATATAAGTTGGTAGCATGTCTCCCAACCTAGCATCCTGTAGTCCTTGTGACCTATTAACGAGGTAATTGACTGACACTAGTAAGTTTACCTAGACTATAGAGCTTAGAGACCCCTAACCCATTACACGACCAAGGCCTTAGGCAAAAAGACTAGTAGGACAACTATCGAGGCACCAATCCCGGACGAGTCTTAGATTTTGATGAACTTGAACTACTTGTGCCTTCTTTCAATCATAAATCTCGGATACTTATATTTTTGACTATCTTGAACTCTTTATTATTTTTCGTCTTTTACTTATTTTGGAAAAAAAATACTCTTATTTGAAGGAAGATGACACAAAATGTCCCCCTTAGCTCGCCATACCACCTATGGCCATGAAAGCTATATATACACAATCGTCTTCCATCTATTCGAAATCGAAGAATGATCTTGAACTTGATTCGTATCGACCATGTCACATCATCTATTACGTCACGTGGTATTCTTTTATAACCCAGAGTCAAGGTACAATATCACGACCTTGAAATTTTCTAACCTCATTAATCCTAAAATCGTATCTTAGTTTCTGGAGTGAATAGATTGTAAGCCCTTCTTAATTTTAGGATTTCTGGGATTACCGATTGATTAAGGTAAATTTGCCCCCATTAGGATGAAAAATTAGTGCCACATGAACACCCACTTTCTATTTAGATCTTTTGGTGTCCCTTACCATGATATTGATATTCGGAGCGTAATACTAGTTGTTACCTTCCAACAAATTTTATATACAAGCCTTAGACGAGTCCACCTTAATTTAGGCATATTATGTTCCACTCAAGTACGTCCCCTTGTACTCTATTTTTATGATACGACTTTCAGGTCAAAAAGGCTAAACTATAACCCTTACCATAATACCGATACACTTTTCGACTACAATTAGAGACTCAACCTCGAATCAAACCTTTTGACCCAATATATGGTTGTGATCTACTCGAAGCCCACTACGCACATGCCACTAGTGTGCCACTCAATTGAGTCCTCTAATGCTACCTAACCATAAAAGTCACAGAAGGCGCATTTTTGGGCTTAAGGAACCTAGTTAACAAACCCGACTAGCAAATAGCCCATCCACTTGAATCTGAACCCATTCTACATTACCCTAACCTAATAGGAATAATCCAGATTGATTTTACGGGATCTTGTCCAATATAGATTAAAATTCAAGGTTCATTCAATCAAAGATTGATGTCCAATTAGGGAACCCATTGAGACCTAGTTAAACCCATCCATGCATATCACCATATTTGGACTATAAAACCAATCCTTATGAAATATGTCCCTACACCTATTATGTAGACTCCATCTCATGGTACACTAATCCTCCTTCCATAAATCCCTTAACCATATCCCTTTGTGTTACGACCTGCCCTGGGTATAAGGGTACAAATGTGTAACTGTGCCCAGCCAATGCCGCAGAATCGGCAGTAGAATGCTGTCTAGGTCTACTATGTATTAATAACATGATAACCTATCAATGCAGCTCATCTTCGAACGGAGGATAACAATAATATATAAACCTCAATCACAAATCTAGCATGAAGAATATATGGCACGATAAAGGATAGAGATAAAGACATAAAATCATAGTGCAAAGTATCTAATACATAACCAGAGTCTAAATCATGATTTAGTTATACAAGACTGAAATAATAAACTAGCATACTGAATAAGTTGGAGACAGAGTCCAATCAAAATCTAGTCTAACTGAGTCACTGCTAGAGCCTCTTTAGCTGGAACTAACCCCTTCTGGACTAGGGTCTCCTGGTCTATGCCCACTACGTCATAAGGACCATAGTAGGTGTACACTCGGCCTCGCCGTCGTCTGAAAAATGTATCCAGTCAGGATGGAACAAGCACATTTCCAACAACAATTCCTAGTAAATGACAAGTGCTATGAAATAGTAAATAGAGAGAATATACAAGAGCAAATAGAATGTACCTGAAAGTAGCATGGCAAGGGTAAAGCAGTAAACTAGAACAAGAGTAAGGAACGAGTCATATCATGTACAAGAGTTAAGAAACAACTATCTACGTGAGTGAATATTATCTTTGACATGTGGCCGACTTGGGAACTTGCACAAGGTCTTATGGCCTGGTTAATCAAACGTGAAGTGTATAATTAACACTCACAAGAATCTACACATTCACAAGGAGGGTAATGATCACACATCTAGACTAATATTCCCCGCCCCCGACTGGTAGAGTGGGTCCATGCATGACACGTTAGGACACATGATTCTAAGAGAAGGTAGTAAGACTTCTCGAGAATCGGTGTCCATATATTGTACAAGAACTACAACGGGGCTTGTACAAGATACACCAAGGTAAACATGGAATAACATCTCATGATAGGATCTGTAAATAATAATTCGTGTGTCCAATGTGTCAAGAATCATGAATATCTACACTAAATACAACAAACATAGTATATATCATAAAAGAGAAATTATCAGAGAATGTACTCGTCTGCAAACTGGTGTGAAGTTTCAACGACGTTTGATACGGCGCCTCGAAGACCTAAATATGGAATGTTGAATCAATATCATGTTTGGATTTGAAAACAGACCATACTAGTCAAATTCTAGGTCGATTGGTCAATTCTAGGTCAAATTGTCAGCTCAAACTAGTCCAATTTGCCATTTCTAAGTTATATGTGTCTATATCCAAGCTATTTGTCTATACACTAAGTATCTAGCTATATTGCATATACATATACTCTATGGTACATTTCTTAGCCATATACTTCTTTCTCCTATACCCATGCTACATGATACCTTGCTACAAGGTAACCCAGTTCTCTCTATTTCCACCTCTACACTATATGACATCTTAATGCATATATATATATATATATATATATATATATATATATATATATATATATATATATATATATATATATATATATATATATATATATATATATTATTATTATTATTATTATTATTATACATATATATATATATATATATATATATATATATATATATATATATATATATATATATATGTATAATAATAATAATAATATATATATATATATATATATATATATATATATATATATATATATATTTATCTATCTATGTATCACTAAATATAAAGAGATATATCTATATATATATACATACGTATAATATGGGAATTCACTCTCAAACCTACCTATAACCGGTATATACATATAACACCCATTCCTCTATGTTGTTTATAGGAAAATCCCCTTAACCCCTTTATTCCTGCTATAATGCCCTGCTTCCCAAATCAATTTTGAAAGAAAACTGATACACTAGTTGGCTCAAAAGAACCCAAGGACTGATACCAAATCAGTCCTAACTGAACACCCTTCAACAAGTCATTTAAAGGTCCTGCATCACATCCTCTAATCAGTTTGCAGAAACTGATATCCTAGTGTTCAGTCCAAGTGGACACCAAATTTCCATATCCTACTGTTATTCCAAATATACCAACTGGACCCCTTTTATATATGTAATGCCAAGCCAAGGTTCAGAGTTCATCATCTGCTCTAACATTTGGACAAACCCAAAACCCCAAAACCCTCTCTCAGTCCTCTCATAAAGCCCTGTTTCCCTTATCAAGTGATACTTCAAATCAAAAGACTAAACTGATAAAAATCAGTTGGGACACTGCTCAAACCATCCTTTTCCTTATGCCTGTCTTCCTTTATTGCAAATCCCAATCTCCTTTTCCTCTCTCACTGAAAGGATACATAACCCTCTTTCACTTTCTTTTTCCTCAAATCCAACTCCCACTTACTGGACTGTTAAGAGCCCCTTTCCTGTGTTTGAACTAGGAAGAAGCTCCCTGCATATGCATAACAGTCCCTAAGCCAACAATGCAGTGCTAAACATTTCTCTTCTAACCCGACTGTCCTAGTCCCAAAACCCTTTCTTCACTGCACTGATAATGCCCAGATTTCCACATCATTTGATACTTCATCAGTTGGATGTAAGGTTGTCCTCAACCAGTTCACTGATATCTCTTACAGTTGAAAGACTGATCCTATGTATCAGCTAAAGACTGATACCAAACCTCTTTAACAAAATAGGTAACAACATAGCTATATGGCATTTAGGAATGGCCATATCAGTATAGAGTAGGTACCATGCTACTTATACCCTACATCACTGATATATTAGAGGAAATCCCAAGTATTTCCAACCCCATATCAGCTAATGACTGCTACACAAAAAAAAGTTAACAGTTGAGTCTAACATCTTCAACCAGTGAATCACAAGCTCACCCTTAAATCTCACATAGGTAGCTCCCTACATATAATTAAACAGTCGACTATTGCTACACGTAAGTATGTATCAGTCATAATATACATACACTGCCTCCTTACATATAAATATAATAGTACACCAATGTAGATAGATACTCATGTATTCATTTATACATTAGATAGTTAGTTGTATATGTAACATATATATATTTCGGGATATTCACCCCAATAGACACATACCCCTATATATATACATTACATGTACATGTTAATATCCTCCTAGACATACTCACACACTACACACATGTCACATTTAGCATATGGGACATTTCAACAAACACTTGGTGTGTCACCCTCGGATTTCTTCCAAGAGTGGCACAAAACCTATCCAAACTTTCAAATGAGGACTCAATAGAGCCTTAAAAATGTTCCTAAGGGTTGTCCTTATACATGGGTGAGTTCCTACGGGTCCATACCAAAATTAGAATCAAAATGACTAGGTTGGAGGGTGTTATACCTCTTGGGAGATGGATTCCCAGTGAACTATCCAATGGACATGAACCCGATACAAAATTCTTAGCAAATGGACTCTCCTCATTGCTCCTAGCTCCACACTCCTTGTAGGTACTTCCTTCTTAGGAGAATGTGAGGAATAGTGGAGGAAAGAGTGGGATTGAGAGAGAAAGCAATGGTAGAAAGGCTCCAAATGGCAAGAGCTCCAAATTTGGAAAATAGAAGCTTGTAATAAAATGAAGTGAAATGGAGACGAGTCCCTCTTATGGCCGGCCATGTAGTGTTAGGTTAAAACAATTGAAAATGTCTAATATGCCCCCTAAGTTGTCATTTGGCTAATTAAATAAAATGTGAAGGGTTGGGGTTATTTTGGACAAAAACCTAATCTCTTAATGAACTAATTGGTCATGAATGATTAGTCTAATGGAACAAGTCTAATTACTTGGTTTATGGGTCTTGCCTTGCTAATTATTGGACTCTAGATTAGTGTCTAAGCTAGCTGGGCCACTAACACAAGTCAAAATTAGACTAGTCTCTAACCCAGCCAACTCGCCCAAATAAATTAAATAGATACATACAATATTCCTAAATAATATTCACAATATATAGCAATTTATGAAATGACAAATTTACCTTTATTTGGAAAACTGATAGTGACACTTTGTAGCATAGGTTATGCGATGAATGGAATACTGTTGTACCAACTTGTTTTTGGTCATGTTTGACCAAGACCTCTCCTACTGCTTTGATAAAATATGGTCAATATATGGGCAAGGTTAAATAAGTAATACCTAGGCTTCTTTTGGAGTCCATGACTACGACCAAAAGTATCTCCTATTCTTATACATCGCCTTGAAAGTTGACCTTCTTAGAAGTCCTATTATTGTGTTTCTCATCATTAACCAATTTTTGTAAGAGGGTTAGAACTACGAACTTAGTGTACCCTATTACTGAGAGTGAGATGCCATTCGTAATAAACCTTCCATCGGTTTGGAAGTTGCGATACGATCTTCATATTTTATTTTATATCCCTTGCTTGTGCGTATAGATAACCGCGGTAAAGGATCCAAACCTTGATTCTTCAACTTTCGTTCTATCATATAATCATGTTTTGGTTCAATTTTGAGAATAAAATTTTCTGAAATGTTAAGGCAAACCTCTCTAAGAATTAGAAAATGAATGGGATAGATTGGTTCCAATTCAACTAATAAAACTGTGATTCTTGGAGTCCACTTCTATCCATATCATTTGATAACCATACTGTGATTTTAATATTTAGACCACAACATTGGCTTTTTCCTTCGAACAAAGTTCACACTCACGAATTAGACCAGTCAAGCTACGCACATGACGTACGTGTCCCACACAAACACACCTTTCTGTGCTCTATTTCAATTACACCACATGTGTGACACCCTTTCCTTTAGAAAAAACCACAGAGGCCCGTTTTTATGCTATTTGATCTTTCCCATGCAATATCGACCCATTCCCTCGAGCAAACTAAACACCCGTGATCCATGCAAGACGCATCACACCTATTATATATGTCGTTCACTCAAGCGAGCACATACCCCCTACACAACTGTCACGACCCGCACCCACTATGAGGGTACGAGTACGTAACAGCGCACAGCCTACGCCGCAGTGTCGGCGGTAGAACGCTGTTCTAGGTCTTGAACTATAACTAACATAATATGAATACTCTCCATAAGGAGGCCAACACAGAGGTACAACTCAATCACGATCTAGAGATAGAATATGGCACGATAAAATAGATAAGAAAATCCTCAACTAAGGTACAACAGAAATGAAATAACAAGTCTCAACATCTCTAAAATATACAACTCTGAAAACAAGGACAACAGCTAAACATGAAAAAAACAGTCTAAGCTATCTACACTATGCAAGGTATCATCCTGAGCAGCTGCCTGAACCTCCCCAGGGGTCCAGGTCGCGAGTGTCAACTAGGCAAGCTCTAAGTAAGGGGTGCAGGGTTCCTCATCATCCTCTGTAAAATTTTCAACAGGTCCAGTCAGGACGGGAGCGAGCACAAAATATCTCACGCAGTTCATATCAAGTTAGGAAATATAAAGCATGTAATAGAGTAAGGTACATGAAACGCTGAAAGAAGAATGTATACGAAAAATAGTAGAGATTTGATAATAGGAAATATCTATATATGATAAGTAAGAACTGTAAGCCAACTGTGATTTAGAGTACAATATGGTTATGTAAACGGTCTAGGACAATGCAATGGTAACTCCATTGTACGTGGGTGTACAATAGACATATACAATAGTTATACAATGTTGTACAATAGGATTTAAGTACATAACCAATTCTACTCTCTCTCCCCAATCAATACACAAGGATCCACTCCAGTTACGTTATATTATACAATAGTGTACAATATTATACAATGGATGTACAATATTATACAATAGATGTACAATGTTATACAATGGTTGTACAATGTTATACAATAGTGTACAATGGTCTATCCCTGGAACTCATGTGATAATGAGAGTACAATATGCACAATGAGTATACAAGGATATGGGTATTCAATAAATACAATATGTAAGTGAAACGCACATCACAATATGTATTTATTGAATACAAGGGGATAACATCCCAAAAGAAGATCCATGTAGTATCAATCCGTGATAACAACGTGTCAGCATCAAGTACAGTAATCTAGAGCAAGAATGTAAATCCAGACAAGTATGAAATGGTCAGAGAATGTACTCGCCTGGTATCTGAATGTCTGAAGTAAATGTACTGTCCGAGATGAGGTACCTGACTCCTAGTTAGAGCAACACAAGTCAAGATGTATACAGGGGATGATAATAGCAATCTACAATGCATCTGTATGCTGTCTAGGTCAAACTATACTAAAGTCAACACTTGGTCAACTCCAGTCAACTATACTAGTCAAACTGAGTCAAACCTAAGCCAAACAAGTCTCACTAAGCCTAACCAAGACTATTCTAGCAAGCACACATCAATACAAGGCTATACAAGCCAAACACAAGCCACACATCATAGGCACATTCACATTTAGCTATAATAATGAATTTCATATATATGTATATATATGTATATAAGATTACATATATTTATACAACAGTATACATATAGAGAGATTTAGAGAGGGAAAGAGCTAGCATTATGAAAAATGCTATACGCACATTATCTATATAGGCACTGCCATATTATTGCATTCCACATTAGGCTCTATGCATTACACTATCTCATTTACACATTCCAATTTATATCACATTCATTCCTTTATGCATCTATGCATTTCCTACATGCCTTACACATATGCCTACATACATATTTATATATATACATTCATACATATTTTCATATATATACACATAGAGATATAGAGAGGGGGTTAAGGGCTAAATACATGTGTGTGTATGTGGGGTGTGAGGAAAATTCATGAAGTAAGTTTCAGTTTCCTGAAACTGTGACAGGAACCCCAATCAATACCAAAAACCCAAATCAGGAATTTCATTCCCAGGTTTCAATGTCCTACCTGTGTGGGTGTGGTATTGTGTCAATGAGGTATGCATGTGTGTGTATCCCTAGAGTACATGTGTGTGTGAGGGAACCTATGTATATGTGACAGTTTAGTAATAGGTTGTGAACTGGAAAGAATGCAAGGGTGTCACTTGTGTGTGTGGAGAACATTAGGTGGCATGTGTGTGTGATGGCAGTTAAAATATGAATTAAAGGACAGTTTAATAGGTGTAGTGATATAAAAACAGTGAGTGTATCAACATGACAGTTAAGAATGAACTATTCTTAGAAAACAATGTATAATCTCAGAAATTTCATATGTGAACTCAAGTCCCATTTGTTGATTGAAAATCAGTAAATAACAATTAATCTCATTTACAATTAGGTTTTCCTCATTCAAAACCCAGTTAATAGAATCTGAACTCAGTTCATAACCTCAAACATTCTCAGTTTTATTTGTATTGGTCTTGGGCTATATGCAATTAACATACCTATAAGTTCTTAGGTTTAGTTTCCTGAACCTATTGACAGGAAACCCAACCAATGTGACAGTTAATATATCATGAATCAATAAACAACCCAAAACCGATCCCAACGACCCAATGCTCAAACCAGTCATAATTTAGCATATATACTATTCCTTAAACATGTAGGTAAGTCCAGATTAACATTTTATCATCATTAAACAGGTAAACAACAATTTAAATTTAGGAAAAGTCATTTCATAACATCGTATCAGTGAATTATCAGTCCTTATTGGGCATTCGAGAATTCGAACTCAAATAATCATCAAAATTACAAATAAAAGGTTGCTAATTAGTGTCACCTATGTACATGTGTCCTGTGAGTCGTTTCGTGTCCAAAAACTACGACACAGACGTGTCCAACATGTTGCAAACACGTGGGGTGCACCCAGTGTTGCACAGTGTCGTGCACGCATACACTCGAGTGTAGGACACGATACACGATACTTCGTGTCACATGCACACACCCACGTGGTCGCCTAGGATAGGGCTACACATAGGATAGCCTGACACGTGTCTACGACATGTCTACAGAGGACACGGACACGTGTTCGTGCGTGCCTGTGCACGCGTTCAGTCGCTTGTGCGCGACAGCGCACGGCCAGTGCGGCCCCGATTTCTCCGCGCACAGACCACGAGACGCTCCCAAATTTTGGGAGCTTGGTGGCAGACATTGCCCCAAGTTTCTCCCAAAATTTGAGGACACGAAGTGTCCTGTGTCCAGAGAAATGGACCCCGTGATGCAGGACACAGCCTACGGGCCCGTGCTGCGTGTCCACACAAAATATGCGACACACAAGGACACAAAACACTAGGTCACCTTCACAAAAATTGATACTCTTACCTAGATCTACAAATCCATGCAATCACTTTTCAAAAATACGAAAATTTATTCCTATGTGGCATTTCTACAAACACCTATTCTATCAAAACGATACGTGTCCGATACGGACACGAAATGAATCCACCTTGACATGAAACCAAGTCCTACAGCTAGGGGACACCTAGGGCTTCCTATCCATGCAAAAAAAACAAAATTTGGTGGAGGGAATCGGGATTTACCTATAGGTTTGAAATGGCTCAAAAAGCCCCAAAGTGAGTTGTTCCTCAAGCTACCCAAACTCTTCCAAATTGCCCATTTCCTGAAATTTCTCACCATAGCCATCAAAAACACAGAGATTAGAATCTATTGCAAGAAATTAGGAAGAAAAAGGAGTTGAAATGGAGGAGTTATGCATTGGAGAAGAAAGGGTTTTACCTCTATTTTCAACTTGCTATTTTTTTCTAAGGAGGCTAGCCCTAAGTTTGAGGAGACATTAAATAGGAGTGTGGATCCCTAGATGGCTGGTCATAAATGGTAGGGTTAGGGTTTAGTTAGTTGGGCCGTGGGCCTCCCTCTCTAAGTCAAGTTACATCTAGGTTTCTAAGGGCCCATTCTCTAAAATCAATTCTCATGACCAAAACTCCTATTTGATTTCTAACTTAATAATTTCTACCCTCAACTTAAGTTAACCATCCTACTTAGCCCATGGGTTAAGTCTAAGCTTCTAGGTTAGGCTTCACTAGGCTAAAACCCATCATAGCACATAGCACTTATTTAAATAATAATTAAATTCACACAAATTCTAATAAATCATAAATAATTCAAATAAATCCTAAAATTACCAAAATACCCTCTAGGCTAAAATGTACTAATTAAATATCCTAATCACATGGCTAGGCTCTAGGGCAGACAGTCTCTACGGTTTCACTAGCTATACACCAAATCACAAGTCATAATTTAAATAGTTTAAAAATGATTAAAAATCACCAAAAATCATAATTTAAAATAAATATCAATAAATAATAATTATAATTACAAAATTTCAAAATTACCCTCATCTGGAAAACTGGGTGTTACAATCCTATCCACCTTATAAAAATTTTGTCCTCGAAATTAAGATGATCGCACCCCCTTCTAGGTCAAGCATAGCCAAGGGTCAATCACTAGTAAATTTTCTCAACATCCTAGTACTTGGTCATCAGCTGGTCAACTTTCTAGGATTTTACCTATGCTAGCTACCTAGTGTTGGCAACTAGAGATTAGCAAAAGAAAACTCGATAATAGGCTAGCTCTAACTTCCCAATCCTATCAAGTCACCCATAACTAAATACCTACAAGTTAAGCACACCAATCACAAATACCACATATACATAAGCTCAAGAACAACAACCCATCACATATATCCTAAGTATATCATCTGCAATCTATATGTATATAGGCCTCTCAGTCTTAGGTGAACTACAACTATACTCAAGGACAGGCTCTGGTCACTGGGTGCCTCACTGGAAGGATAGAGGAAACAATAAATAATCATCAAGGTTGTATGGTATACTAACATCCTATATGTGTAAACTGGTTGGTATTATAGATAACAGGAGAATTATCTGCAATAGGTTACTATTCTAGCACCAATGCTAACTATCACCTCTAGGGTACAGACACTCTACAAGTCACCATATTATTATACTATGAAGGTACTACCTATGAATAAGCTCTACAAAACTAAAATATCCCTACTCCTAAGTCATTTATAACAATCAAAAGGGTATGATGTTTAAATCCTTCTCAAGATACAATCTGTTAATCATATGCGTCTGTCCAAAATCATGTTGTCCAGAGTCTTCATCATGCTAGTGAGCAAGGCTATGATAATCACAGAGTCCTTGACTAAGGTACGTACCTCTAGGTTCATAGTATTTAAAATTTTCGTATTGCCGCATGCGGCGGCGAAAACCTTAAATTCCCATATCCGAGAAATACATCCAAAATCTGATTACATGTCCTCACTGTGTCAACTAACACGACCATCGAAGATTCTATATTCCATAACAGAGGTGACCTAGTCCATATGTTTTTCTCAAAAGGAAAAAAAATAACAAAAGAGCAACATAACAAAATTAATCAATCAACAAGGAACAGATGGAATCGGATTTCAAGGTAGTTATAAAAGACAACTTCGGGAATGGAATCGAGAAGAACGGAACTTGCAGCAAGATCTCCAATGGTTTGTGCATCCTCGACTGTCCTGACGATAGCTCGCCCTGCGGGTTTTCCCTGGTCTGCTGCTGATGCTGCATAAATCCGCTGCTGAGAGAAATCGGGAATAACAAGAAAATGTCTCTGTACAGACAGAGGTGCACCTCCAATGTAGCAGAAACGCCAACCTGAGTCGGCACAACAAGAGCTGCGGTCTTGAGGCCCTGATGAACAGGACGAAAGGTGGCCAGCCTCTCGATAGTATCCCCCGAACCGAAACGATGAGATCGTGCTTTCATAACCATCATGAAAACAGATCAAAACAATAAGGAATTTCTGAGAATGAAGCAAAAATTCAAAGGAGGACAGTTTATATTCAAGGGAAGTCAATAAGCAACAATTTAGATAAAAGGAATCTGATTAAGAGTTTTCCTATTGTGATTGAGTACCCTCAAAATATCCTAATCCTATTACAGGCTGTAGTGATACTCTAGTTCGAATACCACTATATAAACTCGACCTGCATGGGCCACCACTAAAAACGTGTCACGACCTGCACCCACTGTGAGGGTACGAGTACGTAACAGCGCCCAGCCTACGCCGCAATGTCGGTGGTAGAACTCTGTTCTAGGTCTTGAACTATAACTAACATAATATGAATACTCTCCATAAGGAGGCCAACACAGAGGTACAACTCAATCACGATCTAGAGATAGAATATGGCACAATAAAATAGATAAGAAAATCCTCAACTGAGGTACAACAGAAATGAAATAACAAGTCTCAACATCTCTAAAATATACAACTTTGAAAACAAGGAAAACAGCTAAACATAAAAAGAAACAGTCTAAGCTATCTACACTATGCAAGGTATCATCCTGAGCAGCTGCCTGAAACTCCCAGGGGTCCAGGTCGCGAGTGTCAACTAGGAAAGCTCCAAGTAAGGGGTGCAGGGTTCCTCATCATCCTTTGTAAAATTTTCAACAGGTCCAGTCAGGACGGGAGTGAGCACAAAACATCTCACGCAGTTCATATCAAGTTAGGAAATATAAAGCATACAATAGAGTAAGGTACATGAAACGCTGAAAGAAGAATGTATATGAAAAATAGTAGAGATTTGATAATAGGAAATATCTATATATGATAAGTAAGAACTGTAAGCCAACTGTGATTTAGAGTACAATATGGTTATGTAAACGGTCTAGGATAATGCAATGGTAACTCCATTGTACGTGGGTGTACAATAGACATATACAATAGTTATACAATATTGTACAATAGGATTTGAGTACATAACCAATTCTACGCTCCCTCCCCAATCAATACACAAGGATCCACTCCAGTTACGTTATCTTATACAATAGTGTACAATGTTATACAATGGATGTACAATATTATACAATAGATGTACAATATTATACAATGGTTGTACAATGTTATACAATAGTATACAATGGTCTATCCCTGGAACTCATGTGATAATGAGAGTACAATATGCACAATGAGTATACAAGGATATGGGTATTCAATAAATATAATATGTAAGTGAAACGCACATCACAATATGTATTTATTGAATACAAGGGGATAACATTCCAAAAGAAGATCCATATAGTATCAATCCGTGATAACAACGTGTCAGCATCAAGTACAGTAATCTAGAGCAAGAATGTAAATCCAGACAAGTATAAAACGGTCAGAGAATGTACTCGCCTTGTATCTGAATGTCTGAAGTAAATGTACTGTCCGAGATGAGGTACCTGACTCCTAATTAGAGCAACACAAGTCAAGATGTACACAGGGGATGATAATAGCAATCTACAATGCATCTACATGCTATCTAGGTCAAACTAGATAAAAGTCAACACTTGGTCAACTCCAGTCAACTATACTAGTCAAACTAGGTCAAACCTAAGCCAAACAAGTCTCACTAAGCCTAACCAAGACTATTCTAGCAAGCACACATCAATACAAGGCTATACAAGCCAAACACAAGCCACACATCATAGGCACATTCACATTTAGCTATAATCATGAATTTCGTATATATGTATATATATGTATATAAGATTACATGTACTTATACAACATTATACATATAGAGAGAGTTAGAGAGGAAAAGAGCTAGCATTATGAAAAGGGCCATACACACATTATCTATATAGGCACTGCCATATTATTGCATTCCACATTAGGCTCTATGCATTACACTATCTCATTTACACATTCATATTTATATCACATTCATATCATATTCATTCCTTCATGCATCTATGCATTTCCTACATGCCTTACACATATGCCTACATACATATTTACATATATACATTCATACATATTTTTATATATATACACATGAAGATATAGAGAGGGGTTAAGGGCTAAATACATGTGTGTGTATGTGGGGTGTGAGGGAAATTTATGAAGTAAGTTTCAGTTTTCTGAAACTGTGACAGGAACCCCAATCAATACCAAAAACCTAAATCAGGAATTTCATTCCCAGGTTTCAATGTCCTACCTGTGTGGGTGTGGTATTGTGTCAATGAGGTATGCATGTGTGTGTATCCCTAGAGTACATGTGTGTATGAGGGAACCTATGTGTATGTGACAGTTTAGTAATAGGTTGTGAACTAGAAAGAATGCAAGGGTGTCACTTGTGTGTGTGGAGAATATTAGGTGGCATGTGTGTGTGATGGCAGTTAAAATATGAATTAAAGGGCAGTTTAATAGGTGTAGTGATATAAAAACAGTGAGTGTATCAACATGACAGTTAAGAATGAACTGTCACGCCCCAGAACCAGAATACTGGAGAGCGGGGGCGTACATAGCCAGCTACGTATATTAAAGTACAACCCACCTCGCTATACGATTACGGCTGTCTAGATACATGAGGGTTTAACTACAAGCCAATAGTCTCCTATGGTCATGAACAAGCCTATTGTCTCAATCACAAGCAAGCAATAGTGGTTACAAGATGTCAGAGTACCAAATATATAATAGCAAGGCGTCCCATACATTACATATTGGATGATCATGAAGCAAGTCATACAAAATGTCAGGACTAGCAAGAGTTCAGTCATACATGATCAACCCTAGGATCTGTCAATCATATTACAGCCTGTAGGCAGACAGTAAGTAAAGGTACAATCGAGTTAACACGTGCTCGTCAGCTAAACGCCTCAAAAAAATAATTTTATAATAAAGTGGAAGGACAAAAACAAACCCACTGGTTGCCAGGGTTACGCCTGGTGGTCACCATCTGGCTAGAAGACAGGTAGATCCTCTGGTACTGCTCCGATATCTGGCCATACAAAACCAGCTGGGTCAGACCCCAGAAAGAGTAAGTGCCACAAAGGAGGCTTCACTTAGGAACTAAAACCAGCATATCACAATAGAATATTAAAGATAATAAATAAAGAACTAATAATAATAGAGATAACAATAGTAAACTGAGTACGAGAAAACCATTCAAGTAGCCAGGTCACAACCCTTAAACTAAACAAGGATTGGGGTTACAGCCCTTCACCTGAATAGAAACCCGTCTCAAATACTATTGGTACAGTGAAGACAATAAACGAAGAGAGGACGCAGAACTGCTCCGGGAGCCAGGTTACAACCATTAAACCAAATAAGGACCGGGGTTGTAACCCTTTGCCTGAACAGAACTGGACCCCTGATCTTTATTGTTAAAGCTAGTATAATTAATCATGGTATTAAGGTAAGGTAAAACATGACAAACATGGCATGTGGTTGTAATAAGACAATCAACGAAGAGAGGACACAAAACTGCTCCGGGAGCAAGGTTATAACCCTTAAACCAAATAAGGACCGGGGTTGTAACCCTTCGCCTGAACAGAACTGGACCCCTGATCTTTATTGTTAAGGCAGGCACAATAAGCAGGACGATTTATGATAGGATAACCACGAAACTATTCAGATAGCCAAGTTACAACCCTTAAACCAAACAAGGACCGGGGTTGTAACCCTTTATCTGAACAGAACTTGGTATCCCATCATTTATCGATATAAGGATTCATGTCATGATACAATCTGGTACAGGATCAGGATAAGACTAAGCTGGAATAAACATCATCCAATCAATCACGGCCAATCAAGAGTACGGCTTGATACTTTAACTAACTAGGGTTATCACAGGCCTAGTTACTAGCAAGATGTAATGAGATTATTCCAACAGCCACAAGCCCTGCAGACCATCCGGTTATCCAGGTCGAATGTCCGATTATGAAAAATGCAACACGTATCTGTGTGCTGGAAATGTTCCCTACTCGTCGGAAGGCTACAAGTCTACTGAATGCGTCCAGATAACGGAATTGCCCGTAGCTGGGAATCTCTTCATGACTACTGAATCATTCTAGTTGATTAGCCTTAGTCAATTTCAGTAGGTACCCCTGTCCGTGGTACTCAGGGATTTCCATCCTAGACATGATGCAAGACAGTACCAGTTTATTTATATAAACACAATCGCCCACGGTGTCCAGGTCTTTCATACTTGTCATGTCAGACTAGCTGTCATAACAACATGTCATGATATGTCATGTCAGTTTACTTGTCAAGAGTGCGCAAAAGTGGGCCACTATCGTGTTCTAATCTTACATTATCATGAATGAGAAAAACTTGCATAAAATAACTAGTGACATATTCTTGAAGCCAAGGAAAAGATCTACAACTTTTATGTTTGAGTTTTTTTAAGATTCTAGCTACAAAACAACTTAAACAGGCAAAAATAGTGAATTCCTGCACCATCGGCGCATGAGATTCCTGCATAATCGACGCATGGTATTCCTGCACTATCGGCGTATGGGATTACTGCACAATCGATGCATGGGATTCCTGCACCATTGGTACATAGGATTCCTGCACCATCGGCGCATGGGATTCCTGTACCATCGGCGCATAGGATTCCTGCACCATCGGCGCATGGGATTCCTGCACCATCGGTACATGGAATTCCTGTACCATCGGCACACGGGATTCCTGCACCATCGACGCATAGGATTCCTGCACCATCGGCGCATGGGATTCGTGCACCATCGGCGCATGGAATTCCTGCACCATCGGCGCATGGGATTCCTGCACCAATCTGCGCATGGGATTCCTGCACCATCGGCGCATGGGAAACTCACGTTGCATCTTTAGTACATGCGCGTAGGAAACCTACGCGCATGACACGCTCGGAGTTAAGGGATGCGTTGCCGGGACTTCACAGCGCATGGCCTTCCGGCGCATGGCCTCCCGGGCGCATGGGGGTCATCGTCCCCAAACAGCAAGTTCTGTAAAACTCCTAAATTTCTACTATATTTTTTTACTTATTTAAAATTTTTACTGATTTAAAATTTTGTATTGTACGTCACGTAGTCGTATTGTACGTCGTGTGCGAAGGTTCGTCTTTCGTAATTACTCGACGAATGCGAATATGTGCGAGCGTACATATTTTTGAAAAACATTATTTTTATTATTTTTATAGTTTCAAAGAAATATAGACAATAATTATTTCTAGCTATTATTTTTAAGTTTACGATTCTATTTATGAAAGCCTTTTCCTTTATAGCAGTTACTAATAATAAATAATATTCTTCATAAATATTATTTTAATTATTTATTAGTGCATTTAAATAATAATATTATTTTCGAAATCATTATTATATTATATTTTTGGAAAAGATATTTTGAAATTAATTGTGACGATTTAAATCTTGATTTGAATTTAAGGATTTATTTAAATAGTGAAACATTTGAAATTTGATTTATCCTATTGATTTTAAACCAAAAATTTAATTAGATTTAAATTTAATTTGTATTTGGAATTGGATTTTAATTTGAATTTGGATTTGATCATGGATTTAAATAAATAGATGAATTATCTATTTTTGGGTTTTAAATCTTCTCATAATCCTATCCAATTGGGAATTCGCACATCCTATAAATAGGCAGGTACTCCTCCAATACATAATTACTCCACAAATAATTTCCACATCGTGCATCGTGTCCGTGTTTCCTCCCCATCCACTATATCATCTTTCTATACAAGTACAACTATTCTCCTCAGTGTCGACAACCCGACACAATCTCTGATTTTAAACCTAACCCTAACCTAGACACAGCCACAACAGCCTCCCTACGCCACCACCGTGGCCAGGCCCCAAATCGGCCTTTTGACCATCACAACCACCACTGCCACCTATAACCCGGTCCCGGCGACCTAGCCGTCGGTGCCACACCGAGACCCCGACCAACTTTGGCCGACCCCACCGTCACCATCAACCACCACCGCCACAGCCTACACCACTCCACCACCAGCCACCACCCTCACCATCGACCGACACCACCACCCGGACCACGGCCATCGCCGGTCGCGCCGCCACCAGACCACCAAAATCCCAAGAACCCTAAATTCATCCACCACGACAGCCAAAGGAAAAAAACCTTAATTTTAAGACTAACCTCCGACCGCCCTGCCCGTCGACCGACGCCGTCCGACGAACCCCTCTCCCTTGGAGCGACCACCCGCCTCACCGCTCCATGAGCCTGGCCGCCCCCGGCGCCGATCCAGCTTCGCCGACCCTCCTCCTCTTTAGGCCCGAGCAAACCCGCCTCCGCCAACGAACCCCGGCCGAATCGCCGCAGCGCGGGTGACCACCGCCACTCGCCCATCCTATCCGTCGCCCTGTCTCGCCCTTTCCAGCGCCGCCGCGACCTTCCCCCTGGTCGCCCGCCGACGAACCCGCAAAACCCTCCGCCATCCCTTTTACTTCGACCGTCATGCTGCTTCCCCACGTCGCAGACCCTCTCCGGCTCCACCCCTAGTCGCCGCCTCCGCGCCCTCTCTTCCGTCCGCTCGCCGTCGTTCCCTTCCGCTCACCTCTCTGATCTCTCTCTCTCCCCCTCTCTAATCTTTCCTTCTTCGTTTTGTTTTTGGGTGCTGGTCTCCTCTAAAGAGGAGAACAGAACATTATATTTTTTTATGTTATACTGATTTTAATAATCTTATTACTCTTAATATTATCATTAATGTTATTATTAATACCATTATTATATTTATTATTATTATTATTATTATAATTATAATTATAATTATTATAATTATTATTATTATTATTGTTATTATTACTGATTTTGTAGCATAGGTTTATACATACTATTATGGCATTATCCTTATTAGATTATTATTCTATCATGGTATATAAATATTTTTTAAAAGTAATTCTTGTAAAAGAAAACATGGCTCTTGGGCTTGACCCTATATATATAATTTCAAACTAAATCTCAAAGGCCTATATATTTATTATTGTCATATTTTAAATAAAGTTTTTGATCTAAAATATTATAGTAGTATTTTTCTAATTATTTTTCTGGAACTTTCGAGTAGATAAAACCTAAAAGTATTTTTATTGATAAAATATAGATTTTAAACTTACAGTGGTATTTTGATAAAACTTAGTTTTGCCCTAAAAAGATTTCTAGACTTTTCAAGTCATTAATTAAAATTATCTTTAAAGTAGTAAGATTAAGTTTTCTAAAAATAAATATATAAATACATTATTATCCATTTCTTTTTTATATTTTTCTCCTGTCTCTATCCAGTCCTATTATTCCTATTCCTTCGCCCATTTCGAGACAACCTTATGTCCAACCTAACCAAATTGACCCTCTCTGGACCCAATAGAACTGTCCGTGCCACCATCAGAGGTCACCTTGTATAGTTGTTGCACCGAAGTCGCAGTTCATGCCACATTCATCATTGCAGCACACCAGGCGTCCTACTAGGCAAGACACCTTGTCATTTGCTGTTTATTTATTTTAGCTCATATTTCATGCATTATTTATTTTCTTTATGTAAAATAAACTGTGATACATGGCATAACCAGTTAGAACTTACTGTTCAATTATATTTCCTGCTATGTATTATTTTTCTTACATACTAAACCTAGATTTAAGGGACCACCTTTGTGTGTTGCATTCATGGCCTTGACACGTTGTACCACGAAGTTGTGTGTCGCATGTAGAATACGGAAGTGCATGATTGGCTGGCCACCAGTACGTATAAGTCGTACGATAGGAATAACCGCTAATAGAATTGCATGCTAGTTTGACTTAGCGGTTATAGTGGTTAATGTTGTGGATACAACATAGTAGGCATTGGACAGGAAGGACAATTCATTAGCGTATGGGCTTCGATGCACTTTCCCTGTGACCCGGACTCTCCGCTGGAGATACGGGGTTGATGACCCATGATTACTGACGGCCACTGACGATTCTGCGGAACGTCATGCTCTTACTGATGGGGCCTCTGGTGCCCAAGGGGGACTACGCCGATCCTATTTAGCCAGGACCCATGCGTAGGAAGGATTGTTCTTAACTATATTTCACTTAGAACGGTTAGGTACCTTTATCCGTTAGGTACGAGTACTTTTGGTTTGGGTACTTGTATCTGACCGTGGCTTGGAACGATAACTTGTCGCGGATTAGTTTGTCACATCTTGTCCTTGTTTGGTTGTAGGTGTGACTTACTACTTCGATGAGAAGATATTGAACCTTGTTGGGGTCCGGATACCATATTGGATTCATAGCATGGAAAGATACGTCACCGTGAATTAGTTTACCATCTCATGTCCTTGTTTGGTTGGGGGGATGGTACGCTCGTTCACTAGGTGTGTATTAGACCATGTTATAATTCGATTGACTTATTTATTTGAGCAATATTTATTCAGTTTATATGGCATGATATTATGTGTCGTGTTACGTCCCTCTGAGGACCTGGTTATCTCTCCAGGTGTGTGCTATTGTCTTTCGCAGGTGCCCTAGCTCTAGTCGTGACCATCTCTATTCTTCGAGGATGATAGTGCTTGGATTGTCTTCGCTTCGCTCGCCATACTTATTTCATTTTCCATGTATTTTTCTTTATTTTGTTGGTAGTGGATTTGTCTCCGCCCAACATATTGTATCAAGACAATTTATCATCATTATATGATATCTTTTATTCTTATATTTTGTGTGGATGAGATTAGTTATGGTTCTACTGTATTTTATAGCTTATATATTTATACAAGGTTTCCATATATTGGAGGGTACTTCGTATGAGTACAGCTGGCATGTCCACGTTCCTAGTCCTACGTATTTTGGGACTGGGGCGTTACATGTTTTTGTGGTGGTCCATGCAGATCAAGATAAATTATTTGGTTACTTTACCGTACCAAGCAAGCCTGCAAATAGGATTAGAAGTCTTGGATCTCATCCACATGACCTCCTTCCTCGATCCCATATTCGAACTACTGCTCGACTCATCGATTGCATCTTGCTTGATTCCTTCTATCATTATTCTTAGCTTCCCTTCGTGCTTGCTAGAGATTGACCTTACTAGTTAGATGTCCCAAACACCCTTAGCATAATTCTTTAAGTGGGGTAGAATACCCCACGACCTGACACACCCTTGACCATTAAGGAGAATATAAATAGTATTATCTAGACCATAGAGACTAGAGAAATTTAACCCATTTGGTCAACCAAACCTTGGTCAATAAAACCGTAGAATGATCGTATAGGAATAAACAAGTCTTAGGTTCCTATGACTCATAGACTATTCATATTTATTCTTTATTAAATCTCCCGTGCTTATGTTTTTTTTACCATCTTAACTAATGATGCTAATATAGCCTAGTTTTTGCAAGCTTATTCTTTTATCAAGCTTGTTTCAAGACATATGTTATTTGGGCATGTCCACTAACATATTGTCTACTCAGAACCGGTGCATGATGGTCTGATCAACCGAGTGCACTTTGGTTCGCTTTTGCCTATTATTCTACGTGGATGGGGACATAGTTAAACTTGTCCTCTAGAGTCCCATCCGCGACTGCCTTGGCAACTCCTTTGAAATTTTTTTCGATCGTCTTTGAATCACGTATTCGTATTCGATAACGCCTCCTTCGAACCCTATATTGCTTTCGCCTTCACCTATTTCAGGAGGACGAAGGCGTTATACTAGAACTTCCTCTAGCTATCCTATCGATTACGACCATATCGTATTAATTTTCTATGATCTAGATCGCAATTTCTTACGGCATTATTTTGTTATTTATTGTTCATCATCGATACCCTTGTGTGTTCTCACCCCCCCTACGAATTCTTAATTTCGAGGACGAAATTCTTTTAAGTTGGGTAGGATGTAAAACTCCTAAATTTCTATTATATTTTTTTTATTTATTTAAAATTTGTACTGATTTAAAATTTTGTATTGTACGTCACGTAGTCGTATTGTACGTCGTGTGCGAAGGTTCGTCTTTCGTAATTACTCGACGAATGCGAATATGTGCGAGCGTACATATTTTTGAAAAATATTATTTTTATTATTTTTATAGTTTCAAAGAAATATAGACAATAATTATTTCTAGCTATTATTTTCAAGTTTACGATTCTATTTATGAAAGCCTTTTCGTTTATAGCAGTTACTAATAATAAATAATATTCTTCATAAATATTATTTTAATTATTTATTAGTGCATTTAAATAATAATATTATTTTTGAAATTATTATTATATTGTATTTTTGGAAAAGATATTTTGAAATTAATTGTGACGATTTAAATCTTGATTTGAATTTATGGATTTATTTAAATAGTGAAACATTTGAAATTTGATTTATCCCATTGATTTTAAACCAAGAATTTAATTAGAATTAAATTTGATTTGTATTTGGAATTGGATTTTAATTTGAATTTGGATTTCATCATGGATTTAAATAAATAGATAAATTATCTATTTTTGGGTTTTAAATCTTCTCATAATCCTATCCAATTGGGAATTCCCACATCCCATAAATAGGCAGGTACTCCTCCAATACATAATTACTCCACAAATAATTTCCACATCGTGCATCGTGTCCATGTTTCCTCCCCATCCACTATATCATCTTTCTATACAAGTACAACTATTCTCCTCAGTGTCGACAACCCGACACAATCTCTGATTTTAAACCTAACCCTAACCTAGACACAGCCACAACAGCCTCCCTACGCCACCACCGTGGCCAGGCCCCAAATCGGCCTTTTGACCATCACAACCACCACTGCCACCTATAACCCGGTCCCGGCAACCTAGCCGTCGGTGCCACACCGAGAACCCGACCAACTTTGGCCGACCCCACCGTCACTATCAACTACCACCGCCACAGCCTACACCACTCCACCACCAGCCACCACCCTCACCATCGACCGACACCACCACCCGGACCACGGCCATCGCCGGCCGCGCCGCCACCAGACCACCAAAATCCCAAGAACCCCAAATTCATCCACCACCACAGCTAAAGTTAAAAAAACCCTATTTTTAAGACTAACCTCCGACCGCCATGTCCGTTGACCGACGCCGTCCGACGAACCCCTCTCCCTTGGAGCGACCACCCGCCTCGCCGCTCCATGAGCCTGGCCGCCCCCGGCGCCGATCCAGCTCCGTCGACCCTTCTCCTCTTCAGGCCCGAGCAAACCCGCCTCCGCCAACGAACCCCGGCCGAATCACCGCAGCGCGGGTGACCACCGCCACTCGCCCAGCCTATCCGCCGCCCTGTCTCGCCCTTCCCAGCGCCGCCGCGACCTTCCCTCTGGCCGCCCACCGACGAACCCCCAAAACCCTCCGCCGTCCCTTTTACTCCGACCGTCATGCTGCTTCCCCACGCCGCAGACCCTCTCCGGCTCCACCCCTAGTCGCCTCCTCCGCGCCCTCTCTTCCGCCCGCTCGCCGCCGTTCCCTTCCGCTCACCTCTCTGATCTCTCTCTCTCCCCCTCTCTAATCTTTCCTTCTTCGTTTTTTTTTTGGGTGCTGGTCTCCTCTAAAGAGGAGAACGGAACATTATATTTTTTTATGTTATACCGATTTTAATAATCTTATTACTCTTAATATTATTATTAATACCATTATTATATTTATTATTATTATTATTATTATTATTATTATTATTATTATTATTATTATTATTACTGATTTTGTAGCATAGGTTTATACATACTATTATGGCATTATCCTTATTAGATTATTATTCTATCATGGTATATAAATATTTTTTAAAGTAATTCTTGTAAAAAAAACATGGCTCTTGGGCTTGACCCTATATATATAATTTCAAACTAAATCTCAAAGGCCTATATATTTATTATTGTCATATTTTAAATAAAGTTTTTGATCTAGAATATTATAGTAGTATTTTTCTAATTATTTTTCTGGAACTTTCGAGTAGATAAAACCTAAAAGTATTTTTATTGATAAAATATAGATTTTAAACTTACAGTGGTATTTTGATAAAACTTAGTTTTGCCCTAAAAAGATTTTTAGACTTTTCAAGTCATTAATTAAAATTATCTTTAAAGTATTAAGATTAAGTTTTCTAAAAATATATATATAAATACATTATTATCCATTTCTTTTTTATATTTTTCTCCTGTCTGTATCCAGTCCTATTATTCCTATTCCTTCGCCCATTTCGAGATAACCTTATGTCCAACCTAACCAAATTGACCCCCTCTGGACCCAATGGAACTGTCCGTGCCACCATCAGAGGTCACCTTGTATAGTTGTTGCACCGACGTCGCAGTTCGTGCCACATTCATCATTGCAGCACACCAGGCGTCCTACCAGGCAAGACACCTTGCCATTTGCTGTTTATTTATTTTAGCTCATATTTCATGCATTATTTATTTTCTTTATGCAAAATAAACTGTGATACATGGCATAACCTGTTAGAACTTACTGTTCAATTATATTTCCTGCTATGTATTATTTTTCTTACATACTAAACCTAGATTTAAGGGACCACCTTTGTGTGTTGCATTCATGGCCTTGACATGTTGTACCACGAAGTTGTGTGTCGCATGTAGAACACTGAAGTGCGTGATTGGCTGGCCACCAGTACGTATAAGCCGTGCGATAGGAATAACCGCTAATAGACTTGCATGCTAGTTTGACTTAGCGGTTATAGAGGTTAATGTTGTGGATACAACATAGTAGGCATTGGACGGGGAGGACAATTCCTTAGCATATGGGCTTCGATGTACTTTCCTTGTGACCCGGACTCTCCGCTGGAGATACGGGGTTGATGACCCATGATTACTGACGGCCACTGACGATTCTGCAGAACGTCATGCTCTTACTGATGGGGCCTCTGGTGCCCAAGGGGGACTACGCCGATCCTATTTAGCCAGGGCCCATGTGTAGGAAGGATTGTTCTTAACTACATTTCACTTAGAACGGTTAGGTACCTTTATCCGTTAGGTACGAGTACTTTTGGTTTGGGTACTTGTATCTGACCGTGGCTTGGAACAATAACTTGTCGCAGATTAGTTCGTCACATCTTGTCCTTGTTTGGTTGTAGGTGTGACTTACTACTTCGATGAGAAGGTATTGAACCTAGTTGGGGTCCGTATACCGTATTGGATTCATAGCATGGAAAGATACGTCACCGTGAATTAGTTTACCATCTCCTGTCCTTGTTTGGTTGGGGGGATGGTACGCTCGTTCAGTAGGTGCGTATTGGACCATGTTATAATTCGATTGACTTATTTATTTGAGCAATATTTATTCAGTTTATATGGCATGATATTATGTGTCTTGTTACGTCCCTCTGAGGACCTGGTTATCTCTCCAGGCGTCTGCTATTATCTTTCGCAGGTGCCCTAGCTCTAGTCGTGACCATCTCTATTCTTCGAGAATGATTGCGCTTGGATCGTCTTCGCTTCGCTCGCCATACTTATTTCATTTTCCATGTATTTTTCTTTATTTTGTTGGTAGTGGATTTGTCTCCGCCCAACATATTGTATCAAGACAATTTATCATCATTATATGATATCTTTTATTCTTATATTTTGTGTGGATGAGATTAGTTATGGTTCTACTGTATTTTACAGCTTATATATCTATACGAGGTTTCTATATATTGGAGTGTACTTCGTATGAGTACAGCTGGCATGTCCACGTTCCTAGTCCTACGTATTTTGGGACTGGGGCGTTACAAGTTCAGCCATGAAAGTTCCGAAAACTTGTAATGGTCATAACTTACTCATCCGAAGTCGAAATCAAGCGAAACAAAAGCCAAAACTGAATGAAATTGAATTATCTACAACATACAACCATTAGTTTTCGAAAATAACCGAGTTTTAGAGATCAAAAATAAAAAAACCGAAAAGTTACAAACTTAGATCTACAAGAATCCATCCATCAAATCCAAAAATGCCAAGTTCTAAAGAGGCTTAAAATCAAGTAAGGAAGATAATGGAACAATAAAACTTGAGATCCATCATGAAGCAAGTTTGCACTTGCCTAAGCTCTCTCTCTCTCTTCCTCCCGGTGGTTGAAGAAGTAATGGTGGAGAGTAAATGAAGAAGGAAGGAAAAATAATGATGAGAGAGAAAAGGAAGGGGTCATAAATAAAGAGGGTGGTAGTAGGTAGGAGGGTTCACCTTTGGTTTATGATGAACCAAAGCAAACCAAGCCAAGCTGAACCAACCCAAGAATAAACCAATCAATGAAATGCTAGAATAAATCAAACAGGGAGACATGCAATACGGGTCAAATTACGTATACGTATACCAAGATATGCAATACGAACCACAGGCATTACAACTCTACCCACCTTAAAAGAATTTCGTCCTCGAAATTTAATTAAGAGGCTAGAGGGACAAGAACAAGCTATACTATTCACAGGCAAGCTATACTAATCAAGCAATCAAGTAATTATTCATGCAAGCAAGGAATCGAAGGCATGAGGCATATCGGTTCGACTCTCTTTCATTTCTGGTTGGAAAGTGAAATTCGTTTAGTACGAGATCGCTTCACACCTCGCGGTGCTTACACCTCTCGCCTATCAAAGTTCTATTCAAAAACCTCGTACGAGAACTTGTAGAAGTTTCAAGAAAGCCTGACCTCAGGTGTCCATTTCTTATTCATTTAGGGCGCCCCCTGTGGACTTGGCGGTGCTCCTTTCTCAAACCAGAACAACTCTGAACGTTAGGGAAGATAAGGAAAAAGACCACCTGAGTGAACCGACCGAAGGGACTTTACTTATCTGAACCGAAGGTATTATGATTATATGGCGGCACTTGAGTCGTAGAAGATGAAGACGAAGAACCAACTCCTGTGTTGTCATCCAAAGAAAGCTCTTCGAACTGCTTACACAGTACAAACATTTTTTTGTCAGGTATTTGAGATAATATATTGATCAATGCTCTAGAATTGAGATTTATTTTGTGCATAATAAGTATCAGTTTTTTGTTCCTTCCCTAGCCTAGTAAAGAGTTAGCACTTCTAGGCGGCTTTGAAAGCAAGTCAAGCATTCCAATCCCAGCAGATGAGTCAATAGAATAGCAGCAGAGTCACGAAAAGAGCTAAAAGCAGCCTTTAACACCAACGGTAGATAGGAACCGAACTGTCTCGCGACATTCATTATACCTCACGAGTCAAACAGGTCAGGATATCGTGATCGGATATTATCCTCACGCTCCCATGTTGACTCACCCAAAGAGTGATGACCCCAAGCAACTCGGACTAACTTGATAGTCGTGTTCTTGAGTATCTTCTCTCATCGGTCTAATATAGACACGGGCCTCTCCTCATACGAAAGGTTGGTACCAACAACCAATTCTGAATGATCTAGGATGTGGTTCGGGTCTGGGATATACCGTCGCAGTTGGGATACATGGAACACATTATGCACCTCACATAGCGACGGCGGAAGAGCAAGACGATAGGATACATCTCCTACTCGCTCCAGAATATCGAACGGTCCTATTTACCTAGGACTAAGCCTTCCCCGTACGCCAAAATGAATGATGCCACAGTTAGGCGAAATCCTCAGGAATACATGGTCGCCGACAGAAAACTCAAGAGGGCGCCGATGAGAATCGGCCTAATGACGCTGGCGATCTTGGGCAACTCGAAGATGATCTCTGACTCTCCTGACCACTTCAACGGTCTGAGCAATCATTTCCGGACCGAGCATCGGTCTCTCTCCGACATCGTCCCATGCTAGCGGAGATCGGCACTTCCTACCATACAATACCTCGAACGGTGCCATCTGGATACTGGCCTAGAAATTGTTATTCTACGAGAACTCCACCAGGTGCAGGTGATCTTCCCACGATCCACCGAAGTCGAGCGTACAAGACCTCAACATGTCTTCAAAAGTCTGGATTGTGCGTTCTAACTGGCCATCAGTCTGCGGATGATAAACGGAGCTGAACTGGAGGCAAGTTCCCAAACTCTCTTGCAGGCTACGCCACAAGTGTGACGTAAATCTGAAATCTCTGTCCGAGGTGATACTGACTGGTACACCGTGTAATCTGACAATCTGTCGGAGATACATCTCCGCTAGCTGAGCCATCGACTGTCCAACTCTGAACAGGAGAAAATGAGCCACTTTCGTGAGCCTGTCTATAATAACCCAAATAGCATCTCTGCTAGCCGGGGATCTAGGCAATCCAGTCACGAAATCTATGGTTATATGCTCCTACTTCCATTCTGGAATTGGCAAGGGCTGAAGTAGTCCAGCTGGCCTCTGATGTTCAGCCTTAACTTGTTGGCAAACCAAAAATCGAGAGACAAACCGGGCTATCTCCCTCTTCATGCCATTCCACCAAAAGTGCTAACGAATATCCCGGTACATCTTCGTATCGCCGGGATGAATGGAATACTGCGAACTGTGAGCCTCCGTCATGATCTCCTGTCTGATATCTCCGCTGGGTACACAAAGACGCTTCCTATGTCGAAGTGTACCGTCTTTATGGATACATAAATCTGGTCTTCGTCCTGCCTCACACTCTGCTCTGAGTCGCTGAAGCTTGGAATCTGCTGACTGCGCCATCCGGATCCTCTCGACTATAGTGGACTGAACTTGCATGCTGGCCATCAATGCCACACTGGAAGGGAGAACAACTTCTATACCCATCTTCTGAAGATCGGCTAACAGCTCTGGTTGCGCCGTTAGGAAATAAACTCCGGCTCTCCTGTTCAATGCATCTGCAACGATGTTGGCCTTTCCTGGGTGATACTGCAGTTTGACATCATAATCCACAAGTAGCTCCAGCCACCTCCTCTGACGCATGTTTAGATCCTTCTGGGTGAACACATACTTCAGGCTCTTATGGTCGGTGAAAATCTCCACCCTATCTCCATATAGGTAGTGCCTCCACAACTTAAGTGCAAACACAACTGCTGCCAACTCCAAGTCATGGGTTGGATAATTTCTCTCATGATCACGAAGTTGTCGTGATGCATAAGCTATTACCTTTCCATGCTGCATCAGAACACATCCTAGACCTCTGCCTGAAGCATCGCAATACACTGATAATCCTCCGGTTCCATCTGGAAGCGTGAGAATGGGTGCCGTCATCAAGCCTCGCTTCAACTTCTCAAAAGAATCCTGGCACTCTGCTGTCCAAGCAAACTGCACATCCTTGCGGGTCATCTGGGTCAATGGCGCTGAAATCCGAGCAAAATCCGAAACAAATCGACGGTAGTAGCCGGCCAATCCAAGAAAACTGCGAACTTCTGCAACCGTGCTGGGCACTGGCCATGTCTCAATGGCCACGATCTTCTGGGGATCCACTTCCACTCCTCCCCTGGTGATGATATAACCTAAGTACGAGATACGATCGAGCCAGAACTCGCATTTACTAAACTTGGCATACAACTGGTGCTCTCTGAGAATCTGAAGAACAACTCTGAGATGCTGTGTCACGAACCGTACCCACTGTGAGGGTACGAATATGTAACGGCGCCCAGCCTACGCCGCAGTGTCGGCGGTAGAGCGCTGTCCTAGGTTACTATCTAACCAGCAACTCATGCAATTATAATATACTCATCATGATCAACTCCGAACGGAGGACAAGTATAAGATATTGAACTCAATCACAGTCTAAGCACGATAAGATAAACACAGAAGAATAGAAGAACAACTACTAAAATAATAACAACTCTCAACAAATCTCAAATACTACACAAGTCTCAAAACTTCTATAACAAGTTCAACATGGAAACAAATGCTAGTCTACTAAACTAAATCCCGATCACTCCTGAGTGTCGGGGCCAAAGATAGTCATCCCGTCTCCGGGTCCATAATATGTAGGGCATGTATCCTCAGGGCAATCATCTGTAAAATTTCAATAGGTCCAGTCAGGACAAGAACGAGCACATCTCATCCAGAAAATCCAAGTAATGACAAATACTATAAAATAGTTATAGACAGTTATATTGATGATAATGGCAGTTTTATACAGGTAATAATGTAGAGAAATAGCAAAGGTACAAGGAAAGTAAGGTAATGAAATAAAAGAAGAATGATGGCAAGGAAGACTGCAAAATAAGATCTAGCTGAACTAGGGTAACATGTTATTAGTCCAGTTTGTACAATGTAAGTTGAGTGTAATCCCAATGTGAGTCTAATACAATTTGAGTCTAGTAAACGATTCTTGTACATGATGATTCTAGTAGATGATTCTTCTCAATGATTTGAGTGAAGTGATTCTTGTACACTAATCCTTGTCGGTGATTCTTGTAATGAGTACGGCACATCGTACGCTCGGCCAAGCGGTGATGGCTATCATTCTTGTAATACGGCACATCGCACGCTCGGCCAAGCGGCGATGGCTATCATTCTTGTTTGGTGATTCTTGTTGAATATGGCACATCGCATGCCAGGCCCAGCAGCGATGGCTATCGTTCTTGTAATGATGATTCTTGTATGATTTGTACATTTAATACTTGTAGGTGTTTCGAGTAGATGAGTCTTATGAGTGATTCGAGTAATAGGGTTAGATAAATCAAGTACATGTATTGCGAGTAAATGAATCTAAAATATTAATACATGTTGTGACAGAGAATCAAATAGAACTATACTAGAACTGAATCACAGTAATCATCAAATAAATGAAAGAACTATCAGAGAATGTACTCGCCTGATACCCTGAATGACTGATAAATATCAGATATCTGAACCGAAGTCAAAATGTCCTAAACAGAGTAATATAGGTCATAATATGTTTAAAAATAAGACAGATGATGTTTATAATGCAATCTACATGATCTCTAAGTCAATTTAGGTCAAAGTCAACTCTTGGTCAACTCTGGTCACCTCTATAGTCAAACTAGGTCAACTCTAGTCATACTAGTCTAAGGTTAATCAACACAAGTCTATGAGTCACTCTAGGCTCTTCTAGTCTAAATAGGTCAACTTATAAGGTTTTGGTCAACTGAGTCAAATGATCAACTTGGCTAACTTTTAGGGTTTTGCCTATGCTAGCCTAAATGGTGTGGGGTCTCTTAGTATCAAGCCAAACAACCAAAAGTGAAATCTATAGTCTAATAGATATACATAAACTACCTATCTCAATACATGAATATAACACATCTTCAATATATGCATCCTTATTCATAAACATGCATCTATATGCAACTTATTTATATATATATACCTAGAATATTATATATAACCCATGATTATGTAACCTAGCCCTCAATAACTTCTAAGTTCAGTCTACAACTAAACATTACCCCCATTATAGTTGAATGTAGGATACACCAACTCCCATAACTTAGCCAAAATGGCCCAATGGCCAAAACACTTTACCTATCTACTAGTATACCTAAGTCTATGACACAACCTATACACTAACACCCCAAACTGTTACACACACATATGTGTTCAAGTACATATGCTGCACAAGCCATTAGCCTGCCTTGCTATGCAGCAAGGCAGCACTGCCTTGCAGCAATAAGCTGCTGCTGCTGCCCTTTCTCAAACTGCAGGGCAGCACTACTGTAGGCCACTCTTCCCCTCTTCTCTAACTCTCCTCTACTCTCTACACATCTATCCATATACACAAAAACTGAAACTAAGATTCAAATGCAAACTGAATTCAGATTTTTATACCTATCACCAAACTAATTTCAGATTAATGTATCAAGATATAGTTAACTCCTCAAACCAATATCTAATCCCAGAGTTCACGACTTAAACCACACCTAGACATCAACCAACTAGCTATCTATGCCTATCAATCCATCTGCATAAATGAACAAATTCTGTATATTAAACATCCACAAATCAATTCTCAGGAAATGTGGCAATAACAGTGGTGTGGATATGCATCTCAGGTTTTCAGTTTATATAGCAATATTGGATAATCCCTGAAGCTCAGGAAGTCTTACATACATGTGAACTTAGCAGTTTATACATTGAACATTAGAAATCTAAACCAATAGATAATCACTGAACCTCAATAACTTCCTAGCCTGCCCATGGCCAGGAAGGACCCCCAAGCTCACCTCAGGCCAAGTGGCTTAAGGCCACTGCCCCAAATCAATACCTATTGGCCTGTAGATAGGATGTAAAGCCTGAGACAACTTCTCACTGATAACAAGTATAGCATACATGACTCCAAATCTCAGTTTAAACATTGGTTAAAAACTTAGTTCATAAATGTATGTACTCGTTTTGAAATCAAATTGAATTATTGAAAACATTTTAAAGGAACAGTAACAATTTAACAGTGAAAAAATGGATTAACACATGACAGTTACCAAATGTTCAGTTTCATCGAATCTGGTATATAATTTGAATCTCCTTAAACCCAGAACTGAAATGAACATTTCGAATCCTAAATGGAATCTAAGAATCAATAGGAATGAATAGATCAATTCTCAAAAACCCAAAACAATCCCCATTCGAACCCAGGTATCAGAAAAAAATAGTGAGTATCATGAAGAATGCTAAATCAAGCTAAATCCCAATTAAAACCAATTATAGTGTGATCAAGTGTTACTCTTATAAGTACGTGTCCTGGGGGGGTATTCGTGTCCATGCAAATGGACACGAGGTGTCCAAGAATCAAATCGAAACAGTGCATCAATTACTGCACAGGCAGCCTCGTGCAGCCATATCGTGTCCGATTGGACACGACACAGAGCTCGAGAGGTGTCGAGCCTGTGCATAAACGTTCACCCATGATAAGGCTAAAGTTTCATCACCTTGCAACGTGTCAAAACCGTGTCGTTTCCAATCTACTACCCCGTATCAGAGACACGAAACACGCGTGCACAGTGCAGGGCAAGATACGTGCACACACGATTTCTTCGTGCACACACATCGAGGTCCCGTGAAACTTTATAGGTCTCGTGTTAGTCATTAGGATAACATGTGTACCAAGTTTCGTGGCTTGAGTCGCCGTGTCGTGTCCGCTAGGACGCCCGAGCAGCAGGACACTGCACGACAGTACCGTACAGCGTGTTCGTGTCCATTTTGGACACGGATACGGCTCTAAAACGTGCTCAGTGTATTTGATTCATGATCAGCATGCCAAGGGCTTCAAAATCATAAAATTAGTTTTTGAAAATAATACTATTTAATTCTCACAAGCATTTCATCAAACACGTTACATACCCTATGACACGTGTCCGATACGGACACCAAACGGACACAAAATCCACCCAAATTCGGGTTACAGCTAGGGGACACCTAAACCTAGCCTAATATGTAAAGAAATCAAAATAATAATGCAATTTAAAGGCTTTTACCTATAGGTGCAATTTGCAAGAAAAGGCTTCAAATGGGGGATATTCTTCTTGATGGCCAAATGCTCCAAATGAGCCCAAAGCTGAGATTAACCTCCAGAATTATAAAATATACAGTAATTAGAACCTATTGCAAAAGACTAGGACTAAAAAGGAATTAAAATGGATTTATGGGGATTTTTGGAAGGGGGACAATACCTTTTCTTTTCTCCAAGTGTTAGAATGATAAAAAGAGGCAAGCCCTAATGAATAAGTGTTTAAATAGGGTAGGGATCCCTATGTGGCTAGTCATTTAGGATTTGGTTAGGGTTAGGGCTTCTAGTTATGGGCCATGGGCCAAGTCATAAGTCATTAAGTCATGAAATCATAAGTCATTTCATTAAACCATAAATCATGAAATGATTTCACTCAAACTAATCCTTCTATTCCAAAATTAGTCTCTAATGACTAAAAGTAGGTTAACCTAAGTTAGACTAGGGTTACAATAGCTAGGGTTAGGTTTTAGACTAGTCTACAAGTCTCTATAAGTCAAAGCCCAAACTAGGAATCACCAATTCAATAAATCATTAAATAATTCCAACAATTCAAAATGACCAAATTATCCCTAGGCTAAAAATGATAATTAAATCATCCAAATGACATGGTTAGGCTCTAGGTCATGCAGTCACTAGGGTTTTACTGGCAGCACATCAAAATCACAAGTCATGACTTAAAGCAGTTTTTAAATAGTTTAAAAATTATTAAAAATTCTCCAAAAATTATAATGTGAAATAAATATCAATAGTCAATAATTATAATTATAAAATTTCAAAATTACCCTTATCTGGAAAACTGGGTGTTACAATCCTACCCACCTTAGAAAAATTTCGTCCTCGAAATTAAGATGATCGTACCCCTCTAGGTCAACCCCTAATCAAATCAAGGTCGATAGATAACATGCAATACAGTCCTACTGGTTGTGGTTCCACAGTCTCGAAAAGGGTAACTATGCTATCTAACAATCATAAGCATATCCTGGCAGGTACTAAGGGAAATCACGCAGGGAGGTAGGGAGGAAGAACAAGAAGGACAAACCTGCTAACCCATCACCTGCCGCGTCAGTCTCCTCGACTGCCATTGCAAAAGCTCTACCCCTCTGGTGCTGAGCTACAGGTGGCCCGGCTCCCTCTCTCTGATCCTGTGCTCCACGAAATGGGGGTGCTGTGCGGCAATCCACTATCTGGTGAGCGTCGGATCCACAGAATAGGCAAACCCTCAATCTCCTCCTACAAGACTCCCAAGTGTGTCTTGCCCTTCTGCAGTAGGCACAAGTCTGCACCCTGCGGTCCTGCCCTCGAGGCTGATGCTGAGCCTGCTGCACTCTCACTGGTGCCCGTGCCTGCTGAATCTACACGTGAGGCCTCTTGGCCTGACCTCCGCTGCTGCTACCACCCTGGAAGTCCCGACCCCTCTTCAGCTTCAACCCTAGGTCGTCCTCCGCTGCCATAGCCCCAGAAATTATCTCCGCGTAGGTAGCGTTCCGGTCGCTCTTAGTCAGCGACCGAACCTCCCTTATCAAGCCTCGACGGAACTTCCTTGCCTTCATCTTCTCAGTCAAGTCATCAACGAACCGGGCCAACCGGTAAAAATCCTCGGCGTACTCAGCTACTGACTGGTTCCCCTGAACCAGGCTCTCAAACTGTGCCTCGATACCTCCCAAGGCCACATCAGGAAAGAACTGCTCTATAAATAGCTCCTTGAACTGGGCCCAAGTCTGGCCCTCAACTTCCACCCTGGGATCCGTCTGATACCACGCACGGGCTAAGTCCTGCATCTGACTGCCTGCCGCCTCGATATGGAGTCGAGCTGGTATCTCCGCCAGTCTGAATATCTCCTCGATATGTTCGATCCAATCGTCCGTATAATGGATGCCCTCAGTGCCCAGGAACTCTCTAGGATGCATCTTCTGAAAGTCCTGGATATCCTTCTCCTTCCGGTAAGGCTGCTGCTGCTCCCCCCGAGCAGTCACCATTTCTACTGTAGTACGAACCAGCTGGTGGGCCTCGTCAATCTCTTAACGATAATCGGCAGTCTGCCGTTGCTGCTGCTGCTGGTGAGACGCCAGAATCCTCTCCACGAAAGAAAATAGATGAGCAGCATCTACCATCCCCACAGGTGGAGGCTGCTGCGGTGGAAGGATCTCGGGAAGCACAGGACTCTGCCTCCCAGCTAGTGGAGGTGCTCCTCCGAAAGCTGCTAAGACACCCACCCCAGTTGGCATGACTGGGGCTGCGGTACCGGGAGCTGGCTGCTGAAAGTAAGAGGTGGCAGACCCCTCTACAGCAGCTACTGTACCAGAGCGATGTGATCGTGTCTCCACCATCCTGAAGAAAGATCGAAAAGGAAGTCAATACTGAGCAGGAATCGATAAAATCAAAGGAGGACAGTTTATAGCAAAGAAGACAAGTCAGTAAGATATGCAGATGGCATAATTTGACGCAGAATTTTCCTAACTGTGATTGAGTAACTCTCCGTTAAAGCCTATCTCTCAATCCTATCGCAGGCTCGCAGCAGTACAACTAAGTCGTCGTACTACCACGATATCGTACTAATGCGACTCTCGACCTGCATGGGCCACCACTAAAAATGTGTCACGACCCGCACCCACTGTGAGGGTACGAATACGTAACGACGCCCAGCCTACGCCGTACTGTCGGCAGTAGAGCGCTGTCCTAGGTTACTATCTAACCAGCAACTCACGCAATTATAATGTACTCATCATGATCAACTCCGAACGGAGGACAAGTATAAGATATTGAACTCAATCACAGTCTAAGCACGATAAGATAAATACAGAAGAATAGAAGAACAACTACTAAAATAATAACAACTCTCAATAAATCTCAAATACTACACAAGTCTCGAAACTTCTATAACAAGTTCAACATGGAAACAAATGCTAGTCTACTAAACTAAATCCCGATCACTCCTGAGTGTCGGGGCCAAAGATAGTCATTCCGTCTCCGGGTCCATAATATGTAGGGCATGTATCCTCAGGGCAATCATCTATAAAATTTCAACAGGTCCAGTCAGGACAGGAACGAGCACATCTCATCCAGAAAATCCAAGTAATGACAAATACTATAAAACAGTTATAGACAGTTATATTGATGATAATGGCAGTTTTATACAGGTAATGATGTAGAGAAATAACAAAGGTACAAGGAAAGTAAGGTAATGAAATAAAAGAAGTATGATGGCAAGGAAGACTGCAAAATAAGATCTAGCTGAACTAGGGTAACATGTATTAGTCCAGTTTGTACAATGTAAGTTGAGTGTAATCCCAATGTGAGTCTAATACAATTTGAGTCTAGTAAACGATTCTTGTACATGATGATTCTAGTAGATGATTCTTCTCAATGATTTGAGTGAAGTGATTCTTGTAAGATTCTTGTACACTAATCCTTGTAGGTGATTCTTGTAATGAGTACGGCAAATCGCACGCTCGCCCAAGCGGTGATGGCTATCATTCTTGTAATACGGTATATCGCACGCTCGGCCAAGCGGCGATGGCTATCATTCTTATTTGGTGATTCTTGTTGAATACGGCATATCGCATACCGGGCCCAGCAGCGATGGCTATCGTTCTTGTAATGATGATTCTTGTATGATTTGTACATTTAATACTTGCAGGTGTTTCGAGTAGATGAGTCTTGTGAGTGATTCGAGTAATAGGGTTAGACAAATCAAGTACATGTATTGCGAGTAAATGAATCTAAAATATTAATACATGTTGTGACAGAGAATCAAATAGAACTATACTAGAACTGAATCACAGTAATCATCAAATAAATGAAAGAACTATCAAAGAATGTACTCGCCTGATACCCTGAATGACTGATGAATATCAGATATCTGAACCGGAGTCACAATGTCCTAAACAGAGTAATATAGGTCATAATATGTTTAAAAATAAGACAGATAATGTTTATAATGCAATCTACATGATCTCTAAGTCAATTTAGGTCAAAGTCAACTATTGGTCAACTCTGGTCACCTCTATAGTCAAACTAGGTCAACTCTAGTCATACTAGTCTAAGGTTAATCAACACAAGTCTATGAGTCACTCTAGGCTCTTCTAGTCTAAATAGGTCAACTTATAAGGTTTTGGTCAACTGAGTCAAATGATCAACTTGGCTAACTTTTAGGGTTTTCCCTATGCTAGCCTAAATGGTGTGGGGTCTCTTAGTATCAAGCCAAACAACCAAAAGTGAAATCTATAGTCTAATAGATATATATAAACTACCTATCTCAATACATGAATATAACACATCTTCAATATATGCATCCTTATTCATAAACATGCATCTATATGCAACTTATTTATATATATACCTAGAATATTATATATATCCCATGATTATGTAACCTAGCCCTCAATAACTTCTAAGTTCAGTCTACAACTGAACATTACCCCTATTATAGTTGAATGTAGGATACACCAACTCCCAGAACTTAGCCAAAATGGCCCAATGGCCAAAACCCTTTACCTATCTACTAGTATACCTAAGTCTATAACACAACCTATACACTAACACCCCAAACTGTTACACACACATATGTGTTCAAGTACACATGCTGCACAAGCCATTAGCCTGCCTTGCTATGCAGCAAGGCAGCACTGTCTTGCAGCAATAAGTTGCTGCTGCTGTCCTTTCTCAAACTGCAGGGCAGCACTGCTGCAGGACCACTCTTCCCCTCTTCTCTAACTCTCCTCTACTCTCTACACATCTATCCATATACACAAAAACTGAAACTAAGATTCAAATGCAAACTGAATTCAGATTTTCATACCTATCACCAAACTAATTTTAGATTAATGTATCAAGATATAGTTAACTCCTCAAACCAATATCTAATCCCAGAGTTCACAACTTAAACCACACCTAGACATCAACCAACTAGCTATCTATGCCTATCAATCCATCTGCATAAATGAACAAATTCTGCATATTAAACATCCACAAATCAATTCTCAGGAAATGTGGCAATAACAGTGGTGTGGATATGCATCTCAGGTTTTCAGTTTACATAGCAATGTTGGATAATCACTGAAGCTCAGGAAGTCTTGCATACGTATAAACTTAGCAGTTTATATATTGAACATTAGAAATCTAAACCAATAGATAATCACTGAACCTCAATAACTTCCTAGCCTGCCCATGGCCAGGAAGGACCCCCAAGCTCTCCTCAGGCCAAGTGGCTTAAGGCCACTGCCCCAAATCAATACCTATTGGCCTATAGATAGGATGTAAAGCCTGAGACAACTTCTCACTGATAACAAGTATAGCATACATGACTCCAAATCTCAGTTTAAACATTGGTTAAAAACTCAGTTCATAAATGTATGTACTCGTTTTAAAATCAAATTGAATTATTGAAAACATTTTAAAGGAACAGTAACAATTTATCAGTGAAAAAAATGGATTAACACATGACAGTTACCAAATGTTCAGTTTCATCGAATCTGGTATATAATTCGAATCTCCATAAACCCAAAACTGAAATGAACTATTTTGAATCCTATCTGGAATCTAAGCATCAATAGGAATGAATAGATCAATTCTCAAAAACCCAAAATAATCCCCATTAGAACCCAGGTATCAGAAAAAAAAAACTGTGAGTATCATGAAGAATGCTAAATCAAGCTAAATCCCAATTAAATCCAATTACATGTGTGATCAAGTGTTCCTCTTATAAGTACGTGTCCTGGGGGGGTACTTGTGTCCATGCAAATGGACACGAGGTGTCCAAGAATCAAATCGAAACTAGTGCATCAATTACTGCACAGGCAGCCTCGTGCAGCCATGTCGTGTCCGATTGGACACGACACAGAGCTCGAGAGGTGTCGAGCCTGTGCATAAACATTCGCCCATGATAGGGCTAGAGTTTCATCACCTTGCAACATTTCGAAACCGTGTCGTGTCCAATCTACAGCCCCGTATCAGAGACACGAAACACGCGTGCACTAGTACAGGACAAGACACGTGCACACGCGATTTCTTCGCGCACACACATCGAGGTCCCGTGAAACTTTATGGGTCTCGTGTCAGTCATTAGGACAATACGTGTACA
The DNA here is from genome assembly GCA_029216955.1 of Iris pallida. Classification (NCBI taxonomy): domain Eukaryota; kingdom Viridiplantae; phylum Streptophyta; class Magnoliopsida; order Asparagales; family Iridaceae; genus Iris; species Iris pallida. The sequence goes on along the minus strand of JANAVB010021809.1, from coordinate 66,408 downwards.
AAGTTTTGTGGCTTGAGTCGCCGTGTCATGTCCGCTAGGACGCCCGAGCAGCAGGAACGACTAGTGTCGTACAGCGTGTTCGTGTCCGATTTTGGACACGGACACGGCTATAAAATGTGCTCAGTGTATTTGATTCGTGATCAGCATGCCAAGGGCTTCAAAATCATGAAATTAGTTTTTGAAAATAATACTATTTAATTCTCACAAGCATTTCATCAAACACGTTACATACCCTATGACACGTGTCCGATACGGACTACCAAACGGACACAAAATCCATCCAAATTCAGGGGTACAGCTAGGGGACACCTAAACCTAGCCTAATATGCAAAGAACTCAAAATAATAATGCAATTTAAAGGGTTTTACTTATAGGTGCAATTTGCAAGAAAAGGCTTCAAATGGGGGGTGTTCTTCTTGATGGCCAAATGCTCCAAATGAGCCCAAAGCTGATATTAACCTCCAGAATTATAAAATATACAGTAATTAGAACCTATTGCAAAAGACTAGGATTAAAAAGGAATTAAAATGGATTTATGGAGATTTTTGGAAGGGGGACAATACCTTTTCTTTTCTCCAAGTTTTGGAATGATAAAAAGAGGCAAGCCCTAATGAATAAGTGTTTAAATAGGGTGGGAATCCCTATGTGGCTGGTTATTTATGGTTTGGTTAGGGTTAAGGCTTCTAGTTATGGGCCATGGGCTAAGTCATTAAGTTATGAAATCATAAGTCATTTCATTAAACCATAAATCATGAAATGATTTCACTCAAACTAATCCTCCTATTCCAAAATTAGTCTATAATGACTAAAAGTAGGTTAACCTAAGTTAGACTAGGGTTACAATAGCTAGGGTTAGGTTCTAGACTAGTCTACAAGTCTTTATAAGTCAAAGCCCAAACTAGGAATCACCAATTCAATAAATCATTAAATAATTCTAATAAGTCAAAATGACCAAATTATCCCTAGGCTAAAAATGATAATTAAATCATCCTAATGAGATGGTTAGGCTCTAGGTCATGCAATCACTTAGGGTTTCACTGGCAGCACATCAAAATCATAAGTCATGACTTAAAGCAGTTTTTAAATAGTTTAAAAATTATTAAAAAATCTCCAAAATTCATAATGTGAAATAAATATCAATAGTCAACAATTATAATTATAAAATTTCAAAATTACCCTCATCTGGAAAACTGGGTGTTACATGCTGCTCATGCTACTGCCTCACTTTTGCTATAAACCAGGATGTCGTCTATGAACACAATCACGAACTGATCCAAAGATGGCATGAAAATACGATTCATGAGGTCCATAATACAGCCGGCACATTGGTTGCTCCAAATGGCATCACAAGGAACTTCCAATGCCCATACCTAGACCTGAAAGCTGTCTTCGGGATGTCCTGCTCTCTGACTCTGATCTGATGATATCCTGACCGTAAATCGATCTTCGAGAACACTGCTGCCCCCTTGAGTTGATCAAACAAGTCATCTATCCTCGGAGAGGGTATCTGTTCTTGATTGTCACTGAGTTCAAGGTACGATAATCTACACATAATCTGGACGTACCATCCTTTTTTTTCACAAGAAGCATCAGGGCTCCCCAAGACGATCCACTAGTAGGAATGAATCCCTTGGTTCTGAGTTCTTCAATCATCTTGTACAATATCTCTAATTCTGACGGTGCCATCCTGTAGACTCTCTCTGACACTGGGGCTGTTCCGGGAATCAAGTCGATGGTGAACTCGATCTCCCGCTCTGGCGGCATCCCTGGAAGCCCTTCGGGGAAAACATCTAGAAACTCTTCGACTATCCGAGGTAACTGCACTACTGCTACTGCCATCCGCAACACTGGAGGAGAAGGTTCAACTTCGCCTCGGGAGAAGGAAAACTCCAGGCTCGCCTGGAATGCTAAAAACAACCTGGACCGATATGGCAGTCTATCATAGCATACTAGTCCCTCAACCAATCTATCCCTAAGACCACATCATAATCGGCCATCGGGAACTCTATCAATCTAGCGGGGAATTCTCTACCGCTAACTACGATCTGACACGAGGAAAACACTCTATCTACTCCCACAAGTCCGTTACCAGTAAGTATATTGAGCCTTACTGATAATGACTCGGGCTCCAATCCTATCCGTGTCGTGAATCGTGCAGACATAAATGAATGCGAGGTACCAGAATCAAATAATACTGAAGCTGGAAAGGTGTTGACGAGAATAGTACCTGCCACTACCTCACCTGGTGCAATTCCTTCTTCTCCATGGTCAAAGCCAGCACTTGACCATGTCCCCTGGGTGCGGGTCCCCTATGCTGAAAATTCCTCTGCCTGCTCTGGATCAGGGCTTGGGCTTGGGCATACTGCTGCAGTCTCTGCTTCTGGAATACCTTGGGCCTGCGTCGGCAATGGCCTCGAGAACGGGTACTGCAGCTGCTACTGCTGGACTGGTGCTGGTCCTCTAACTGAAGGACTAGAGAAGGCCGATGAACTCCCTTGTTCGGGTAATTCCCAATCCTGTGTTCCGGGGCACCACAAACCAAGCACAAACCCTGTGCTCTGCGACACTCTGATACCATATGCCCCGGCTTCTCGCAGTGTGAACATCCCACTGCGGAAGAGTGCTTCTTCTTCTGCTGCTGAGGGTGCGTCGGGGTAGAATGCTGAACCGACGTCACTGAGGCTGCCCGCCTCGGAGCTCCAATGGTCAAAGCCCTCGCTGCAGGGGCTGGTGCTGATGACTGATTTATCTTGCCGTGAGATCGCTTCCGACCTCCGATCCTATCCACGATCCTCTGGAAGGTATATTCATGCCTCCTAGCTGCTCTCAATACCGCATCAAAAGTCTGATGCTCAAACTGCTCAACTGTCAACAAAATCTCCAAGTGAAGCCCCTGCTGGAATCGCTGGGCTCTATCGAACTCGGTTGCTACCAGGGTGGGAGCAAACCGACTAAGTCTTGAAAACTCGGCCGCATATCCGTCGACCGTCCTGCCCATCTGCTTCAGATTGGTGAACCTCGTCTGTAGATCATATCGAGCTACAGCATCGAAATACTTGGTCTGGAATCTCTCTCTAAATACTGCCCAGGCAATAGGGGCCACTAATCCAACGGCCTGCGTCGTCCACCAGCTGCGGACAAGATCTAATAACTGCAGGCACACCACGGCCACCTTCTCGACTTCTGGAGTCCTGACTGCTTCTAGAATTACCTCTGTGTCCTGAAGCCATGCATCAGCAGCGATAGCATCTTCACTGCCGTCGAAGAAGGGAGGGTTCAAACGCTTGAAGCTTTTGGCCGTGCTATTACCCTGATGACCTCCTCTGGTCAAAGCATCTGCCACCGCCTGGTGCAAGGCATCTCCTCGACGATCCTGGGAGGCTAATAGTGACCTGATGAGACCCACCAAAGAACCATTATCAGGATCTGCTGGCTGGACGGGCTGAACTGGTGGCTCTCCTTCAGTAGGCATGACTCTGGAGGCTACACCTGAATGCTGGGCTTGATCTCCAGGTTGCTGCTGGTCCGCGGGAGGTGATCCGCCTTGCTGATCGGCAGGTCCAGGAACAATGCCACTGAAGAAGACGACATAGGGAACAATAAGGAAGGACCAGGACAGATCAATGATACAAGCATATGATCAGTTCAAGATTACAAGGATTCAGAGGATACGAGCAGAGATCTAGGACGAGTAATGATTGAGACATCTATTCGGCAAACCCTCACATATCTTGATTTACAAGACCTGGATGGGCCACCACTAAAACCATGTCATGCCCCAGAACCAGAATACTGGAGAGCGGGGGCGTACATAGCCAGCTACGTATATTGAAGTGTAACCCACCTCGCTATACGGTCACGGCTGTCTAGATACATAAGGGTTTAACTACAAGCCAACAGTCTCCTATGGTCATGAACAAGCCTATCGTCTCAATCACAAGCAAGCAATAGTAGTTACAAGATGTCAGAGCACCAAATATATAATAGCAAGGCGTCCCATACATTACATATTGGATGATCATGAAGCTAGTCGTACAAAATGTCAGGACTAGTAAGAGTTCAGTCATATATGATCAACCCTAGGATCTGTCAATCATGTTACAGCCCGTAGGCAGACAGTAAGTAAAGGTACAATCGAGCTAACACGTGCTCGTCGGCTAAACGCCTCAAAAGAATAATTTTACAATAAAGTGGGAGGACAAAACGAAACCCACTTGTTGCCAGGGTTACGCCTGGTGGTCACCATCTGGCTGGAAGACAGGTAGATCCTCTGGTACTGCTCCGATATCTGGCCATACAAAACCAGCTGGGTCAGACCCCAGAAAGAGCAAGTGCCACAAAAGAGGCTTCACTTAGGAACTAAAACCGGCATATCAAAATAGAATATTAAAGATAATAAATAAAAAACTAATAATAATAGAGATAACAACAGTAAACTGAGTACGAAGAAACCATTCAAGTAGCCAGGTCACAACCCTTAAACCAAACAAGGACCGGGGTTGCAGCCCTTCACCTGAATAGAAACCCGTCTCAAATACTATTAGTACAGTGAAGACAATAAATGAAGAAAGGACGCAGAACTGCTCCGGGAGCCAGGTTACAATCCTTAAACCAAACAAGGACCGGGGTTGTAACCCTTCGCCTGAACAGAACTGGACCCCTGATCTTTATTATTAAGGCCAGTATAATTAATCATGGTATTAAGGTAAGGTAAAACATGACAAACATAGCATGTGGTTGCAATAAGACAATAAACAAAGAGAGGACACAGAACTGCTCCGGGAGCCAGGTTACAACCCTTAAACCAAACAAGGACCGGGGTTGTAGCCCTTCGCCTGAACAGAACTGGACCCCTGATCTTTATTGTTAAGGCAGGCACAATAAGCAGAACGATATATGATAGGATAACCACGGAACTATTCAGATAGCCAAGTTACAACCCTTAAACCAAACAAGGACCGGGGTTGTAACCCTTCATCTGAACAGAACTTGGTATCCCATCATTTATCGATACAAGGATTCATGTTATGATACATTCTGGTACAGGATCAGGATAAGACTAAGCTGGAATAAACTTCATCCAATCAATCACGGCCAATCAAGAGTACGGCTTGATACTTTAACTAACTAGGGTTATCACAGGCCTAGTTACTAGCAAGATACAATGAGATTATCCCAACAGCCACAAGCCCTGCACACCATCCGGTTATCCAGGTCGAATGTCCGTTTATGAAGAATGCAACACGTAACTGTGTGCTGGAAATGTACCCTACTCGTCGGTAGGCTACAAGTCCACTGAATGCTCCCAGATAACGAGATTGCCTGTAGCTGGGAATCTCTTCATGACTACTGAATCATTCTAGTTGATTAGCCTTAGTCATTTTCAGTAGGTACCCCTGTCCGTGGTACTCAGGAATTTCCATCCTAGACATGATGCAAGATAGTACCAGTTTATTTATACAAACACAATCGCCCACGGTGTCCAGGTCTTTCATACTTGTCATGTCAGACTAGCTGTCATAACAACATGTCATGATATGTCATGCCAGTTTACTTATCAAGAGTGTGCCACAGCGGGCCACTATCGTGTTCTATTCATACATTACCATGAATGAGAAAAATTTGCATAAAATAACTAGTGACATATTCTTGAAGCCAAGGAAAAGATCTACAACTTTCATGTTTGAGTTTTTTTTAAGATTCTAGCTACAAAACAACTTAAACAGGCAAAAACAGTGAATTCATGCACCATCGGCGCATGAGATTCCTGCACAATCGGCGCATGGGATTCCTACACCATCGGCGCATGGGATTCCTGTACCATCGGCGCATGGGATTCCTGCACTATCGGCGCATAGGATTCCTGCACCATCGGCACATGGGATTCCTGCACCATCGATGCATGGGATTCCTGCACCATCGGCGCATGGGATTCCTGCACCAATCTTTGCATTGGATTCCTGCACCATCGGCACATGGGAAACTCACGTTGCGTCTTCAGTACATGCGCGTAGGAAACCTACGCGCATGACACGCTCGGAGTTAAGGGATGCGTTGCCGGGACTTCACATCGCATGGCCTCCCGGCACATGGCCTCCCGGGCGCATGGGGGTCATCGTCCCCAAACAGTAAGTTCTGTAAAACCCCTAAATTTTTACAATATATTTTTTATTTATTTAAAATTTGTAGTGATTTAAAATTTTGTATTGTACGTCACGTAGGAAGACATGCAATACGGGTAGAATAAATTAAGCAGGGAGACATGCAATACGGGTCAAATTACGTATACGTATACCAAGATACGCAATACGAACCACAGGCATTACATGAACTATTCTCAGAAAATAATGTATAATCTCAAAAATTTCATATGTAAACTCAAGTCACATTTGTTGATTGAAAATCAGTAAATAACAATTAATCTCAGTTACAATTAGGTTTTCCTCATTCAAAACCAAGTTAATAGAATCTGAACTCAGTTCATAACCTCAAACATTCTCAGTTTTATTTGTATTGGTCTTGGGCTATATACAATTAACATACCTATAAGTTCTCAGGTTTAGTTTCCTGAACCTATTGACAGGAAACCCAACCAATGTGACAGTTAATATATCATGAATCAATAAACAACCCAAAACCGATCCCAACGACCCAATGCTCAAACCAGTCATAATTTAGCATGTACACTATTCCTTAAACATGTAGATAAGTCCAGATTAACATCCTATCATTATTAAACAGGTAAACAACAATTCAAATTCAGGTCAGAACATCGTATCAGTGAAGTATCAGTCCCTATTGGGCATTCGAGAATTCGAACTCAAATAATCATCAAAATTACAAATAAAAGGTTGGTAATTAGTGTCACCTATGTAAACGTGTCTTGTGAGTCGTTTCATGTCCAAAAACCATGACAAAGACGTGTCCAATACGTTGCATACACGTAGGGTGCACCCAGTGTTGCACAGTGTCGTGCACGCATGCACTCGAGTGTAGGACACGACACACGACACTTCGTGTCACGTGCACACACCCACGTGGTCGCCTTGGGTAGGGCTAGACGTGGGATAGCCTAACACGTGTCCATGACGTGTCTACAGAGGACATAGACACGTGTTCGTGCGTGCCTGTGCACGTGTTGAGTCGTCTGTGCGCGACAGCGCGCTGCTAGTGCGGCCCCGATTTCTCCGCACATAGACCACGAGACGCTCCCAAATTTTGGGAGCTTGGTGGCAGACATTGTCCCAAGTTTCTTCCAAAATTTTAGGACACGACGTGTCCTGTGTCCAGAGAAATGGACCCCGTGATGCAGGACACAGCCTACGGGCCCGTGCTGCGTGTCCACACGAAATATGCGACACACAAGGATACAAAACACTAGGACACCTTCACAAAAATTAATACTCTCACCTAGATCTATAAATCCATGCAATCAGTTTTCAAAAATACGAAAATTTATTCCTATGTGGCATTTCTACAAACACCTATTCTATCAATACGATACGTGTCCGATACGGACACGAAATGAATCCACCTTGACACGAAACCAAGTCCTACAGCTAGGGGACACCTAGGGCTTCCTATCCATGCAAAGAAAACAAAATTTGGTGGAGGGAATAGGGATTTACCTATAGGTTTGAAATGGCTCAAAAAGCTCCAAAGTGAGTTGTTCCTCAAGCTACCCAAACTCTTCCAAATTGCCCCTTCCCTGAAATTTCTCACCATAGCCATCAAAAACACATAGATTAGAATCTATTGCAAGAAATTAGGAAGAAAAAGGAGTTGAAATGGAGGAATTATGGATTGGAGAAGAAAGGGTTTTACCTCTATTTTCAACTTGATATTTTTTTTTCTAAGGAGGCTAGCCCTAAGTTTGAGGAGACATTAAATAGGAGTGTAGATCCCTAGGTGGCTGGTCATAAATGCTAGGGTTAGGGTTTAGTTAGTTGGGCCATGGGCCTCCCTCTCTAAGTCAAGTTACATCTAAGTTTCTAAGGGCCCATTCTCTAAAATCAATTCTCATGACCAAAACTCCTATTTGATTTCTAACTTGATAATTTCTACCCTCAACTTAAGTTAACCATCCTACTTAGCCCATGGGTTAAGTCTAAGCTTCTAGGTTAGGCTTCACTAGGCTAAAACCCGTCATAGCACATAGCACTTATTTAAATAATAATTAAATTCACACAAATTCTAATAAATCATAAATAATTCAAATAAATCCTAAAATGACCAAAATACCCTCTAGGCTAAAATGTACTAATTAAACATCCTAATCACATGGCTAGGCTCTAGGGCAGACAATCTCTACGGTTTCACTAGCTGCACACCAAATCACAAGTCATGATTTAAATAGTTTAAAAATGATTAAAATCACCAAAAATCATAATATAAAATAAATATCAATAACTAAATTATAATTACAAAATTTCAAAATTACCCTCATCTGGAAAACTGGGTGTTACAACAACACCAAACACCAACCCGTACTCACTAGTCATTATGACATAAAGATTCCAAATACTTACCTATTCATGTTCTATATCAAGGTTTCTGCACTTAGTATGGACCTCATCCCTTGTCCCATGAATTCTTTCCCTAAGTCCTTCAATCTCATCTCTTAGTTATCTATGTTAGGCGAAGACTAAAATTTCTTTGAACTGACACATTCTAGTTATATTCGAACAAGAAATTCCTACCACCTGGTTGAAGGCATGGCCGATGGAACGATGTTAGATTATAATAATTCTTCTATAGAAGTTATTGACCAAGAACGACATGGCCATATCTTGGCTTCCTTTAGGACCCGTGGCTGTGGTCAGAAGTGTCCAACATTTTTGTGCTCTCCCTATAAATTTTCCTTTTCAAAAGTCTTGTAACAACGATTTTCACGGTTAGCTAACTTCTATAAGTTGGGTAGGGTATTGAATGAAGAATACCCCATCTTACAGAATATAACATCAATTTGGATTCCTGTGATAACCACATCATTCTTCATTTTGGAACCGCGTTACGATTGACGTACTTACCCTACCTTCGTATTAATTCCGTTGTTCCTCGATATTAGACTTATTTTAATTTCGAGGACGAAATTTATATAAGTTGGGTAGGATGTAAACCCCCTTATTTTTATGAAAATTTATTATTTTATTTAAAATATTTTTGGGCATTCTTCATATTTATAAATATTTAATAAATAATCATATGCTATTTTCTATATAGAAAATAGTAGGTAAATAGTAATCCTTAGTATATTGTGTACAAAAATTATTTTTCCTACATACTATCTCTTAGGATTTTGTTTTCGATTATACTAAAAATACTTTACAAAAGTATTTATTATGTTTAAATATGTTTAGAATTTTTGATATATAATATTGACACACTTGAATTATGTATTGATATATAAAGACAAATATTCAATTATTCGTATAAATGATTGAGATTGGTGATATATGTATTGTTGGTATATATATTTGATATATATATACATACATATATATATATATATATATATATATAAATATATATATATATATATATATATATATATATATATATATATATATATATACAATTATTCTTATATACTTTCTTTAAAAAAAAGGAAAAGAAAAAGAAATGTTTAAAGGGAAATTCTCGCAAGATTTTGACAAATTCTCATGAGGAGCAAACCTACAACAACCCGCGACCCTATTTTTCCCTGCAATGACTTAGAATAACAGCAAGGTGTATAAATACACAAGCTAGAGAGGCATCAAACCCTAATCCCTTTCATCCACTCGAACCCTCCGGCCACTCTTGATGCTCGACGACCCCTTCCTTCGCATGTTACTGCCTAGAGCAGCCCCAGCAACTGCACGGGCGACCAGCGGCACCTACTGCCACAAAAGCAAGCAAAGCCAGGTATGTTGTTTTGTCGTATGTTTTCTCCACAAATACTATATCTTTTCTGACACCATAAAATCCCATGGACAACCTATATAACCATCTTGGAACCCATCAAATTAGTTCATATTGAATTGATCCATTTTCAAAGAGAAATCGAAATGAAAGCGAGACAAAGACCCAATTTTTCGAAAAAATAGGACAGGGACAAAACTGTCCAACACACAGTTTTGAAGACAATTTTTAGCCTATCCATCAACTGGTTCAAAAATATATTTGAGGGGACTTATAGACAACCTATAGGTGATTGAAACCTCTCTTTTGGTTTTAGTTTACGTTGACTAAATTGCTGTAGAAATAGTTTTAAAAATCAAGAAAACCACGTTTTCGAAAAACTAGAAATTTAGAAAATCTTCCCAATACGAAGTGCGTCCCGACAAACGGGGCGACATTGTCACAATTCATGAGCATCTAAAGGCACCTATGGATGTTGTCGACATGTAGGATTCGACGAAACTTAATTTTGTTATACTTGCGTGACGAAATTAAGGCATATCCGTCAAGATATCCCGTATCGGTCTCTTTGCAAACTAGCCCAAAACATCGTGAACGTTCTTCATATCGAGACAAAACTTACACCAACAAGACTATATCATTTTTCTGGTCCTGTATGCCAAGTTTGTTCCAATTCTGAGAAGGTCAACTGGAACGTACATTTGGCAGGCCCGTGATTCGATCCAACGGGCAAAATTATTCACGGCCTACCCAAATCTAACTCTGTACATATGGTTGAGTTTGTATCGTTAAATTAGACCCATAGACATATATTTTGATGACTTTATAAACCATAGGTACTGGCACGCTTTTTGGTACAAAGTGGGTCCAATGACAGATATCGTTTTGACCCAAAATTATAATTTTGCCCCTGTGTCCAGGATTGGACTTTTGGGTGGGTGTTTTAGACATTTCGTTTATGCCAAATACGTTCGTGATGTTTATTTCAGTATCCGAGGATGTTTGTGGCAGTTGGCTTTCTTTGCTTCACCAAACCTTTATCAGCAGCTCAGGACACTTGGCGAGTACATTTATTGTTTGTTTTCGATATTGTTAATTACTATAGTTCATTGTTAGTCATTTAATATTTGATTCTCGACACGCTCATCACATAGATACCACATTTTGTCTTTCTTTCATATCTTGTCATGTTTCTTACCTGTCGTGTAGGAAAGGAGAAGTACCAAGTAGATGTGTGATCTGACCTTAGACCATATTTATTTCATGTAATGTAGACCTCGTAAACCGTGTTTTATTTCATGCAACGTAGACCTCGTAAACCGTATTTTATTTCCTCCAATGTTGGCCTCGTAGACAGTGCTTTATTTTTTTACTATTTAGACATTGTAGACCGTACGGTGCAGTGCCCCAGCCGATCACACATCGAAAGCAGTACTTTAACACACTTAGATAGCTATATTCCTTGTTCCACCTTTTATATGTTCCATATATTTTCCTGTCTCTAGTTCATTGTATTACCATGTTATAGTAGATTCTTTCATCATGTATTTTATGGCTAACCTCTCTTTATAGTCGTTATCATATATTGGAATTGCATTTAATAAATTGTACTCGTTCCATTCCTGACTGGAAAGCAATATTTTTTAGATAATCACCTGCTACATTATGCTTAGACCATTGGAAGAGACATGGGTATATGCTGAGGTCAACCATAGAAGACTAGTTTGATGTGTTGGCAGTTTTTAATATTTGTTAGAGTTTATATATTTTTTTCAAATATAAAACTTGTGAATATTTTAAGTTTAATTTAGTTATTGTGAATGAGTAGAAAGTTATTATTTTACATGATTTTGAGCATTGTGGATAGACAACATTCTACTGCCGACACTGCGGCGTAGGCTGGCTTGGACACGCGTTCGTATCCCGAAAATTGGGTGTGGGTCATAACAAACGGAAAAGACCATAAGACAAGTATGAATGGGTGGCACTGTGTGTGAGGCAAGACCACGATGTTGTCACACAAATGGATCTTATGGCATGGCCACGATGTTTGTTTGTAAAACTGGGTTTTATAGCACGGTCTCTAAGAATTTGAGCATGCTCACGATGCTGCAACACGAAGGATGTTATAGTTCTGAAATAAAACTGATCCTAAGGCAAAATTAGTGTAAACCCCCCAAATTTTTAAAGAATTTTTTATTTTATATTTTGCTTTGATTTTTTATATTTTAAAAACGATATTTTTATATAAAAATAGTCTTAGTCATGGCAAAGTTTTTTTATGTAGGTTGACTAGAAAGTATGGCACGGCTAGTGCCGTCATGTGCCATGACTAGCTTATTAGCTAAAGACGTATCTAAAATTATTTATTTTGATTTTTAGTTGTTTACAAATTACTAAATTGTGTTATGGTTATCTTTTCCAATTTTATTTTTATTTATATATTTTTGAAAGGATTTGAAAATTAATATTTGTTTTGTAATAGAAATAGTAGTAGTAATGTTACTCACCCAAATTTATTTATACCCATCATTATTTTTTGGTTATTAGTTAATTCCTTAGAAAATAATTTTCAATATATATGTACATTCATAAAGGTAAATTATTTTACACTAAGAAAATATGCTACAACAGGTAAGTATTTTTTAGATTTTTATTTTCTGGTATTTTTAGAGATTATTCTTAAATCTCATATATATATATAAGTATAAGTAAAACAAAAAATAAAAAACCAACTTGATGAACAGTGCAAGCACTGTTCATCATCTCCCATCCGACCTGCACAGCCGAGCGCAGCATCTGCTCGAGAGCAGATTGGGTCTTAAACAATTTTTTTTATGATTTCAATCGTGGACAAATCCAAATTCAAACTCTCTTCTGGATAAGATTAAATCTAACCCAATACAAATTGAATTTAAATTCAAAAGGAATTGGAATTTTTTTATTCGAGTATATCTATACTCAAGAACACAAACTTTCTAGAACCTACAATCGAATCACAACCAATTTGAATCCTCGAAAAATTCTCTGATCTCAGGCAACCTACCCCGACTTCCCGCCACCACCACGTTTCTCCTGGATGACCTACCGTCGCCTCCTGTCGGCCAATGCGCAACCGTAACAGTAGCAGTCGCAGATAATGGAAGCAGCAGCCACATGTTTTTGTAGGTACGGCTCTCTTCAACCTTGTAGTCAAACTTTGATCTAATTAGTGGGTTGGAATCACAACATAAACATCTTTAGACCCTATATATTAGTATTAATTTATATAACCTAGAATTTGTGTAAAATCTAGTAAAATTTTCAAAAAATAGAATCAGCGTTCTGTATTCATGAACAGAAGAACAGTGTCTAACCACCTAGTTTGGAAGATAAATTTCTACCAATCCTATAAACCAAAGTTTAATTTAACTGTTATGCTAGGAAGCCTACAAAACCAAGAATGGAACCATGCTTTTACTTTTTTGTAACTTATTATTCACTGATAAAATTTAGTTTAAAAATCAACAAAAATCAGTTTTCTAAAACCTTGAAAAGTCCGATACGGGGCCCGTCCTGCCAGATGGGAAACATGGTCGCAAACCGTGAGCATCGAAAGGTGCGTACGGACTTTCGGACGTGTGGACTTTGACAGAATTCGAATTGGTTGCGTGTGCGCGACGAATTCGACCCATATCCGTCGAAGTGGCAGTTACTCCTTTATTCCATTGACACTCCGATTACAAAAGTAGGAGAAAACCTAAGAAAATTGCTAACTCTCGGCTCACTGGCAAGAAGTGCAGCAATTTGGCTCTTGAAAATGCTCTCTGTTCTGTGCTTTGAAAAGGTATGAGATCCCTTTTTATAGTCGTTTTCATGCAGGAATGATGTTATGCGCCCACATGGGAAAACATACTGGTTTTTATGTGGGTGCATGGTCCTGCTTTAGGCGAATAGGGTATAGGCGCATGCAGACTACGTGATCATGGGTTGATCATGGTGTTGACGTGGCCGCATGCTTGGGTGCACGACTGCTCGTGGAGACTGACATGGCCGTATACTTTGGTGCACGATTGATCATGGGTTTGACCGAGTCGAGGGCTGTTCTGACTTTGGCACATAGTCTGAAATAGGGCTATACGCCTTCTTCTGCAAAAATTTTCATGCTTCTATAAGACCCCCTTCAAAGTTTTCGATACTTGAATGAGTTCGAAATACTTTGAAAGAAGCATGGACCGTCATCTCGTGATGCAGTGGGCGCATCGCATAGCTCTCCCTTTGGGCACATAGAGTTTGGCCAGTCTGTCAGAGAGATGGCTGTTAAGATCTTCCTTAAGAATCTGAAATGATAGATTCATCGGGGTGGAATTTGAAGAGGTCCATCCTTCATGCGTTATCTATGTCAAAAAGTGGCAGTCGCATAATGTGCAAGAGATTGGGTCTTCATGTGAGCGCATAAGTCATAATGAGCACATAGTATGTAGTGGGCGCATTGGCGCATGGGAGTAGTGGGCGCATAGTGTATGGCCCATGCCTATAAATAGGCTTTTGAAGAGAGAGAAAATTCATTACTCTTTTTTCCTTCAGAACTTTCAAAAAGACTTTTCATCTCTTCTCTGCACAAACCATGTCTCCCAAGGCTGCCAAGAGATCTGCGAAGGGCAAGGGGGCTGCACCGAGTGGATCTCTTCCTGTGACAACGTCCTCGGCAGTCCAAGACCCGATCCTGGGTGAGGCTACTCCTCAAAACAAAGTCTTTAGCGTTAATTTGCGACGCTCAGACTTTTTTCTGCCTGGGCGGATGTGCCCAAGCCAACATGTTTCTGTGAGCATTCATATGCGCCCACAGAAGCATACGCCCACACTGTGGTATGTTATGCGCCCACATGCTGCTATATGTTATGCGCCCACATGCTGCTACATGTTATGCGTCCACGTGTTGCTGTATGTTATGCGCCCATACGTTGTTTTGGGCGCATAACCCTTTGGGCACATAAGATTCCTCTAGCAGTTAGTTTTTTCTACAGATTCTGAGTCTGACTATCTCTTTTGTCTTTGCAGTTAACATGTTTATCCCAGAACTTGGTGGAATCCCTTTTAGCTCTGCTTGCCACGTCCTCGGCACAAGTCTTATAACCAACATGGTCAGCAAGGTCCAGGTCAAGATCAGTCATAACCAGCCTACGGAACGGACGCTCGCCATACTTGAACAGGATAAGACTTTCTTGAAGCAGATAATTAACGATGAGAAGCTCCTGCTTGGAGGGGCATGTCATTTCAAGAAGCCGTACTTCCTATTTGGTGACAGTGTAGAGTTCGAAGATGGCGAGACGATACGCTTGAGAAACCCACTGGTGGTCAGGTTGAACAATCAGAGAATATGGCTACCGTCGATGGAGCGTCAGTATCCTTTGTCTGCGTTCACTGTCTTAGCCACACGGCGACAGATAAAATAGGAGTTAACCCCTGAGCTCCCCGGGGTCGTCTCTGGAAGCATACAGTTCGACTCGGGAGATCAGAAGAAGGACACTTCCAAGTGTGTCAGGGGCTCTACATCTTACTCCACGAGGGGGCTACAACCTGGTGCCGTAATAAACGACATCCCGACAAACCTCTACCCTTTTGCTGCCGACAAGCTTTGTAATTTGATGATGTCAGGGGACGTGTCGTATCCCGTAGGGAAGATGCGGATGGAAGGCTAGAGTTATCCAGTTTCATTCTGGAACAACCTTACTGACTGGGTGCTTTCCACATATAAAGCCACCTTGAAGACTGCTGGCCTTTTTTATGCTATTAGGGCCACCCAATATGGCGTAAAGGTGAACTGGCCAATGTTTGTCTCTTTGGCGGGGTTGTACAACCTTCATACTTGTAATTTCTTTACTCCAGGCGGGGAGATGGGATTGGCTCTCCACGAGCTGCAGGAAGTGTCATAGGTTCCTTGGGGCATAGAGCCGTATGAAGAGTACGTGCCTTGTGATGAGGAGCTCCGAGACCTGGAGAATGAGAACTCCGAAATGATTGATGTATATAAGGAGTTATTCTGCCACCTCCTCATCTGATATAGGATTAACAAGAAAGGAAGGACCGAGGAGGCCAATCCCCATATATGAGCTTGGACGGGCTACGTCTTCGTTCAAGGAGAAGGAGAGGATTTGACTTCCTTTTCGATTTTAAAACCTATGACCAAGCCTGAGATAGAAGCCCGGATAGCAGATTATGATACAGCAGATACTGAGGACAGTGATGATCCTGAGGGGAAGTCCCCGATCGGCCACTACTTTTGTCAAGCTGAATATCCGTTGTCGGAGAAAGCCGTGCTGGCAGCTTTCTTGATGATCTGGCTTCGTGACTGTATAGTCCCTGGGGGTTCAGGGACTATTGAGAGGATGAGCCGGAGCATAATACTTTCAGCTGTGAAGCTGGCGTTAGGATACCGTCTTGCCTTGCTTCTCGCGATGGTCTGCGCCACTGAACGGGGTCTACGGGACTTTGTTAGAAATGCTGTGACTCCTGACAGCAGGGCCAACTTCGCCCGGACCGAACTTCTATATCATTTTTTAATGGGGTGGCTGCTACTGCATTGTCCTTCCTTGATGAACGCTAGACTGGCGGTGGTCTCTTTGGCGGGAGACGCCTTTCTTCACAGATTTCATGACGCGGATTGGGTCATCATTGGTGTACTTGCTTGCAGAAGGGCTTTAAACTTCTTACAAAACTATGATTTCTTCAGGGTATCTCCTCCGTCCGGCAGCGGTAGTGTAGGAGATACCTTAGTGGATGAGGGAGTTCATGCCACTAGCTTGACTGCTGTAGTGTTTCACTGGCTTCAGTCTATTAGACTGTCGCATCTGGTACTCAGAAACAGGGACCATGTCTATCTGGAGCCATACCTGTCAAAAAATTTTACGCGACAGTTTGGCTACAGCCAGCTCCATTTGGGAAATGCTAGCCCGCACTTGGAGTCAATAGGCAGCTTAATTGACGGGGCGCGTGCCTGGATATATTAAAATGTCGGATGCACGGGGGCAATCTTCACTTTGCCCTCGAATAAGCCCGAGACCCATCTGTGCTATATTGCCGCCAAGTTTTATGTTCAGAACAATACTTTCCATCCCCGGTAAGATCATGAACAGAGCTTGATATTAGGGACTCGGTTTGGCCCTCCTTCTGCAAAATGTGCCCAAAAAGGGCTGAAGGGCCGCAAGAAGGAGAGCGCTGCTCCAGCCGTGAAGCCAGCCACAGTACCACGGCCGAGGGCTACCCTTAGGGAGCCGGTAGTGCCTCCAAAGGAGGACACGAAAGATGAGTCTGCTCTTCCCAATCCTTCTCAGAAGAGGAAAGCTTCAACTAAATTGGCCCAGGAGCCAACTTTTAAGAGGAAGAAGAAGACTGTCGCCCTAAGGAGAGCCAAGAAAGTGGGTGCTGGCTCACCTCCCTTGAGAAGGTCTTCCCGGCAAACTGGAAGAAGTGGAACGGCATTGCGGGCCGTTATCATTCGGGAGGTAGATCCCTTCCTAGACTCTATAGCCATTTTGGTCAAGCCATTAGAAGCTTTCTCACCCTTGCGTTTATCCTTTGCACAGGACCCTAAAGTTGCAGCTGAGGCAGATGCCTCCTCGTTTGAGGAAGTGGATGTGACAACAGTGTCCTCTCCTTATCCTCGACCGGTAGACGATGTTCAGCCTTCCCCAGTCAAGGAGGCTGAATCAACAGATGATCAGGGCGAATGCCCGGATTATGGTGGCGACCAGAACGCCAGTCCTTCTTTCGATATCTCCTTGGGGGCGATGTCTGCGATCGGAGCCATAATGAAAGAGTTAGACGAGAATCAAGTCCAATCGGCTCATCCTTCTGTGGGTATGTTATCTTTGCGCCTCTCTTCGGATGAGATTTTTCGACTTCAATTTTGTGTGCTCCTCGTGAGGCTGACTACGATTGTATATTCCCTTGTAGACTAGGAGAAGGAACCACCCGTAAAGATAACCCAAGGCATTGGGGAAGAAACAGAGGTTGTCCCCGGCTCCTCTAAATTTGCTGGTACGGAGGGATCCGTTAGTGAGCCGGTATCGGCTGCAGAAGGAGAGGTTGAATAGCCTACTGAGGGGGCTGTTGCTGAATCTGCTCCCGGTCAAGCTGGGACTGTGGAAGATACCCGGCATGATGCCGCTCGAGGCCTTGATATTGTTCTTCTTGAACAGCCTGGCCCTGTTCTCGATTTTCCAGAAGCCAAGACCGATGACTTAGTCCAAGTTGGCGCTGAGCATGCCGAAGGTACGAAATTACAACTCTTTCGTACTCCCCTTTTTCTTTATTACTGATGCATATATTGTTTTCTTGCCAGGCTCAGCTTCTTGTCAGGCATATCTTCCTGGAGCGGAAGAGCCTCATCAAGCATCCTCTCCGATGACTTCCACTGAAGACGACGAGATGGCCCAGAAAGTCGTCAAAGCTTTCTATTCTGTGCTGAAAGTAAAGCTTTTTGGAGTTCTGAATCGAAACGCCGCCTTTAGCCCTGTGAAGGCTGTTGCTGAATGCCAAGTGGCGGCCCATGAGAGCATCGCCGGCTATGAAGAGCGAGCTAATGCTCTAAGGAAGGTTCTGAATGATCTGGAGGGTTAGGTGGCCAGATTCCTGGATGCCAAACAACGGAGCCGGACATCGCTGTTTCATACAGAAGATGAGGCTCTGATCGTGGCTCATGCGGAAGAGGAGGCTACTTTTCAGGCAAGAAAGGATGCCCTCGTTTAAGAAATCAGTGAATTGGATGATCAGTATGGGCAGTTCAACGCTGCGAGTGAGGCACGTGCTGCTTCGAAGAATAAGCTTGCTGCACAGATTGTTGAAAAATATAATCACATTACACAGATCCAAAGCGAGATTGCTCAACTGGAGGCCAGCTTGAGGACAGCGATGTCTGAACATGAGGAATATTTGGCTCAGGCTTCCATGATTGCCACACCTTTTGACCACTTAAAAGAACAGCTGGTGAAGTTGGAGGGAGAGCACATGAACTTGATCCCCTTCCAGGATGAAGCTGCTCGTCATGAAGAGGCAAGCCGCCGTGCTACCGCGAAGTCCGAAGCCGAAATTGCGGCTCTAAGGGATAATATCATTCGATTGTGTATCCCTTAGATTTTTGTTTGTAACTATTTCTTTTTTAGCCGTCAAGACTCATGTATCTTTTTCTCCGTCTTCTGATAGACGTTTTAATAAAGAATCTTTTTGGCTTTCAAAAATTCATGAATGAAGTTTTGTGAAATAACGGAGCTAGAGGTAATATGGACGTAGTAAGGATATTTCTGGTGGGTATTTCGCTGGGGAATTTGATGTGGACCTATTATCCGTTTTATATTCAGGGTTTTTGAATATATATAATAAGTTGAAAGAAGCTGCTAATAGAGGTAATATGGACGTAATAGCAGAGGATGTTCTATATCTGACCAGAGGTAATATGGACGTGGAAAGATGTATAACATTAGGTATGAGTGGATAATTTAGAGGTAATATAGACTGATTATCCTTGATAAATGCTTTGCTCAGAGGTTATATGGACGTGGCAAAACGTTTCTTAATCATTCCACTAGGGAAATAATTATCGAAAAACAATTCAGAGGTAATAGGAACATGACTTGTTTTCGTCAAACCGAGTTTAGGCAGAGTCAAAAACGAAAATGATTCCACTGGCGAATCTTTTTAGAGGACCTATTATCCATGGCGTATTCAAGACTCTTGAAATACGGATAATAGTTAGATAATTTTTTGAAACACATAAACATTGCACTGTACATTTACATGACTAAAAATATGTGAACACTATTTACAAATGGTTACACATAATATTTTTTCAGGAACTTGACGTTGATAGGCATCATGAGCAAGTCGCCATCAGGCTTGGTTAGTCGATATGCACCGTTAGAATACACTGATTCTATAACGAAAGGACCTTCCTATTTAGGCTAAAATTTTCCTTTTGTCTTGTGCGTCATGACCATTGGTCTTCTCTCTGCTAATACTAGATCACCAAATTGAAAGATTCTTTCTTTCACCTTTTTATTGAAGGCTCTTGAAAGTCGTGCTTGGTATAGCTCAATGCGCTGCTGAGCTAATAAGCATTTTTCGTCTAGTGCTTCGAGCTCCTATAGTCGCAGACGATAACTTTCTTCGGTAGTCAACTCACTGGGTAAGGCTACTCGAAGAGAAGGAATCTGGATTTCTAGGAGAAGTACTGCTTCGCTCCCATAAACCAGGGAGAATGGCATACTGCCTGTTGGAGTCCGAACTATTGTACGATAGGCCCAAAGAATTTGCCGAGCTTCTCATTCCAATCGTACTTGTTTGAAGACACAAACTTCTTGAGAAGTTTGATGATGGTTTTATTGAAGGCTTCTACTAACCTATTAGCCGCTGGATTGTAGGCAGTAGAGGCTATATTCTGGATTTGATTCTTATCGCAGAACCGATAGAATGCATGGCTCGCGAATTTTGGACCATTATTATGGATGATCCTGCAAGGTAGGCCGAAGCGATAGATAACGTGATGTTTGATAAAACTGATCACGTTCGACGTCTTCACTTCGGTGAGCGGTATAGCTTCCGCACATTTGGAAAAGTAATCGGTTATAGCTAGGATGAACCGATGTCCTCTGGAAGATGTTGGGTTGATTGGACCTATAACGTCGATATCCCAGGCTTCAAAATGCCAAGATACTGCCGTCGGGTATAAAAACTCTGATGGTTGATGAATGAAGTCGACGTGGAATTGACAAGCCCTACACTTCTTTGTATATTTAACAGCATCTGCTATCATCGTGGGCCAATAATAACCCATTCGTCTCAGGCGATCTTGTAATTTGGGGCCTGGTTGATGTGTACCACAAACTCCGTCGTGAGCCTCTCGGAGTGCATATTTGGCTTCTCTGTCTGATAAACATCGTAACAGTAGCCTATTGTAAGAGTGTCGGTACAGTATTTTGGTAGCTGTATCATAGTAAAATCTGAGGGATTGCCTTTGGACAGATACCGCTTCTATTGGATCCTCAGGGAGGATTCCATAGACAGCGTAGTCTATGAAAGGAAATCTCCAGTCTTTAACGTCGACGTTTGTTTCCGTTGTATAACTGTAATGAGTATGCAAGGCATCTTTCACACAGAATAGTTCTCGACCAGACACTGTGATCGACTGCTGAGTATTGGTAGGGACGGTTAGAAAAGCGGCAAGATCGGCTAATGCATCTGCTTCTATATTCTGTAGTCGAGGCATGTGCTCGATAAAGAATCTAGCAAAAGTAGAAGCCAATTTGATTGTTGCTTTGTGATATGGGATGGGATCTTCGTGACGAACTTCATAATCCCCTAGGACCTAACTAACTATTAGCTTAGAATTGCCGTAAGCTTCTAGATAGCCAACTTCCAGTTGTTTTGCCAGTTGCAGGCCGATCAATAGGGAATTATATTCGGCCATGTTGTTGGTGCAGGGTTCCATGAGACAATATGCACGATGTATTATCAGATGGTCGGGTGACACAAGCAAGATGCCTACTCCGGCCACTATATTTCCTTTAGGTCATGTTCTTGATGCACCGTCATAGAACATTCGCCAAATGAAGATTTCCTCAGTTGCAGTGTTAGACTCTACTACTTCATCGGGGATTTCGTCGTAGAGTTTGGAAGATTCTGGCACTAGATGAGCTGCTAGAAAATCAGCTAACACTTGGCCTTTTACTGCCTTCTAAGGGACGAACAACATATCATATGGAGTCAACAGCATTGCCCATGTAGCTAAACGGAAATTAAGAGAACCCGGTTTAGTCATGAATATTCTAAGAGGATTGACTTTAGATATGATGTGGATAGTCGGCCCAGACACATAGTGGCGTATCTTCTGGGTAGCAAATACCAGTACAAGACATTCCTTTTCTACAGGTGTGTATCTGTGCTTGGCACCCACCATTGTGCGGCTGAGGTAGTAGATTGCATGTTCATGGCCGTCTTTATTCTTCTGAGCTAATAAGGCACCAAGGGAATGATTCATAGCATAGACATATAGTAAGAAGGGCTTCACCATTATTGGAGTCACCAATACTGGGGGGCTTGTGAGATACTTCTTGATGTCGTCAAATACAAATTGATATTGTTCAGTCCAGACGAAAGATACGCCTTTCTTCATGAGCTAAGTAAACGGTTGACACCTTCCAGAAAGGTTCGAAATGAATCGTCTGATGTAGGCTAGCCTTCCTTGAAGTCCGCGTAGCTCTTTGAGATTTCTTGGGGGATGCATATCGAGGATAGCTTTCACTTTCTCTGGGTCAAGATGTATACCCTTTGAAGTGATGACAAAACCAAGGAACTTGCCGCTGGAGACTCCCAGAAACGACTTGGTTGGATTCATCTTGAGTTGGTGTGCACGCATTAGTTCGAACACCGTTCTCAAGTCTTGGAGGTGGTTGCCCTTGAGACGACTTTTAACTGCGATATCGTCTACGTAGCATTCTACTGTTTTGCACAAATGATCACGAAAAATTGTGTTCATAGCTCACTGGTATGTCGTCCCTGTATTTTTCAATCCGAAGGGCATCACCGTATAGCAGTATACGCCCAACGGTGTTGAAAAAGATGTGTGCTTCTCATCGTCGAGGAACATCTTGATCTAGTTGTAGCCTGAGAACTCATCCACAAAGGACATCCGCTCGAAGACGCAAGTATTATCGATCATTACGTCGGTGATCGGTAGAGAGAACTCATCTTTTGGGCATGCAGAGTTCAAATCACGGTAATCGATACAAACTTAAACTTTATCGTTCTTTTTCATGACTGGAACAATGTTAGCGACCCAGTCAGGGTGTTGTTCTTCGTGAATGAATCCACTTGCAATAAGCTTCTTGACTTTATTCTCGATGGCCTCCATGATATCTGGTCGGAATCGTACTTGTTACTGCTTCACTATTTAGCTTTAGTCAAAATATTTAGGCGGTGTATAGCGACTTTAGGGTCCAAGCCTGGCATGTCTTCATAGCTCCATTCAAAGACGTCAATGTATTCTCTTATAAGCTGTATAAGAGATTGTCGTTCATCGCTAGACAGACTTTTGCTGATGAAGATTGGTTTAAGAGATGATTCATCTCCTAAATTGACTTGGACGACTTCGTCTTCAGTAGGTGGTTCACGTTGTTCAAAACGTATCTCCCACCTAGTATCTATCTTTTGAGTCCATTGTTTAAGCTCGATCGATTGGACATCGTATACAATTTGGTCAACTAACACCATGTTGACGAACAAAGTTGCTTTGAACATGTCTCCAATGCTAGAGTCTGAATCCCAGAGGCAGGAATTAGAAGAATCAGAACAACGATCTGCTTCGACGTCTGATCTTTCAGGAGTTGTTGGAGGAGTGACATAATCCAAACCAACACCGTTTTGTTGATAATAGTTCTCTGGTTTGCCGGATGGAGCAAAATAACGTATTGGCAACCGTCGTATCCGACCGTAGTTTAGCCCCTGGTCACTTTTTATATCATCCCATGTCCTGGATGATATTCTTGGCCTGCCAACTATATCAAAAAAGTTGTATTTTTCCAGATTCATAGCCAGCTTCAGTGTTGTGATTGGAAGAAGTGGAGTCCAAAATGAACTTTCTTTTGCCAATTATTCGACCGAAGATGATTAGTTCTTCACCCTTCTTTCTAGATGGAATGATGAAGTAGTGGATATCTTCTGGCCAGACTTTTCCCGTAGATGAGGCGTCGTGACCGACATACAGAGGTGTGGTCATATACCGTGCTCTAGAGCGTATATCGTATCTACATACTGGTTTACAGATTGGTAGACATCGGAGTAACATCATCCACTGAAGTTACATTATTATGAGTATTGATATACTCATTGAGAGGATCATTGTCTGGAATATGAGCCACAGACTTGACCAAGTTCGCCACATAAGGTGACTCTTCCGTATTGGGAGGATGGACTTCAGCAGGTTCCATCCAAGGTGTTTTGCGGAGAGTGATGGTCAATGGTTTGACTTATCAGGGTTCTTCTTTTTCACCCAGATTGTGAGAGGCTTTGGAGTACTTTTTGGAGTAGTACGACCTTTGACTCGGATAATCAAGGGACCATCACTGGAGGATGAACTCACTTCAGCTTCATCGTCAGCTTCGTTGCCGTCATCCTTGGAGGGCTGAGATTGGTAAAGTACCGAATCTCTAAAGTAGGGTTCAATGCCCTTAAAAGGATCGACATCGGCAAACTCCGTCTTCACGACGCCAGCGCTGTTTTCGTACTTGAAGCACTGGTGAAGTATGGAAGGAACGATCATATTCTCGTGTATCCCCAGATGTCCCAACAAGACGTTGTAGGATACATTGGCATCGATTACATAGCAAGAAACCTCCGTTCGGAGATCACCAATCTGGCACTTGAGACGGATCTTACCCAACGGGTGGCTTCTCCCAGCATTAAAAGCCATGATAATTGTGTTGGTTACAGATAGCTTGTGCAGAGGGATTCCTAGAATTTGAAGTAAACTTCTAAAAATGATGTTGAGGGAGGAGCCTGGATCGATGTGCATCCGATCCACCTTAATCGCCCCGATATACCCTATATAGTACAGAGGTCTATCATGATGATTATTTTTTAGTAGCATGTCCTCCTGTGAAAAGGTGATGTTAGGCACCACTTCCATAGTACTGTAGCAGTGAGGACAGGAGACAGGGTCTTCAGTGGGGGCTTTGACTTCAGCGAGATAAGATTCGGCATGTAGTAATGCCTCACTTAAGGCCTTCTACGTTTCTTTGGAAAGTCGTAATAGATCGAACAGAGACAACCTGGCAGGTGTATTGGCCAGCTGTACCGGTATGTCAAAGTTGTAAGGCCGATCCATGCCTTCAGGAGTTGGCAGCTTCAGAGACTTGTCAAATCGCGTCCCCTTCTGCTTGGCTTTATCGGTAGTTGAAGGCTTAGACGGACCGGCTTCTGAATTTGTGGGGGCAGCAGGAGCTTGAGAAGGTACTGCCTCTTCTTTTGCAGGGTCATAAGTCCGTAGGTAACCCTTTCCAGATCGCGTCTCGCCAGATAGAACTTCGTAAATGGGAGAAGACACCATATGACATGATTTGTATTTCTTGCCCCTCCTTACTTTGGGAGATACCACCCCCTGCGTCATTTCTTGCACAAGGTTCGGATGGACCCACATGATCTCACCAAGTTCAGTTGTGAGTAGCACCAAGGTTGAGTTGCGAGCTGGCGGCAGGTTGACGACTTCCATTATTTCCTTGGGGATCAGAACTACGTCATCTGGGACTTTTGTAGGAGAAAAGTCACCAAATTGAAGAGAGATCATGTTAGAAGATACGACCTTGTCTTCAGCTTCGAGGTTGATCACTTGGCTGTCGATAAGCTGTTGTATCTTCTTCTTCATGACGATGCAATCCTTGGTAGAGTGGTGCACGTACTGATGGTAAAGACAGTACTTGGGATCGTTGAGTTGGTTCGCTTCCGCAGTACGTCATGGTGGAGGCAATGTCAGTTTATTACCCTTCGTCATTGTGTAAAAAATGGTAATAACATCGTCTTCGTCAAAGGAGAAAGTCTCCTTAGGTTTGTCAGAGGCGCCCTGAGAATTGGAAGCTCCCTTAGAAGTGTCGACCTTCAAGACTTCTTTCCCTTTATCCCCACGGACAGGGATAGTTTGAGGGTGCTTGCCTTTGTCTTCAGATTTGGGTGTTCTCAATCCCAGTAATTTTAGATTATGGACGTCATTTTCAGCAGCATCAGCAGCCCCAATGAAAGCTAGCCATGTATCATACTTATGTATACCCAGACAGAACTTTACTGTAGGAAGGAAGTTATGTCGACAAGTATCCATAAGTTCTGAGTCTGGTATACCGAAGGGCATCTTCAATGCTGGTCGTCTGATGTGTTCGATGAAAGCAATGGCAGACTCAGTCCTCCTTTGCTTGGTCTCGATGAGGGTGGACATGCTAACATGCATGCCACTCTCGGAAAACCTGTTGAGGAATAACCTCTCCAAGTCTTTAAAAGAATTGATACAACCGTCAGGCAAACTGCAGAACCATTCAAAAGCTACCCCCTGCAAGGTGCTAATAAACAGCTTTGACAAGAACAGATCGTCCCTGGGTAAGTGTAGTGTCTGCGTGTTGAAGTGAGTCATGTGTTGACGATGAGAAGTCATCCCGTCAAACGAATTTAGCGTCAGTGGCTTGTAGTTAGGAGGGCAAGTACCATTCTTCCATTCAGGAGGATAGGGTTGAGATATCCCCATCTTCTGAAGCTCGTCTTTGTGTGAGATGGTGTCGAGACGGGCAACAATAGAATCAATTGCATCTTGTTGATTGAGCAGGTGTTGAGAAACGGTTGCTATACTGTTGTCAGGCGTCGTTGGTGAAGGACCACCTCCGATATTTGTAAGATTTGGAGGAGGCACAATGGAATGATACTCCTTCTGTAGTGAAGGAGGGTTGTCGCTATGAGCCAGACTAACGTATGCCGAGACGTTTTATTGAGGTGGAGGAACAGCCCCAGCAGCTTGGCCGCCATAATACTGGTAAGCATATCAGTAATCTTGGCAAATGTTGTTTCAAGTCCCTCTAGCCGTTTGTTGGTCTGATCACTGGCTTCTTCAGGTATCTCTCCTTCCGCCATGTATGTAGATAACATGCGAGGACGAACAGAGGAAACAGTACAACTGGTGCTAATATTGTCTGTCTCTGAGTTGAAAAGTCCCTTGTCTTTAGGTAGGGGAGGTAGATAGTCACCGTCAGACTCGGAGAGATCATCGTCATCTGGAAGGCTACCCCCGATGTGAAGGTCATCTGCTTCAGACTCTAAGGGAATACTACCCCCAGCTGAAGGATCATCACCTCCAGATTTGGAGTCCTCGTCATCTATACGAAATCTCGTCCTCGTACGAGTACCCATATAGACTCCTTCAGATGTGACAGCCTGCTGGCTATCTGTTGGCAAACTTCTTCTTCTTTTGTTCGCAGAACTGAGAGAAAAAGTTGGGTTCGTGGTCCACCTTCTTTGATTGGGGCTTCCGTAAGAGGGACCCCATGAAGCCATGTTGGATAAAACACACAGTGGCTTTTCATTGTCAGAGCAATACAATCATCAAAATACGGACTGCCTCTGAGGCACTCTCGTTGCTTTGGAGCCACAATAGTTGATAACAATACTGGTGCACGGATGTACACCATAAATTGCTGTATCCTCCCTCGCTTTACGCTTATGATTTATCATGTCGCGTAAGTCAGCAGAAGGGAGTTTTGACTTAAAACCCATGTCACATCCATCGCCGAGCTTTGTATATGTATTTGTAAGGAGAGTTGGTGCATTCGGACTTAGTTCATGTGCAGGGGCAACCCCCACACCTAAGTTCTGTGATGACCTTGAAGACAGCCCCTTACTATACATGTTGGGGCCTATCTTTTTGCTGTAGGCGCATAGACCCTAGAGTCTGCCTTTGGGCGGATGCTTCCCAGAAGTCTTGGCAGCATGCCTAAGCTTCCCGTATAGTATGGGTCAGTAGAGCTTGGGCGCATAGCCTTGGGCGCATGACCCTAGATGCATAATCTGTCGAAGTCAGAAGTCTTCTGGCTAGAGTTAAGCGCCCACATACCCTCTTGGGCGCATGCTTGGTGAAGCAGTACTGTTTTCTCCCAGCTTAGCCTCCTTCATTTGTGAGCCTCGTTGAGATTGCCCAGAGTGTCAAATACTATGATTCTTGGCATCGTAGTATTTTTTTTGCCAAGTCTCGAGCGTCGAACACTCTGTTGTTGGTTACACAAGAGAGAAGTCGCTGGACTAGTAGAGCCCAAAACGGTGTGAGCCTTCTTCATTTGTGAAGCTTCTGTGGCAGAGCCATACGACCATAGAGGAGCTCTATGTGCCCACGAGGCAGAGTCCTTCAGTTGCATGTCTTCTATGACACTGACAGGATATGCACCAGGAGCCTTCGGAAGCTAAGTCTTGCAAGACTTGTTTGGCTTTACTAATTTTGAGGGGGTAGAGCCGTCCTCGAGAACATCTCTTCGAACGCCTACTGATCGAACATCATGATCAACATCTTCTGATTGCTCCCCACTTTGTCGGTATCGAATTGCGTCACCACCTTGTCGTCAGAGGAAAAGGTAGTGCCCAGCAGAGTCGCCATTTTTGTAGACAAAAAAAAGAAGAAGAAACGTTGTCTTTTCTTATTGGCGCAAGGCACCACAAATCGAGTACGCCTGAGAGAGCTTGCACCGAGGATCCCCGAGTACAAAAAGAATTCTGGGGAATGGGACGATGGAGATCGAGCGACAGTTTCTCCTTTACTCCGTTGACACTCCGATTACAAAAGTGAGAGAAAACCTAAAAAAATTGCTAAGTCTCGGCTCACTAGCAAGAAGTACAACAATTTGACTCTTGAAAATGCTCTCCGTTCTATGCTTTGAAGAGGTATGAGACCCCTTCTTATAGTCGATTTCATGCTGGAATGATGTTATGTGCCCACATAGGAAAATATACTGGTTTTCATGTGGGCGTATGGTCCTGCTTTGGCGCATAGGGTGTAGGCGCATGCAGACTGCGTGATCGTGGGTTGATCGTGGTGTTGACGTGGCCGCATACTTCGGTGCACGACTACTCGTGGAGACTGATGTGGCCGTATGCTTCGGTGCACGATTGATCGTGGGTTTAACCGAGTCGGAGGATGTTCTAACTTGGGCGTATAGTCTGAAACAGGGCTATGCGCCCCCTTATGGAGGAGCATAGAGCGGCCGCATAGCTCGCTCTGGTGACTTGGGCACATATGACTTCACTGGTGTCTTGGGCACATATGACTTTTTTGGCTTGGGCGCATATGACTTCTCTGGCTTGGACACATGTTTGTCAAGTCTGCTGAAATTTTCATGCTTCAACAGGTTTTGGCACACTTTTCAGTGTAAAGTAGGTCCAACGGTAGATTCTGTTTTGACCTAAAATTACGATTTTGCCCATGTGTCCAGAATTGGAGTTATGGGTAGTCAATCCTAGTCATTTCTTTTATTCCAAAAGCATTGGTGATGTTTGTTTAAGCAACAGGGGATGCTTGCAGAAGTTCTATTCTTGTAGCTTTTCTTGACTTGTTGATTTTATCTACTGGACGTCGTCAAAACACCTAACAACCACCATGCAAGATACCTCATATTATTTATTTTCAGCATTTATTTAGTTTTTTCATATTAGTTTTGCTTCATATATTATAAACTGTGCGTCCAAGTCATACTTGGGTGCAAGCGACTATATTAGTCATTTTTTATTGCTTTCTTTTATTATATGCATGTTGGCTTGATTTTAGCAGACTACCTTCTTATTGTGGGATATTCTTGTCACGACCCGCACCCGCTTTCAAGATGCGAGTGTGTGCACAAGCCAGCTACGTATCAAGTAGACTCTAGTCTAACCTGAATACGTATAAGCTGTCTAGACTATGGTAATATGCCTAATCATGGCAAGACAAAACTATATCTCAATCCACATAAATAATAAACAACAAGAAGGAACAATATGGTTCGTGGTCTGTGCCCACTAGTATATATGTCCGTATAGTTGGGTATAACCAGATTTTCTAAAAGTCATAATAATTTTTATATCTTCTTTGGTCATGACACTCGTATTACATGATTTGAGACATTTTGCTAGGGGCACGACTTGCATAATTGACTAACCATCAATATGTAAGAAGTCGTGTGATGGATAGATGATCATAACTGCTATGATTAGGATATAGAGACTCAAGCAGTTCCAAAATTGGAAATGTTATGGACATGACTTGGGTAATGTAGGAATCTTGGGAGGATAATCACTAGTACGTATGAAAAGTCAAATATGTAAGCCATAGTCTCTGGATGGAACTATGGGAGATACAATTTGCAGATACCCTCTGACGTTTTGGACGTTACGGTTAGATACAGATGACTGGATGACAGTATATGTACACATAGCCTAAATTCCACCCATGCGTGTGAAAGTTGTCCTCTAAATACATGATAGATGGTTATGATACCATTTTGTATATTTGTTGTCTAAGATAGTCTTTACATATTTATTTATCTATTATGATAGTTCATGCATGATATTATGTATCTTGTTATGTCCCTCTGAGGACCTGGTAATCTTTCCAGGTATAGACGACGGGCAGTATCCTGAGGAGTACGGTTCCGGACTAGAGTCTTCCTTTGTAGCGGAGGAGGTCTCACCCTTGGAGTCTATTTGATTTTTTATAGTTGATGGACTTATATAGTTTCTTTATCTCATTCTTTCAGTTGATTTCATTCAATCATTCGGTAGTGGATTTGTCTCCACCCGACAGATATTTTATTTTATATTTTAGACAAGACATTTGATTTGTTATTTCTTTTATTTGTCATTGTAGATGAGATATAGTTGTTATGTGTGACCATAAAATATTAACATGAGCCGGAGTTCATATAATACAGCTTATGTGTGTATTTTTAGGTTCCATATATTGGAATAGTTTGCGTATATATACAGCTGGCATGTACATATTCCTAGTCCTACGTATATCAGGACTGGGGCGTTATACGTTCTTGTGGTGGCCCATGCAGGTCGGAAAAATATTGTTTCGGTTACGTAACTATACTAAGCAAGCATGCATATAAGATTAGAAATTAGGATCTCATCCACATGCTTGATCACCTTCCTTGATTTCAATTTTCAGACTCTCGTTTGACTGATTGTCTTGCATCTAGCTTGATCTTGTCCGAACATAATCTATATTTTTGTGCCAATAGGATAAATCTTTATAGTAGTCGCACTACCCTTCTTGCTACTACCGCTAGAGATTCAACCACTCCAGAGGGACCAGCGAATCAGCCACCTCCAACCATATCCCCAACTACACCTACACTATCAGGACCATTATCACAGTCTATGATGACACCACCTCCTACGCAGCAACATCAGCATGTCCCAGCCTGCTAAGGGGACAGCCAGATCCCTAGAACCCTGCACCTCAAGAAGAGTACCTGCCACCCCCGCCACCCTATCTACCTCAGTTTCCATAACAGTTTCCTTATATCTGCCTCAGTATCCGCCACCATTTCCACCACAATATCTACCCTAGCATCCTCCATAGTATCCACTTCAATATTCGCCACAATACCTACTACAGTACCTGTATCCATATCCATCTTCATACCCCGTACCGTACGGCCTATAGGGTACCCAAAAGTTTGTACCATAGATACCATACATGCCCCCACAGCAGACCATACACCAGGCAGATAGGACTCCGACAAACCAGTTATTTTAGGACATGATAAAAGCCCAGAGGCAGCAAAGCGAGTTGTTTAGAAGGAGTTTGGAGACAGCCCTGACTCGAGCACCCCAAGCCTCTGTAGGTAATATCGAGGGATTCCGCAACATGAATCCCCCAATCTTTAAAGGCACTAAAGACTCCTTTGGAATTACGAAATGGCTGGTACAGACAAAAAATCTTTTGAGC
Organism: Iris pallida; assembly: GCA_029216955.1. Lineage (NCBI taxonomy): Eukaryota > Viridiplantae > Streptophyta > Magnoliopsida > Asparagales > Iridaceae > Iris > Iris pallida. The sequence goes on along the minus strand of JANAVB010021809.1, from coordinate 35,024 downwards.
GCTTCACAGTTGTCTGTAAATCTATGGATGACAGCGGTTAGATTGTAGTTAGAGGGAAATTTTTATTATTAGTGGGCAGAAGAAAAGCTTCGACTAGGAATTAATTCGACTTGGGAGGAATTCAAGGAGCTGTTCAACAAAAAGTATTTTTTGGACACCGCCAAAGTCGCACTTTATGACCAATTCCTATACTCGGAACAAAGGAGTATGACAGAGACGAATATGATGCCGAGTTTAGTCGGTTGAGTCATTTTGTCCTGGACTTAGTTTTGATAGAGTTGGAGAAGGCCAGGAGATTTCATAATGGTTTGAGTATTGAGCTCCAGAGATACACAAGCTCTGAGTCACGAGTCTCACATGCAGTAGTATTGGCCGAGGCTAGGACTCAGGAGGCTATAAGCAAGAAGGCACAACAACGACGAGCTATTTCGACAGTTGCATCAGCTATAAACTATACAAGCAGGACCCATAAGACATTCTGTGATGCAGCAGCATCCTAGAGTTTTCCCATATCAAGGGAGGGAATTATCCATATTTGTCATTATTGTGGCAAGAAGGGACATCTTCAGAGGAATTGTCGTCATAAGTTGGGATTGTGTATGATTTGCGGATCAAATCAACATCAAGCTCGAGATTGCCTTTCTAGGCAGCAATAGGTATAGGGAGCAAGATTACCAGCACCGGGAGCAGGAGCACCACGTCCGCCTATACTATTGAATATCAAAGGGGCCAGTCGCTACTACTACAGCCCACGCAGTACAAGAAAGCCATGCAGCAAAGGGGCAACCAAAATTTTGGACAAGCATTCGGTATGATCACAACAGGGACACCAATACAGTGAGCGGTAGATGCAGGTATGAAGTTTTAACTAGAATTACCATTGCATAACCATTAGTATATCATGACTTAGAATTTTATCTAGATAAACATAGAGATAAAGGGGCATAAGGACTAAGTAGTAGGAGATTATTTATGATTAAGTTAGAAACCACTACTGTAACCCTTGTAAGTACCATAAATTGTTCTACTCCCTCGGTTCATATGTCATCGTAGTGCTCTGCCAAAATGTGGAAGCGCGAGAACGATATACACAACTGTTTCTCTCGTCTGCACAAAAAATCGTGACACGATCTTCGCGCTCGACTCTTTCTTCCGTCTTGCTTTTCGTTTCTACAAATCGTGGTTTAGTTTTAATTTTGAGGACGTTATTCTTGTAAGTTGGGCAGGATGTAATCTCCCAAATTTTTAAAGAATTTTTATTTTATATTTTGCTTAAAATAATATTTTGAGTTTTTCATATTTTAAAAATGATATTTTTATATAAAAATAGTCTTAGTCATGGCTATGTTTTGTTATGTAGGTTGACTAGAAAGTATGGCACGGCTAGTGCAGTCATATGCCATGACTAGCTTATTAGCTATAGACCTCTCTAAATTTATTTATTTTGATTTTTAGCTGTTTACAAATTAATAAATTGTGTCATGGTTATCTTTTCCATTTATATTTATTTATATATTTTTGAAAGGATTTAAAAACTAATATTTGTTTTGTAATAGTAATAGTAGTAGTAATGTTACTCATCCAAATGTATTTATACCCCTATTATTTTATTATCATTATTATTATTATTATTATTATTATTATTATTATTATTATTATTATTATTATTATTATTATTATTATTATTATTGTTATTGATAATATCATTATTTTTTTGGTTATTAGTCAATTCCTTAGAAAATAATTTTTAATATATATGTATATTACAAAGGTAAAGTATTTTACACTAAGAATATATGCTACAATAGGTAAGTATTTTTTAGATTTTTGTTATTATTTTCTGGTATTTTTAGAGATTATTCTTAAATCTCATATATATATATATATATATATATATATATATATATATATATATATATATATATATATATATATATATATATATATATAAGTATTTGTAAAATAAAACAAAAACAAAAACCAACTTGACGAACAGAAACCAACTTGACGAACAGTACAAGCACTATTCATCATCTCCCCCCGATCAGCCGAGGGCAACATCTGCTCGAGAGTAGATGAGGTTCTAAACAAATTTTTTGATGATTTAAATTATGGAAAATCCAAATCCAAATTCAAATTCTCTTCTGGATAAGATTAAATCTAACCCAAATCCTCATACAAATCGAATTTAAATTTGAAGGAAATTTGAATTTTTTTCGTTCGAGTATATATATCCTCAAGAACACAAACTTTCTGGAACCCACAATCGAATCACCACCAATTCGAACCCTCGATAAATTCCCCGATCTCAGACGACCTACCACAACTTCCTGCCACCGCCGCGCGTCGCCTGGATCACCTATCGTCGCCTCCGGCCGACGCAACACAACAGTAGTAGTCGCTGACAACAGAAGCAGCAACCATCTATTTTCGTAGGTAAGGTTCTTTTCAACCTTGTAGTCAAACTTCGATCTAATTAGTGGGTTGGAATCACAACATAAACATCTTTAAACCATGTATATTAGTTTTAATTTATTTGACCTAGAATTCGTATAAAATCAAGTAAATTTTATGGAAAAAAATAGAATCAGTATTCTATATTCATGAACAGAATAACTGTGTCCAACCACCTAGTTTGGAAGATAAATTCTTCCAATCCTAAGAACTAAAGTTCAATTAATTGTTCTGCTAGGAAGCCTACATAATCAAGAATGAAACCAAGCTTTTACTTTTTTTGTTGTAACATATTATTCACTGATAAAATTTTGTTTAAAAATTAATAAAAATTAGTTTTCTAACACCTTCAAAAGTCTGATATAGGGTCCGTCCCACTAGACCGGGCAACTTGGTCGCAACCATGAGCTTAGAAAGGTGAGCACAGACTTTACAAACGTGTGGACTTTGACAGAATTCACATTGGTTGCGTGTGTGCGACGAATTCGACCCGTATCTGTCGAAGAATGTCGTATCGATCTTTTCTGAAAAATCTTAATTACTTTGTGCATGTTTGTCACATCACAACAAAATTTGTGCCAGTGGACTTGTATTATTTTCCTGGTCCTGTGAGCCAAGTTTGGTCAGATTCTGAGACAGTTGATCGGATCGCCGTTTTGCTGGACCCCGATCCGATTTAACGGATGATTTTATGCACGACTCATCGGGATCAAAGTCGAAATACCGTTGACTTCGTATAAAAAATTGTACTTGTCGGTGTATAATTTTTTGGCTTTAGAGATCATAGATTTTGGCACACTTTTTTGGTACAAAGTAGGTCCAACGACGGACATTGTTTTGACATAAAATTACGATTTTTCTCTTGTGTCCAAAATTGGACTTATGGGTAGTCAATCTTAGTCATTTCTTTATTCCAAAAGCGTTGGTGATGTTTGTTTAAGCATTCGGGGACATTTGCGGAAGTTTCATCCTTGTAGCTTCTTTTGACTTGTTGATTTCATCTACTGGACGTCGTCAAAACACCTAACAACCACCAGGCAAGATACCTTGCTATATTAATTGTTCATATTATTTGTTTTTAGCATTTATTTAGTTTGTTTCATATTGGTTTTGTATTATATATTATAAATTGCGTGTCCAAGGTATACTTGGGTGCAAGTGACTATATTAGTTGTTTTTCGTTGCTTTCTTTTATTATATGTATGTTGACTTAGTTTTAGCAGACTACCTTCATATTGTGGGATATTCTTATATCTTCTTTGGCCATGACACTCACATTAAACTATTGAGATATTTTTCTAGGGGTACGGCTTGCATATTTGACTGGCCATTAATATGTAAGAAGTCGTGTGACGGATAGATGATCGTAACTGCTATGATTAGGATATAGAGACTCAAGCAGTTATAAAACTAGACAGCTTATGGACATGACTTGGTCAGTGTGGGAATCTTGGGGGAGGACAATCACTAGTGCGTATGGGAAGCCAAACAGGTAAACCATAGTCTCCGGATGGAACTATGGCGAGATATAATTTGCAGATACCCTCCGACATTTTGGACGTTATGACCGGATACAAATAAATGGATGACAGGCTATATACACATAGCCTAAATCCACCCGTGCGTGTGAAAGTTGTCCTCTAATTGTACGATAGACGGTTAGGATACCCTTTTGCATATTTGTTGTCTAGGATAGTCTTTGTATATTTATTTATCTATTGTGATAGCTCATATAGCATGATATATATTATGTATCTTGCTACATCCCTCTAAGGACCTGGTGATCTCTCCAGGTATAGACGACGGGTAGTATCCTGAGGAGTACGGTTCCGGACTAGAGTCTTCCTTTGCAGTCGAGGTGGTCTCACCCTCGGAGTCTATTTGATTTTTTTTACTTGATGGAGTAATGTAGTTTCTTTATCTCGTTCTATTAGTTGATTTCATTCAGTCGTTAGGTAATTGATTTGTCTCCACCCAACTTTTATTTTATATTTCAGTTGAGACATTTTATTAGTTATTTCTTTTATTTGTCATTATGGATGAGATATAGTTTTTATGTGTGCCATTGAAATATTAATATGTGCTGGAGTTTATATAATACAGCTTGTGTATGTATTGATAGGCTCCATATATTAGAATAGCTTGCGTATACATACAGCTGGCATGTACGTATTCCTAAACCTACGTATATTAGGATTGGGGCATTAAAATTACAAAGAGCACAAAAGAATAAGTTGCACTCAATAAAATAACATGTTGGCTTGTATAAGTAGGCGAGGGGCTCACTCACCAGTATGGTTGTGTATTGATACCCCACCAATTTTTATATATAGGTTCTGGTATCAGCACGCCCGGGACGGAGCTTTCTTGGATGCGTAGAGGTATAGAGTTCCTTGGTATTTCTAAGCGTGTGGCCGCATTGGAGTCTTTACCTATATAGAATATAATATATAGACATCGCCTTCTGAAGCATCCGTAAAGTTGTAAGCCTTCGGACATGAGCGATTGTAATTAAGAGGAGAGAGAGCTGAGTGTTTGTATTCAGAGAGAAAGTGAGCATGAGTGACTTGTAATCTTGGCTGTGCACCCTTGTAATATTATTTGCAATATCAGTAAAGAGTATCATTTTGTACATGTCTTGTGTTATTCAACTTCTTTGCTCGGACTTCTGTGTGACGACCCCGTCGCAAGCTGCTGTAATCGGCCGTTATGAAATAAGCCTAACGCAAGCGCAACCTAGGATCGCGTGACATCATGCCCTAGCTAGGACGATCAGTTCTTCGGACCTGGGACATGATATAATGGTTTGAGAATACGGCGTTACGTCCTTGGACTTCTGATTGAATTCATTTAAACTCTAATGTTGTTGCTTCTGAAATCGATGTCATTGGTGCTCTTTCTCAATGTTCTGTGGGATATTCCATACAATATGTCTATATATTTTGTAAATTCTCATGAAAGAAAATTTTGGTTTAATAAAGATGGATACACGAAAGGCACAGTTGGCTGAGTTGAGCTGGGCAATATACACTAAAATTTGTGTCGATGTTAGTAAAGTTGTGTGCAGGATTCAAAATTATGTTTGACAAAAATGAGTTATACTTGATTCATGAAATACGGGTAAATAACGATAAATGTGTTATTGAAAGTTGATATCGTCAATATGATATGATAGAACGTGCTTCGATTTTGAGAAATTGTTCAATCGAAGATTTAAAGTGAGCGGTTGTGATTCGAATGATCGTCTCAAGAATTTATCTAGTGACTTTATCCGTGAGTGGTGTATGGGATAGCATTGGGGATGTGGACCGCTGAGGATTGGGGTGCCGATGGGTCTATCATCAAGCGATACGAGTATGCAAAGCCTTAGATCGGTTATTTATGATTTTAAAGTTTTGAATGAGTTGATTCGAACGAATGAGAAATGACTCGCACCGGATTGTGATCGTGCTGAGTATGAAATATAAAATAATAGTGTAGACAGATCGAATCGAGGAAAAGTTAAGGCATAAAGAAATGGATGAATCAGTCAAAGAAATCGATATAGAGCGTATACGAAAATGTTGATATAGAACTGAATGCAATTGAAATTCAAATTTTGACTAAGAAAAGATAGCACGATTGGAGGATAGCGTGCATGGAAACTTATTTAAAGATACAAGAATGACGCTAGGGATCAAAAAAGAATTTGCTCAATGACTTATGATAGAAGATACAACAAAAGTGATTTTGAGTTTGACGAATTGATCATGTAACTAGTTCGAGAGATAAGGATCGAATTTGATCTTGAACGTCGAGGAGATTATTTTATATCCAGTTTGTATGATACCATCAGTTGCATAACTTGGAGTTCTTTGTGGAGGGAGATTGTCAGGTTATGTATATCATCGATGGTATTGAGGCGTATCAAAGATCGATATGTGATAACTCGAGAGTATTCTGGTTCGAGAAATGATGATTGTGTAAAATGTTATTGTTCAGATAGATTCTATATCTTGGAATTTTGATAGTAATGAATGTTTAGATGACTCGATAAGCTGAACTTAAAATTTGCATGAATAGATGATAGTCAAAATATGTGAAACAAAAATATTGGCATATTTGGTGATCATTGATATAAGGATTTTTATGACTCAAAAAATTTATAGTAGGCGATCTTACGATTGTACAATGAGATAGATGCACAATAATGGTGATTATTAGGATTAGGATTGGAGAAAAGTCAAAATAGATGAATGTATGATTAAGGTTTTAAGACTCAAAATTTGAATCGATATTACAATTTGTGATCGGTGGATTATGACTTGTGATTTTGTAATCGAGCTATACAAAATTTGGATTGGTAGGTCTATTAAACGAATTGAGGATTATGAGTTTGAGGGAGTAGTGAGTTTGTGTTGTTGAACCATGTCGTAATTGAGGATGATCGTGAATGTAATTACCTTATGAATGGCTTTGCTAAATGACTCAGACCCCTTGGACTGAACGTTACAAGTGTGATAGGCAAAATCTATGCTCGAAGTTTTGAAGTCAAGGTGGTGCGAGCTTGGGTAGAAAGACCCTATACTATCGACTATGGTTTGACGTTAGAATTGGGAGGTGAGTATCGATATTGGTTGCACAGAATTATACATAAGTTTGACTTTAGCCTAGTAAAGATAGCCTAGCGGTTAGACATACGTTCTTGTACGGAGAGATAGAATTATGCAATCGACCTTAGTGAGAGTCGCCTGAACAGATTATAGAGCTGGGGTACCTAGTTTGTAGAAATGAGGCTTGAATGTTGAATATAAGTGATTTTGAAGAGTGGAAGATTAATAGGATCGGATATTGGTTTTGGATTGATAGATGGTTTGCGAATCGAAGAAGTCAAATGAGTTCTTAAGTATGGAAATTGTACATGTTAGTTTTGTGCAGATTCTCCATCACAAGACTTGGTTAAAATGTATATATTTTAGGGACGCCTTAAATATATGCACGATCCAACTCAAGTGATGTGCTGAATCCAAATAAGATGAAAGGATTGATTGGATGAGTTATCACATATTGATTGAATAAATCGAAATTGTTGGACTAGATTTTGAGTATTACAGATAGTTGGTGATAAAAAAATTTGCATGTCGATGAAATCAAATGTGTATCAAGGATTGAATAAAAGCAAACTATTTACTTGGTCAGAATGAAACGATAGTATCGAGAAAAAATACGTATTTGAAAGAGCGTATTCGAGATATGCATAATTAGAATATTCAGATTTTGATGGATTGTTCGAAGGATTTGGAAAATTTTGGAAGACGGAACATAGACGATGGGAATGATAACTTCGGAGGATAGTAAAATTAGTTAGCAAAAAATTGAATGATACGTGTGATTTTGAGTGAGGCATTGATCTAGTCAGGTTTGGATGGTTGTAGTTTGGAATTGAAGACTCGAGGATTATCAAGATTTGATTAAGGGGTAACACTGGGTTTCGAATAGGAGTATGGTTATGTTTTGGTTTGGAATATTAAAAATATTGCTCGGGTGGGTTTGCCCTAGTGCCTGTGTGTTCGACGAGTTAAAAGTTACTCCATGTTTTAAGATGTAACAATGCGAAGTGCATTGTGAAAAGAGAAACTTGAGGAACTGGGTTGCAAAATAGTCCGGTTGTCTAAGAATGACTTAGTAGTTGGATGAAATTGACTAAGGCGTGGAGCGCAACTCTGATGGATGCAATGTATAGGAAGTGTGCTTGAGAGATTTCAATATACACCAGATTAGTTCTAGTTGAGTAATAAGTGATGAGTGTATACCTAGTAAGTTTCGAGGATAAAACTTTTCCTGAGTGGTGCATTATGTAGTGCCCCGCCCTGCTCAGTTTAACCAGAGGAATCAAAACATAATAACGTTTGGACTTAGCCATGCAACGGCTTGCTCGAAGTCCCGTTCGACCGAGGCAACTCCTCGCTCAGGTTGGTGGCTTCGATGAACTTGCCTCAGCTTGGCCTTCATACTAATAAAATATAGTTTTTACATGAACTGAGTAGGTTTGCTAATAAAAAAGATGAACTCACATAGCTAAGGGAATAATCCCATTGAGTCAAATACGTGTGTAGAACATGAAAAAAAATGTTATAATGTTGCTTAGATGTTCCCTATAATGGATTTCAAAGCTGACACTGGGTCTTTTGACCGCACGATTGAGTTATGTAGAGTTCTACCATAGGCTATCAACTTGATGTAATAGCAGGCACGACCCCATGGTTCCTCGGCTTGTTATAGCCAAACAGTCTCACGTTTCAAAGCTCGTCATATAGAGTATGACTTGTTTGGTAGTGTTGCACGAAACACGGTTGGTTCAAGTTGAGTATGCATGAGGACTATCAAATAGTCGTTCTTGAGTTTGAGTAAGAAGATTATGATAACATAGAAAGTTCTCGGGACTGGTACTCACCGAGGCCGTCTCCGAACCTGGTGCATTGAGATAAAAAGATGAGATGAGAATTGGTCTTATACGTACGTAAGATTGAGTAGTGTCTTGCATGGTAATGGAAAATTTTTGTGAAAGTTTTAGTTTTTTGAACAATTGTCAGGACACCGGGATCGATTCTTACCTAGGGAGAACAAGTTTGTCGTGTCCGACGTACTGGCATGGTGCATTGTGGAGCAATTCAGGTAGTTTGACTGAAGAATGACTCTAAAATGCTTGGTGATTCGGGGCGTTTAGTGGGGCTAGCTACCTTGTACTGAAAGATCGCCGTCTAACCTATCAATGTCCAAGATAGCTTTAATTGACAGTGATGTTTCATATAGATGAGTCGGCTGCTGAGCGACAATCCGCATGCACGGTATTGGTTAAGTCACAAGAAGTGTCAGCACGACATAAATGAGTCAAAGAAATGTATGCATGGTTTGCACCATAAATATAGAGCCTAAGATTTGGCTAAATCAAAGGAACGTACTTCAGCACGAGATGTGGCATCATATGTATGAGTTAATGACACAAGTTTACAAGTATGGATTGAGTCGGTTGTATGTTCAAATGGGAAAGATCGTAAGACTATGAATGGGTTATACTGTGTGGGAAGCACGACCTCGATATTGTCACACAAATAGATCTTATGGCACGACCATGATGTTTGTTTGCACAACAGGTATTGTAGCATGGTCTCGAAGAATTTGGAGCATGATCACCACGTTAAAAATGAAGTAGTGTTATAGTTCTGAAATAAAACTGATCCTAATGCAACATTAGAAAGACCATAAAAGAACAAGTTGCACTCACTAAAATAATGTGTTGATTTTGTATGGGTGGACGAGGTGCTCACTCACCAGTACGGTTGTGTACTGATACCCTACCAGTTTTATGTACAGGTTTTGGTATCAGCACGCTCGGGACAAAGCTCGCTTGGATGCATCGAGGCATGGACTTCCTTGGCGTCTCGAAGCGTGTGGCCGCATTGGAGTCTTCATCTTTACAGGATATAATGTATGGATATCGCCTTCTGAAGCATCCGTAAAGTTGTAAGCCTTCGGGCATGAGTGATTGTAATTAAGAGAAGAGAGAGAACTGAGTGTTTGTATTCAGAGAGAAAGTGAGCTTGAGTGACTTATAATCTCGGTTTTGTGCCCTTATAATCATATTTTTAATATCAGTAAAGAGTATCGTTTTGTACATGTATGTTATTCAACTTCGCCACTCGTACTTCTATGCGACGACCCCGTCGCAAGCTACTGTAATCGACATTTTATGGAACCTGCCATGCACGAGCACAACCTAGGCTCGTATGGCATTACGCACCATCAAAATTATTTAGGTTGAAAGAGTTCTTGTGATTACAAGTATCTGTCAAGGATGATAAGGGAAGAAGAGACAGTATGAAACATAACTTATTTCCTTTCCTTTATATAATATAATTTTGAATAGTACAACAAAAACCCTAACATAAAGGATTTGCTAATACAAATAAAGATTCTTGGAAAGTGTGCCGATGGAGATCATGTACTGTAATTGACCCCTTTAGTTCGTTGACGATCCGATACTTAGTAGAAGTACTCTCTACGACTCTCTCCTGTGCATCTGGTATCCTTATTGACGAGGTTGATTTTTGTAGATTCGATTAGTTAATGATCTGATCTACTTTTTTTCTTTACCTATCTCCTCGATCATCTTGGCGATGATCCTCTCTCGAGATCTCTTTCCTCTATGTAGGTGGTCTCTAATCTTCTCTCGATCATCCCCTGATGTAATGATCCGATGATCTTCCTATATTTGCCTTTTAGCGGGAAGCTATAAAAAGGTAAAGATGATTGGGGGAATCTATTATGGAGAAGATGCCGTCTGGGTGTCACAGCGGGTTAGGTAGGATGTTTAACCGCTCATCCTGATTGAGATACTGATTGGGTGACCGTTGCTGCGGGAGCTCCAGAAGAGGTCTTAAGGATCCTCGGGTGTAATCATCGATGGTTATGGCTGTCCACCCATACAGTTTGATCACAGGTGACCTAGTACGCACGAATATTTTGTATAACTTATTATTTGAATGATAATGCGTGCACCATAAACGAGAGATTTGAATCAGGGGCCACAATCTTTGATCGATCCGTGGCACCAGCCATGATTTTGACGGGATCTTTGGTTTGAATGGGGCGGTTATGGTACACACACCATATACGTGATGTTGATCCTTCCAGTTGTTGTTAATAGGATTTAGGTGGTCCGATTTGTAGCACAAACCAGCTCGTTTGATCCGGTCTAGGGTACGGACCATTTTGTGTTGATCTGATTTAGGGCACGTACTAGCTTGTTTGATCCAGTACGGGGCGTATACCACTTTGCTTTGATGAGAAAGGTGGCTCAGCCTGGGACTTGAGCCGTCTGACTTGATATAGAGATTGGTGGGCGGTTTGAGCCGCATGCCTCCTTGGCCGCATTTAGGCTTTCTGGCATGGGAGATCCATGTTATCTGGATCGCATGTGAGCTGGTCACATGAAGTGGTCCAGTTGCCTTGGTTCTGTAAGGCGGTGTACCTTAGGGTACTGTGCTGTTGGGACTTGGCATCCAATTGTGGGGCTTCTGGGCCTTCGTCTACACTATCTTGGGTGACTTGGTCCTGAACAGACAAAGTTTTCAAACTTAGAAATGGGTTTGGAAAACTTTGAATAGAAGCATAGGCCTTTCAAAATCATCGGGTCGTCGTTGCTTTAGTGGAGTCCCTGTGCTACTGATGATGTTGCTTCATCTGGTATCGCTTCATCTAGGTGCATCTTTTTTTTAAAATTTTGCCAGGCTGGCAAGTTTTAGATTGACACTTATTTCGGAATTTAAAGAAATCTCGCCTCGAGTTGTGTTCTTTTGTCGTTGAGAATCATGCTTGGAGGAGATCGAGGCGTCTTTCTTTATTATTATTTCTTCTTGCCATAAATGTGGGCATCTGAAGGGTCATTGGCCCCTCTTATAAAGGAATTATAATCTGAGCTGCTTCATCCATGGCTCTGGAAGGGACCTCTCATCGTAGATGCTTTAGGAGGTCGAGGCCGACGGAGTTCGTTGATTTGCTGCTTCTGTCATCAGGCCTGTGGTGATGCTACCTCTGCCGCCTTCTCCTGAGTTGAGGAGGAGGAGGCTGACGGAGAAGAAGTTAGCGATCGTCGACCATCTATTGACCATTCTTGGCCTCAGTATGGAGGACATCACCAATCCTATGAGGATGTTGTCGGATCGGGACACTTGCTCTGGACCCGGAAGAGAAGCCAACGAAATGGATGGTGGATGCTTTTTGTCAAATGTTCAGACATTCTGACGTCCAGTCCCTTCAGGACATAGAGAATGCCATCAATGACTCTGACTGTTCCTCCTCTAAGGAGTCTTTCTATTTTTTTGTCAAGCCTTCGCAGCCTTGTTTTGTAACCCCCTTCTTTCTCATCAATGTCAATGAAGTTTTTGTTTAGTGCACTTCGTCTGACAGTCTATTTAGGGCTAACTATTGTGCCATGCATGAATTGTCATTGTTCGCCTTATGTCTTGAGAAACTTCTGTTGGAAGGGATATTTGAAAAGTGGAGGATGTCCATAGGATGACAACATGGGGTTTAGTGGACCCTTTTTATCCATGTCGTAACTGAGATGGGTACGGATTAACAAGAGAAAGTGGGAGATGTTTATCAGGGACCACATGGTGTGATATTGTAAGGAGAAATTTCTTGCTTAGAGGTAAAATGGACGTAGCAAGGTTCCTGGATTATGCTATTTTTAGGATGAGTAGCATGGACAACTTGCTCATAGGTGATGTGGACATGGCAAGTTTTTGGATCATAACGCTATCCTGGGGTGAGTAGTAGGGATATCTTACTCAGAGGTAATGTGGACATAGCAAGTATCCATGATCAGATTGCTGTTTTGAGGTAAACATCGAGAGTATTTTGCTCAGAGGTAACGTGGACATAGCCAAAGTACTTTTTTTGATTTGGGAAAAGGACTCAGAGGTGATGTGGACGTGGTTATTTTTCGAAGAAGAAAGTTAGAGGTGATATAGACGTGACTTTTTGATCATGATGCCCTTGGGAAGGGCAATAGAGGATGCCTTTAATCTGACTAGGGCCAATAGGTGAGATACCCTTAGGGCGGTTGGGCCACAGGAGGGTGTTTGATAAGTTTTTCTGAGTACCAGACCTCTGTAGCCACAAGAAGAAGAGTATTCGGGATAAGAGGAAAAATCTCTATAGGTGCTTTCTCATAAGCAGCAAAGACTTGTTGTGCCCTGTATAAGGGGATACTATTCATAGCTAGCCATTGCTGATGAGTAAGTTTGAGTTTAGTAGGAGGAGCCAAACTTGGAGGGCATATATTCAAACCCCTCAGTCTATCCTCCAAAGGAATGCCATCCCAAAGATGATCCAAATCATCATGATCTGGAGTAACAACATGATAAATCATGTTGCAGGTTTTGACTTTTCGACCTTTCTTGGATTTTGAAGTTTTACCTTCCTCTTCCATTTCAGGTACTAAGTCAGGATGTACCCACATGATTTTACTATTTTTTTGTATGAGAGACAATAATCCTTCACTTTGCTCTCTAGCAGGCGGGAGATTCACAATTTTCATTATCGCCTTAGGAATTGGGACAATCCCATCTGGAACTTGTTGTGGAGGAAAACCTCCAAATTGAAGCAAAATCATATTAGTTGTAACTGTATGCTCATCATTGGTTAAAGCGATGGCATTAGCATTTATCAAGTCTTGGATTTTCTTCTTTAAGACGTAGCAAGCCTTGGTAGGATGATTTATGTATCTATGATAATACAATATTTGGGAATGTCAGTCAGATTCACCTCATTAGGCCTTTTTGGCTCTGGAATATGGAGTTTGCCACTCTTTACAAGACATTGGAATATCTTTGGGATATCACTGTCATCAAAAGAGTACTCTTCTTTTGGTTTGGAAGATTCCGGATTATTCGGCGTCGTTTTGGGTTTTGAAAGATTAACCACTAGGGTTTCCTTTCCTTTCCTATTGCGATTGCCAGAATTATTACCAGAAAAGCCTTTCTTTCCGTTGTCTTCTGAAGCAAAGATCATCACGTGTTCACGAGCCAACCTACCATTGGTCTCGGCTGAAACTGCTGCTATAATGAACGAGGCCCAATCTGTGAATTAAGAGCCCGTAAAGACAGCAATATTTGGTCGCAGATTCATCTTGCATGTATCAATCAATGCTGAATCTGGCATACCAGGAGGCATTTTCAAAGTTTCCTGTCGGAAACGTTCGATAAACGTCCGGGTATCTTCCTTCTCCTTTTGTTTGATCTCTATTAAGGAGGACATATTCATGTCCATGCCTCCTTCATAGAAGCGGGAGAGAAATATTGCTTTAAATTCGTCAAAAGACGAAATATAATTGTCGGGTAGACTGCGATACCAGTCATAAGCTGAACCCGTTAAACACCCGATGAAACCTCTGGTAAGAAGAGCATCATTTTTCTGCAGATGTACAGTCATAATATCGAAATAATTGATATATTAACTGGGAGAAGCCTTTCCATCAAATAACACCATCGATTGTGGCTTGAATTTTGGAGGAAAGGATACATCATTCCAATGAGGAGGATAAGGTTGTTTAATCCCTAACCTCTGGAGTTGATCCTTGTGCTTCAGAACTTCAAACTGTGCTTTTAGCTCACGCACTGCTTGAATAGCTTCACTAGTTTGAGGAAGCACATTCGACTGAATAGTTGCTGGATGTATCGTAACTCCTACCGAAGGTGGTACATCTTCTGGAATGAGAGGATCTGGAGATTCAGAATTTTGATTGATAGCAGGCTTGTGACTAAGATTATTCAAAGGTACATTAACCCCTTGACTATCTTGAGTTTGTGCTGCTACCTGCACCGGAGTTACCACTGCCGGCTGAATAGTTTACTGAGTCATTATTATTTGGTGCATACTTTGCATCATGGCAAACATGTCCTTCAGTGATTGCTCAACTGCAGAGAGACATTGTTCTGTATTAGCAGTTGACGTCTCTGGTTCATCTCCGATAGCATAGGATTCAACCTCTCTTGAACATAGTGAGGGATTGGTGTAGAGGTATGAATCAACACTATCAGTTTCGGATTCCAAAGACTGGGTACCCCTATCTTCTGAATTTGAAGATTATACCGATCTTTGAACTCTTGATCGAGTATTCTGATATACCCCTTCAAAAGTATCAAGGAGTCGGTTGAATTGTTGTTGGCCAGGAGTCTGGGACGAGTTGTGTCTTAGACGTCGTCCTATATTGGTATGAAATGCCATATTGATTGATGCATATGACAACTCATGTTCTTGATCATCAGCTTGTTGCTGAGGCACTTGTAGCTTAGCCGGTCAAAAACTGACCGTTTAGAAGCCGAACATCAATATTTGATTACAATCTGGTGACACTCACAGTGGTGATTTTCTTGGGGGAGTGTCACAGAAGATTTTCTATTTTTATGCTTTTGTACGAGCAACTCGCATAAATCAGAAGGAGTAGAAGAAGTCTTCTTCTTTATTATATTTGGGACAGAGAATCGTTTAGTCCCTTGTGTATAAAAAAGATTACTGGCTGCATTAGCAGAACCATCCTGGGCATTTTTACGCGCCTGGAGTTGCGTGCGTAAATCTTGAGATTTTTGTGCACAAAGGACTCCATCTGCATTACGTATAATTTAAAGGTTTGGTACCTTGCGTAAAGCAGTGTAAGAAGGTTGTTGGTGAAAAACTGAAGTTTTACCAACAATAGGATTCTTGTTTTTACGCAGCATGCGTGTAGGCAAATTCACTTTAGATGCAGAAGCATCATTGTGAATTTTATCTACTCTGTCACCGATAGGAGATTTACCTTTACGCGTAGAGCGCAAAACATGAATATCTGCCACGTCACAGACGGGAGATTTTCTTCTATGCGTAGAGCGTAAAACTTGGGTGTCTACCACATCACAAACGGGAGACTGATTTTTACGCGCAAAGCGTAAAAATTGATTTTTACGCGCAGAGCGTAAAACTTAAGAGTCTGCCACGTCACAGACGGAAGACTGATTTTTACGCGCAGGGCGTATCACTGAAGTAGAGACTGCCTCGTCACAGACGGGAGCCTCGACAACAGGAGTGGAAAGGATTCCTTTGCCTTCAGAGATAGCAGGGAGATCCGAGGATGCTTTGGACTTAGGAATCCAAACTTTTTGCGTCTTCCGCGATTTCTAAACATTGGAGCAGCGAGTACTACCCCCAGTTCGGAGCATTTCTTCGTAAGCAGTCTGGTCGAAGTGAACAACCAGAGTCTTCTTTGTCGATCCGATCGACACATCATCATATTAAGCAATTGCTTTCTCGTCAGAGGAGAAGGTCGTCCCCAGCAGAGTCGCCATTTTGTTTCACTTAACAAAATGCCTAAAATTAGCTTTTGAAAGAAAACTAGAAAAAGTACAAAAGTACAAGTTGTTTCTGGGAAGTATTGCTATGGAAGTCTGATCTGAGAGCGATCACTTTGTTCCTTGGACCATACGATGATGATGAAGAAAACTGCTTGAAAAAGACGAATAATCGGAAGAACTAAGTCACCAGAAAGGTATCGAGCAACGACACTGATGGCACATTCGAATGCTTTCCTGCTTTGCTTCACCTTGTTCTTGAGAAAAAGTTGAAAAAATGCTTCTGGGAATATCACTCTGAAAGTATGAGTTTTCTCAGAATCTCCTCTCCTGTATCTCTCTTGATCTCTTGATGATGTCTGTGTTAAAAATAAGTCTATTTATAGACTAAACCCTTTGTGCGTAAAAAGCAATAAAGTTGGGTCTCTACGCGAGTAACTGTCACCCACGATAAAAATCATCCTCTACGCATGATGACACGTGTCCCATGTAAAGTTTTGATCTCTACGCATGGTGACACGTGTCCCACTACTTCAACAAAATGGGTAGAGCACGTATACACGTTCCTCGATAAGTATGGCATGAAAGCCACGTAAGCAGACAACGTTCTCATGTAGCCAGAAAAGATCGGGCGTAAAAATGACCCAAAATATACTTCCTGCGTAAAGTAGCAGACTGGGCGTAAAATAGCCCAAAATAAACTTCCCGCGTAAAGTGGCTGAAAAATAGCCTTGAGCGTAAAATTAGCTCAAATAAACTTTACGCGCACAACAGCCTTGAGCGTAGAAAGTTCAAATAGCTTTCGTGCGTAAAAGAAGCAATCCCTTGAGTGTAAAGTAGCCCATCTGCTCATTAAACGATAAGTATTGGGTTTAGTGTAAATCAAATCTTCTCGACTTCTGTGTACTGTTCTTGTCAGAAAATCCTTCTGTCAGATCAAAAATCACACACATTAAATACAGCCTGACAGCCTGTCTCCAGCATAAAATTTTGAGGATAGCTCTTGCGTAAAATAACTCGCGTAGAGTTTTACTTTATTTAATCTCTGCGTAAAGTCTTAGTCTGACTCAGTTTGACTTGCGTAGAGCTCTCAACTTCTTTGACTTGATCTTTGAAGTACTTTTTACGCTCCTACCATACTATTGTTCGAGAACAACAGCAGTTGATGGTAATTTGACTGCAATATCCTGTGGAGGGTTCACTGCATCTGCTACCGTCTTTCTTTGACCCACGCTTGCGATCTATTATTTCACGCAAGTCTGGTAGAGGGTGTCTGCCTGTGTCGCAAGGGTCGAATGGTCAATCGGATTAGGTTTTTGACTCACCACAGATCTACGAGGTCGGCTAACCTCTTGTGTATGATTCGGGCAGGCGTATGTGTGCATCCGATAGAGCCTTCTGCCAGGGGCCCATACGAATATCAGGGGCTCTTCTCGATGAGTATTCGTCGAGACAACAGTCCGGGTATGTTGAATCCATGTTGCTCTAAACCTCTTTGTATTAATCTTCGAGTAGTACAGCGCGTCAAGGCCTTCTTTATGGGCAAGATTTTGGGAGATCTTGTGGAAAATATATCTCATTCGCCTCCCTCGTGAGTGCTGTCATCCGACACCATTCTAGGTGGATCGATGTGAGTTACAGGCACTCGTCTTTATTTATACGAGGCCTGCTCCTGCACTTCCTGCTGGCAAGCTAGTTGAAGTACGGCTTCATCTTCTTGAGCACGGAACGACCGATATGGCCTATTGAGAGCGTACATTCTCGAGTCCATGGCGTTGTCGCCTTCTCCAGTTTGGACCCGAGCGTTAGGCTATGTTCTTTCCGATTTTGAGAACATAGAAAGGATACACATGAGATGGATGTGGGGCTTCATTGGTAAAAGCTGGGGAAGAATTCTCAGCAGTTGTTGGTGGTGGCACAGCAGTTTTGACCACCCAGACCTTGTGAGTCTTTCTACGTTTTGTCGTCCTAGGGGAAGGGATTGACCCTTCAGAGAGCATGTCTTCCTAAGCATGTTGGTCGAACCGGACGACCAACGTCTGTTGGGATGAACCCAACTTGCGTCACTGCTTTCTTGTTGGAGGAGAAAGCAGTCCCCAGCAGAGTTGCCAGCTTGTTCGCTATCGAAATTATTTGGGTTAAAAGAGTGCTTGGGATTACAAGTATTATACAGGAAGGATGAGGGAAGAAGATACAATATAAAACAAGACTCCTTTTCTTTCTGTTATATAATACAATTTTGAAAATTACAGCAAAAACCCTAACAAGAAGGATTTGCTAATACAAATAAAGATTTTGGAGAAGTGTGCCGATAGAGATCGGGTACTGTAATTGACCCCTTTACTCTATTGACGATCATATCCTTAGTAGCTTCTTGAAGTGCTCTCTACGACTCTCTCATGTGCATCTGGTGTCCTCATTGACGAGGTTGATTTTGGTGGATTCTAATAGTTAATGATCTGATCTCCTCATCTTTCATTGGCCTCTGTGGAGGTGGTCTCTAATCTGCTCTAGATCATCCACTGATGCGATGATCCGATGATCTCCCTATATTTTCTTTTTAGCGGGCAAGCTATAAAGCAGGTAATGATGATTGAAGGAATCTCCTACAGGAAAGACGCCATCTGGGTGTCACAACTGGTTAGGCAGGCTATTTAACCACTCGGCCTAGTTGAGACACTAATTGGATGACCATTGCTGCGGGAGCTCTGGGGCAGGAATTAAGGATCCTCGGGTGTAATCGTCGGTGGTTATGACGATCCACCCGCACGGCTTGATCATAGGTGACCTAGTACGTACAAAAGTTTAGGATAACTTATTGTTTGAATGGTATAATTGTGTAATGCGTGCGCCGTAGACGGGAGATTTGAATATGGGGGCACAATCTTTGATTGATGCGTGGCACCGACCGTAATTTTGAGGGGATCTCCTGTTCGAATGGGACGGTTATGGTGTATACACCATAAACGTGGTATTGATCCTTCCAGCCATTGTCAACCGGATTTGGGTGGTCTGATTCGGGGTACTAACCATCTCGTTTGATCCGGTCCAGGGTATGGACCAATTTGTGTTGATCTGATTCGGGGAAGGAACAAGCTTGTTTGATCCGGTCGAGGGCACGGACCAGTTTGTGTCGATGAGGAAGGTGGCTCAGCTTGGGACGTGAGCCGTCTGACTTGATGCGGAGACCGGTGGGCGGTTTGAGCCGTATGCCTCCTTTGCCGCATGCAGGCTTTTTGGAAGGGGACCACATGGTGTCTGGACCGCATGTTAGCTGGTCGCATAGAGTGGTCCAGTTGTCTTGGGTTCTGCTAAGGCGGTATAGCTTGGCGTACTGTGCTGTTGAGACTTGGCATCCCGTTGGGGGTCTTTTGGGCCTTCGTGCACACTGTCTGGGGTGACTTAGTCCTGAACGAGCCTAGGAATTTTCCATGCTTCTAAAAACTTCAACATAATAATTTGATTTACAGTGACCAAACTCGGTCGAACTTAGATAGAACTATTCTATGTAGGTTGACTAAATTTGGTCCATCGAGTTGAACCCAATTTTTTGGTATTTTATTTACACCGTTGGATCGTGTGAACAATCCAATATTTGCAGGATTGAGAGGGATATATATAGGTTTTCCCTAACCCTAATTAAAAAAAATTGATGCTTTGCAACTTTTGGAGAAAGAAAGAGACATTGGTGGCTACTTTGAAGCAGAGAATCTTTAGGGTAATTTCTTTCATTATCTTTTGTTCTCCAAGAGTCTCTAATCTATTTTCATCGTCTACTTAGTTGCATTGATCTGGTTGGATCGGTAAGAAGTTTGAAAGGAGTATGTAACTTCTTATTCCATTAGTGGAGGCTTTTCAGGATTGGACTCCGATAGTCCCGTGGTTTTTTTTGCAAGAGTTTTTTACGTCAAAATTGTTATGTGTTTGCGTTTGGCTCTTTGCAATTTTTTCAATTTATTTTTCTTCGGTTCTCTTATAGTCTCTTTGGTTTGGGGGAATGGTTTCTGTATTTATTCCCCACATAATATTTTATATCTTTTCAATAGCTAGCTTCTTTTAAAAGGGCGATATATATTTAATCACTTAGCTAGTAAACGTCGTTGCATCTATAACAAGTGAGCCAATGTACTACAAGAGGGGCGAGGGACCAATGATTAAGCAAAAATGGCAACTCTTGATAGTAAGGTTCATAGGCGGCACACTATCTTATGCATTTATTTGAACAAATAAAACTAGTCTGACATTCCAAGTCTACAAGAATGTATAAGTCTACAAGAATGTATAAAGCGTATTTTCTTCTAGAGATAAATTTTCTTCTTGAAATTAGCGATGTCTATCCCAAGGAATTCGTTTGAAATTTCTCGAGTCCTTAATGTGGAATCATGCAATGATAATTTTATTCAATTAGATAGTCGATGTTTATGTAGGATTGTTTTTGTTCGATAGTGTCTCGTGTTCAACTATGGAGAATGACGGGTTGTAGGAGTCGGAATAACAAAACAATGCTTTGAATATGAGCAAATCAGTACCAACTGGTAGAGATAGGTATATAGTCGCTATAGTGGTCCATCACCAGTTTTTCGACCAAAAGTGGGGCTGAAAAACCAACACTAAACATACTAGTTCCATGACCCATATATCGTTGTCGATTAGTTGGGATTCAATGTACGAATCAAATATAAGGGTTCTTTTCAACATTGCAGATTTTTTATGACTTGGAAAAGTTAGTAGAGCCTATATAAGGGTTTTTCTTGGAGGCTACTAAGGTTTAAGGTAGCTTCACTCATGGTTGTGCAATGAAGCCCTAAGGGAGTTGAAAAATAAGAGGGTTGAGTGCTCGTTGGATATCTCGTAAGAAAGGTACAACATTATTGTACTAATTCTTGTAAGATTTCTTTTGATTCAATGTTATTATCCCATTGTCCCATGGACACAGGCCGATCTTGGATGAACCATGTTATATTGTGATTTTGCTCTTGTTGCTATTATTTTGTGTTTTTATCTTATAATTTGTTGTCATAAGGTGTACTCCCCTTTTCCACGATCGTACGAATTAGTATCAGAGTGTAGGAGAACTGAAGGAATTGCAGTTCATTGATTTCGATCAACAGTAGGTGACAACATTGTTCAACTCCCTATCTTCTTAGATCATATTTCTTGAAATTCTTGGTTCATAAGGATCTGTAAGAGAGTTCAGTTAAGTATATTAAGGATAATGAGTAACAAAGTTAATAGCACCAATATCAAACTAGATAAGTTTAACGTTTAGAAAAACTTCTCGATGTTGTAGAGAAGCATTAAAGTGATCCTTGTCAAATAATTATTGTATAACGCGTAGAGAGAGGAAACCTATTGACATGAAAGTAGAATGGAACGATATGGACTAGAAGGTACAATGCAAGTTAGAGCTTTGTCTGGCTGATGAGACAATGTAGAATGTTACGTCAAAGACTATGACGACAAGTTTTTCAAAGAATCTAGAGATCTTATATATGACAAAGTCATCCACAAACAATTTGTATCTCAATAAGCAACTCTAGAGTCTTCACATGAAGAAAGTGACCCAAATTCCACACCATCTGAACAATTTTAGTAAGATGGCCAGTGACCTTCAGTGACTTGATGTAATGTTAGAGAAGGAGGACAAGCACTATTATTCTTAACTTCGCTTCCATGGACATGATCATTTGGTAACAATGATCATTTATTGAAAGGAGACGCATGAGATTGAGGAGGTTACATTGTCTCAATTTTGAATTTATAAGAAGGTTAAACCCAATAGAGGAATCATCATGATGGATTGCTAGTAAATGGGAATGGTTGAAGAATAAATATAGAGGCGAGAGCAACACGATAAAATCCAAACCATTAGGGCAAGATGATGATGCATGTTTTTTAAGCAGTTAGGACACATGAAGAAGTAATGTCCAAAGTATAAGAAGTGGTTAGAAAATAAAGATGAAGATGCCATTACATGCTTAGAACAAAAGATAAGATGTTAACATGTAATATACTTACAGTACATATAATTATAAGGAATGATATATGATTCTTAACTCATGGTGTTGATATCAAATGCGTAAAAAAAGAGCGTTCAGAACCTTTATCGAGTTCGGCGACAGCGTTGTCCTAATGAGGAACAATGCGTCATGCAAGACCACTAGCAAAGAGAACAATTCACATATTTGATGGTGTTTTATGGACATTTATGACCGTTAGACACATTCCAGAAGTAAGACGTACCTTATTTTTTTGGACGTGTTGGGTATGGCATGATGAAAATTTGTTGCCCATAATTCAAGTTGATAAAAAAGGAAAAATAACTATTAAACTTGGTTGTCGGACGAGAGCATGGTTACTAGTGGTACAATTATTACACAGAGAAAGAGGTGGAAGATACCACAAAACTATGATATTTGGCAAAATGTGTCACGGTCCGCTCCCAAATAATTGGTTATGAGTACGTGGCCAACTGTAGCCTACGCCGCGATATTGACGATAGTATGTTGTCTACACCTCAAGAATCATTTAACAATAATAGTATAAGGCTCAATATACTAAGAAGCTCACACGGAAGAATAAATCACAAAGAAGAATCACCAATCTGTTAGGGTTATATACTAAAAGCATCAGTTTTGTATTAACTATATTTGCTTATCTTGTTTTTGAATGAGAATCATGTTGACCAATGTTTTTATATTATATTTATGCAAGTGTTTGATATTCTACATTGTAGATAATATGGTGTGTGGTGTCACACAGAAGATCATATATATTATCAGTTTTCGGTAGAATATATAAATGGTTCACAACCATGATGGATTTGAGCAAACTATTTATAAGGTTCCTAGTATCTTATAATTTGTATTAGTACCATTGTGCTATAGTACATTTAGAAGTAACCCTTGATAGAGACTGCAATATCGTGATAGGTAAAGAACATAACCATGCATATTTGGTAATTTTGGATGTCTTTTCAATAGAATTGTATGTTATATGATTTTAGATAGGTTTTTGTTACGACTATGATTTGATAAGTGACAGTTTGACCATAGTGAGGATTATGAGAATAAGAGAAGACGAGATGTATGAGTGATACCTATCTTTTGAAACATAGTTATTCTTCATTTCGTGCCCTGTTGTCATCTTAAATTTAGAGGACAAAATTTTTTCTAGGCGGTAGGATTGTAACTACCACTATCCAACATAAGAGTATTTTGGTAATTTTGTATGTTAATTATATATATATATATATATATATATATATATATATATATATATATATATATATATATATATATTTTATATATATATTATTTTATATTAGTGGTTGCCTAGAATTATATTAGTGTCAGTTAGTGGCTAGCCAATTAGATTTTGCAAGTGTTAGTGCTAATTATTGTTAGTCATGACTTTAGTAATTGAAATTAATTAAGTTTAGTTATCATGAAAGGAATATTCCTTTAGTTGTAGAGATTCCTTCCTTTAGTTAATTAGATTCTATTCATGTCAAATGGAGAGGGAAAGTTAATATTTTGGCATGACCAAATTTTACAATAAGAAATAATTTCTATTAGGGACTCATCCATTTATTCCATTTCACTCATTAGCCTCATTTTTCCACAAAGCTTCTTCTTTTCCAAGCAAACTCAACTCCCTACCAATTCCACTCAATCCTCTTCCAATTCCACGCATCCTCACCAACTTGAAGGCCTATTGCATTCAAGAGCTCAAGGAGATCCATAGGAGAGATTGCTAGGAGATCGTGTTTGACTCATCTCTTATGTGTCCAAATTCGGAGCTCCAATGGAGGGACACACAAGTTGGGCAAATCTCTATTCTTCACCAATTTCATGGTTAGAAACGTCTATTGAACCCATAGGAACCTTCTTATAGGTGGATTTGACTTTATAATGATAGATCTAGGCATTAAAAGCTTTTAATTTGGCCGATCTAGGTTTTATCATGAGTAGTGTTAATTTCTATGCTCAATTTGTATTTGTTACGAATTTGTGACCACCAAGTGTTTGATACGTGTCCCCAAAGGGATTGGGTGTATTTGTCCTAAGTAGGGTACATGGTGTTGTGTCATGGTATCATGATACGCATGGAAAGATTTGGATGTATACATGCGTTTTTTTTGTTCAAAATAGTCCAAATTCGTCATAGTATTCATCATCGTTTCTAGCAGTCATAGCAACTTAGAAATGCCATAACTCCTAACTCAGGACACCGATTAATCTTCCGTGTGTTTAAAAGAACCGTATCTAAGTTAGATTTATATAACTCATTAGGCCAAATTTATTCTGAAACTTTTTGTAAAACAGTTTGAGTGTCAGGTGTCCAAAAGACGAACGTGTTTCGGTGTTTTTTACGATTTTGGGAGCTTTCGAACACCGAAATACGATCCGTTTGAAGTTTCGGAAAGTTAATACGAAAGGCTACGATGTATTTTAACCTTAAAATTTCATTTAACAGGTCTAATAGGTACAGTATTGGTTACAAGTAGAGAACTAACTATGCGACGTAGGCATTTTGTGTATCCTATGATCCTAGGTAGTATGGATATCAAGTGAGTGTAGGTATCATAGGTTGTCAAGTATGTATATATATAAATTATTGTTAGGTAGTATGTTAAGCTAATGTGTGTTAGTGTTGATACAAGTGGTTATCAAGTGAGCCAAGTATCAGTAATTTACGTGCCAAGGTGTTAGATTTTGGGACAAGGTACTACTGTGATACTTGGATACCATGAGGGTATCATGATACTCAAGTATCATGAGTAAGGGTAAGTGAGTATTGGGGTTTGAGTAAGGTATCCTATTTGGTATCAAGTGTTAGTATTAGAGTTAGTTGGGTAAGTATCTAGGAGGACAAGGTATTGGTCAAGATACTAAGATATTGGATATTAGAACTAGGTAATGGATAATATCAAGATGTCAAGTGCCAAGAGTAGGATGAGTGAGTCCATGTGTGTATGATTGGTAGGGTACGGTAAGGATAGGGTATCGTGGAGTAATTTGGATAAGCAATGGAATAGAATGACATATTGATATATAGGTAAACATATTGCTATAATCTATCGCTATAGATGTTATAGGGTAAGGATATAGGTATTGTAAGCCCACTTCCCAAATTTTTAATTTTTTAATTTTAGTTGTTTATGATTAATTTTATGGTCATTGTGAGTCATGCCAAAGCTTGTAGGTGGGCTATGACCATATTAAGTTCATATGACCTCTAGATAGCTTATATATGTATTATTTAGCTATTTTATATTTTTCTACAATTTTTGGATTTTTTAGGTATTTAATATTTAAGGTTTTATTATTTTTAAGGAATTTCAGGATTTACTGTAAGGTCGTACGGGGGTATTTCTAGACCAAATATTTTTATTTGGGCTCTAAATGTTTAAAAATATTTTCTAGAATATTTTAGAATTTTTCTGAATTTTTTAGAATTTTTGGGAATTTTTATATAATTAAAACATATGGAATTTATATTTTATAGACTTTGAAAATTTACTGTGAGGTCACATGATGATATTTTATGTTGAAATATTTTATTTAGATTCTAGACACTTAGAAATATTTTCTAGAATTTTCTAGAATTTTTTTGGATTTTTCTGAAATTTATTTTGATTTATTTGGACTTAAAATAATTTTTAAATAATTTTTTGAATTAAATAAATAATTACCCAATAATCCACCCGGAGGGGCCCACCTGTCGGCGCCTGCTACAGTAACCGCCTCTCTCTCTCCTATATATGCATGTATATTCACAAACCCTAATTAATTATAGCCTCCTCCTTTATGGTTTGATCTTGGTGATTCGTCAACTTCCCAAAGCGATTGCCGTCAACTCCGACGTGATTTTCGCGCGCCGTTTTTTTGTTGGATTCATATTGAGGTAAACTTTCTGAATATGAAATTTATTTTCGTAGATATTGTTCCTAAATTTTTGGAAAATTTGTAGAGTGTCGGTTGTCCGAAACTTGATACGTTTCGGTGTTTTCGAGATTTAGGGAGAACCAGAAATCGAAATCACGAACGTTTGAAGTTTCAGAAAGCTAACACAAAGCTCTACTACATATATTTTTCCCAGAAATTATTTCGTTCATCTAGTATTTTATTTATTCTGTTGAGCTCAGAATTGATCGGTTGATCACCGTTTTGGTCACGATTAGCCATAACGGCGATATCTTTTGACCAAAGCGTGATTTTGTGGCACGGTTGATTCCAGCACACTCGTGGAACTGAAATCTACCAAGTGCACTTTCAAAATCTAAAGTTTATAGTGTTTGACTAAATAGTCAATGGTACGTCTCGATTTGCGTGCCATGGGTTCTAAAATTAAAAACATGACTTTTGATGGCCAAACTTGCATGTTTAGATTATATTCAGATTATTATTAGGTTAAATTAGGTTTTTAAGTGAATTATTCCAGAATTAGTTATTATTAGAATAGTAACCCAATTAGCCACTATTCCATGAATTTAGAACTAGAATATTAGAATTGATTTATGGTTTTCGTGCACGGTTCGTGGTGCGATATGTGTTATAGGTTGACAGCTTCTAGATTGGCATTCCCCTCATCCTCTACTTGTGGCTACAGTTTGTGCAAGGATTCAGGCAAGTACAGTATTGCATTTATATTTTAGTTCATTATAACGTTTACTCTATAGTTTTTTTTGTTTGATATCCCGTTGAGTCATTGTTTGATATTCCATTGAGACACGATTGTGACACCGTAGTTATCATATCCTTCTTAGTGTATCATTGACCGTTATTGATTGTTAGAGAGCCGGGAGGGTAAATACTCGGTAAATAAATGAACAAACCCAATTACCGTTACCGAATGATAGCTAAGTCATACACACCCGTGTTTGAGTTAGCCGTACCAATTACTGAATGATAGCCATCTATGATGTGCCGTATTAGCCCAGTCGTTCACGTATTAGAAGGTATTTCATACACACATAGTGGTTCCTATCTTTTCCTTTATCTAGTCTATTATCTTGTTAAGTTCACATCTTGCCAGTTCATATCTTGTTAGATCACATCTTGCTAGTTTACTTTTCGCCACTTTATATCTCGTTAGTTCATATCTTGCTAGTGCTAGTTCATATCCTGATCGTTCTCGTCTTGCTAGTTCTTTATATATATTCTTTACCTTCACGGTTTCTCGCTTGTTCTAACTTATTTTAGACTAACAACATTAATTGCAATATGGTTGTACTCTGCTCCTTTCCTGACTGGATCGTTGTTATAGGTGAGGTTGACGTGCCGACTATTGTGCTATAGACCACACGAGGGGGAGATAGAGACTCGAAGGCCAAACCATAGAAGACTAGTTAGATGTGTGGTAGTTTTCTATAAATGTAAAAGCTTACATTCTTCTTCAAATGTAAATCATCTATATTTTGTAAAGTTGATTTAGTTATTGTGAATGAGCAGTTAGTATTTATGAGCACTTTATTTATTGCGGGCTAGACAGCATACTACCGTCGATACCGCGGCGTAGGCTGGGCTTGGACACGTCTCGTATCCGAAAAGTAGGTGCGGGTCGTGACAGGTATCTTGGTATCAATTGTAGGTAACCTATGATATATATCTATGTATACATGTATCAAGGATCAAAAATAGATATATATAGGTATATGTACATATAGAAATAAGATACTAGAATACATATTATGCTATATAGGGTATAGGTAACGTAGCCAGGGTATGGAATAAAATGTGGGATGCTTAATAAATTAAGATATCATGACATATCATGGTATAGGGTATGCCAAGTACTAGGTAGAATATTGTATCATAAGGATATGTTATTTATATATTTGTATGTAGGTGCGTATGTGTATATATAGGTAGTAAAGTAATTCTAAGGGTAAAGGTAAATACCTTAGTAGCAAGGTAAGCCAAGGATATGTATAGGATAGCAAGGGTACAATATTATACATGTATTTTATATTGGTACATATATATACAAATATTATACGATACATAGGGATATAGATATATATTTATTCGTATAGTATAAGGGGTATATTATACCATGTGAATATGGTAAAAGGGTATCTTGGTATACTATGGCATGTAGGGTATATGGATATATATAGAATATGAGTAAGGGAGTAACCTAGCACCATATGTAAGTGTAGACAAACACGTGTGAGGGTATAGTAATGGGTAATATGGTATACCATAGGTATTGGCATATGCAAGCATATCAGGAGTAATAAGCCTTAGCATAGAAGGCTACTGATACAAAGGGTATCAAGATATTTAGGTAAGGATATCGATATATATAGGTAAAAATATTGATCAATAAGAGTGAGATGAAAGGCTACGGTAATTTTATAGATATGGCATGTAGCCATATGAATACATATAGATGTTTAAGGATATGGATACATAAGGGTATTTGTATAAACATAGATAAGTGTTCATGAGTATAGGCTTAGATATCCTAGTATGATAATTACATAGGTAAATGTTATGTAAAGACAAATGTCTATATGACTATCGATAGGGTTATAATGGTTATGGTATTGATATTGTTAGAGGGATAGATGCCATGAATATGGATGTATATAGAAGTATGGTGTATATATATGCTAGGATACAGTATATTATAGATATGTGCATATATAAGAATATTGATATGTATGCATATAGATAATTAAGATAATCCTTTGAGAATAACATATAGCTACATTAGTATATCCTATATATTAGGGATATGTAGGTAAGGGTATTGGTCAAGGTAAGTG
This sequence comes from Iris pallida, assembly GCA_029216955.1. Lineage (NCBI taxonomy): Eukaryota > Viridiplantae > Streptophyta > Magnoliopsida > Asparagales > Iridaceae > Iris > Iris pallida. The sequence goes on along the minus strand of JANAVB010021809.1, from coordinate 5,924 downwards.
AATTTATAGTTAAGGTAATGGATAAATGGTTAAGGATATGGGTCTATAATAGATATATGGATATATGTATATTATATAGGTAAAGGGTAAATGTTTAGATATGGGTAAAGGGCATATTGGTATATGTTATGGATAGGTAAAGATAATGGTATATGTAATAGATATTTGGTACATCCATAGATACATAAAGGATAAATTGGCTAAGGTAATCCTAGATAGTAGGTAACTAGTAGAGATGTAAGATATATGTATTGATACTTGGTAATATTAGCTAGTATGGCTAATACCTTCAAGGTATGGACCTAAAAATAAGGTATTAACTAGTATAGACTACAAAATCTAGTTTAGCCAAGGTATTGACCCTAGAACTAAGGTATTGACTAATAGTTAAGGTATTTGAGTTACGGGCTAAGGTATTAGGTAAATGTCTGATACAGATTAAAATACCGTGATACGGGGTAAGGTAAATAGCTATAGACAAGGTATTGCTAGAAATTATAGGTAGAAGTATATATTAGGGTATTATATGCTAGGAACTTATTAGTATAGACTAGAAACCTAGTATTGACCTAGTATTAGCTAGTATTGACTAGTTTGACCTATTAACAATATAACATTATAAACCTTGTAAATAGTTAAATCAACCTATAAATTAGGAAATGATCTAGTTTGACTGTGTAAACCTAGATTTGACCTAGTTTGACCATAGAAGTAAGGTATTAACCTATTTTGACCATAAAAGTAAGGTATTGACCTAGTTTGACTATAAAAGTAAGGAATTGACCTAGTTTGACTTCCATGACATAGAATTAATCTAGAAATCATATTTTAATTTAGATATCAATGATTATCACTCCAAAATACCAATTAATATTGATATTTCGTATTTAGGTCATTGTGGCTCCTTTTTGGATATTAATCCTCACTTATTGCTTATGACCACAAGCGAGTACATTCTCTGACAGTTTTTGTTATCTTGATAATTTCTATAATATCAGTTTATAATGTTATACTTGATTTCTGATATGACGATACACGCACTAGTATCTTGATACCAATCATGAGGAGTCATGATTGGATCGATCGTACTAGTCGAAGGATGGAGAAATATTGGTAGATTATGTGATCATATCCCCAAATACTTGTGCATAGCTCACCTTCAGCTCACGAAGGGTGTAGCCTGATCTTACTTGTACCTGTTCATAGCTTTCCATATATGAATGGCCTGATCTATTACTGTACTTGAGCATAGCAGTCATATGGAATAGCATGTTCTTGTCCCAAGCCGATCACAAAGTAAACTAATATATCAAGGCACATTTTTAGTAGTATATGATCTATTCCAGTTATTACCTATTGATACATTCATTCTCATGATTACTTACAGTTCAATCCATAAGAGGAGGTCATTAGAGTAGAGAAGACACCACTAGTAGCGACTTAGTTAGTTAGCTATTAGTACTGGATTGTCTCCAGCTTATGAGATTTTGGAATATTATTATTTGAGACTTATACTGATGTTGAGATAGATAGGCTTATAGACTTTGGTTGTGGATTGAATTTAAGTTATGAATCTTGACTTCTCTTGGATTACCATTTCATATTTTATATTTTATCGTGCCATTATCTTTCTTATAGTCTATTATGATTGAGTATGAATATTATCATTATATTATCTTCCTTTTGGAGATGAGATATCATTGACAGGTGATATATATATATATATATATATATATATATATATATATATATATATATATATATATATATTCGAAAGATGTGTAGTTAGTATTGTTGACTTAGATAGTGTTCTACCATCGATGTTGTGGCATAGGCTGGACGTACCCACGTATTCGTGCCCTTATTTCGGGTGTGGGTCATGACACATTTTTATGGTGGACCATACAGGTCTGGCTTCGCAAATAGAGCAATGTCATGGTAGTGCAACGGCTTAGTTGTAATACTGCGATCCTGCGATATGATGTGAGAAATATGATATTTAGATAAGAGAGTACTCAATCACAATATAAGACTCCTTGAGAGATTCTTGGGACGACCCCTAAGAATCTCACTATAAACCCTATATCGAAATATGTTTCCATTTGTTTTCGTCTACTCTTCCTTATTCGTTGTTGAAATTGACTATTAGTGTTCGTTGTTGACTTTGATTTTGTATCGAGATAAATTTTATAGACTAAATTAAAGTATATTCTGATGACATATTTGATTAGGACAGTATGAAAGGTTAATATATGTTTTAGTAAAGGAGTCTAGAGTTTATTACAACCATATTAGCTGGCGTGGCAAATACATAAAGCCTGATTTGGGATATACTTATCTTAGTTATGAAATTTAGAGTTTTTTGCAGCCATACCGGTCGGCATGATAGGAATTCGAGATAACATAATTATAAGGGATATATTTTAGTTATGGACTCTATCATTTATTACAGCTATGCTTACTGGCGTGGTGAGATTTTTGGGTAACATTATTTTAGATAGACGTGTATGATTATCATATTGTATCTTAAATTCGTTTTTAACATATCGTTCCATTATTCTACCTTGTTATCATTGAGTTCTGTTCCATCACCATACTAGCTCAGGGTAGAGATATCTTTAGTTTCTCTAGTTCAGTTCCACATGGGACTTCATCTTTATTAGATTCGAGGCAGCTTATTTGAATAGTGTAGTAGCTTAGTAACTTATAGATAGGTTGTGTCAGGTTAAATATCAGTGTTGATTGTGGAGAATATCGCTTGTGGGTTCGTGAGTGGTTCCATTAGGTAGGTGATCATAAAGTATCAGTGTATAAGTCTAGATGTAACTCGTAGTGTAGTACCATTTGTAGCAATAGTTCTAAGACATGTGTCAGAGTATAGTTAACCGTTGGTATCCTAGAGTATTGTCACGACCCGCACTCGCTTTTCGGACTCGAGCTCGTGAGCAAGCCAGCTACGTATCGAGCAGACTCCAGCCCGACTCGAATACGTAAATGCTGTTAAGGCTACGGTATACTGCCAAATCATGGCAACGCAATCTATATCTCAATCCACAATAAGAATATGAAACATGAATGAACAATTATGGGTCATGGTCTGCAGCCAATTAGCATATTGTCCGATTAGACTCCAAGAATGATATGAGTCTATAAAAAGCAAAATATATCATGGTATGGAATATAAAGCACGAGAGGATAATAAAGAAATATCACAAGCAAATACCTGTATCCCTGCAGGTGTAATTACTATCATCATGAGCCGCTAACTAACTCCATGCAATCAGCTACCAGAAGAGATCATTAGGTCCTCAGGAGATATAGCAAGATACATAAAAATATTCCTTTCTAACAGTTTAATCATGCAATAATATAAACAGGGTATAAACAGGAAAAGAGACAGAATTATGACAACTGACTACTGACAGAATGATCATGAATACGGCTACAGGAACCACTATGCATAAATGAACTGCTGGATGAGAACAAGAGAAAACATGTCACCAGATCAATAGATACTCAAACTCTTGCCCCTAGTGTGGACTCGCACGTTTGAAACAACTACTAACCCTCACCCCTAGTGCGGACTCGTAGGTGCGGAACAGATAACTACTAACCCTCGCCCTAGTATGGACTCACAGGTTAGCTTCACTAAATCAAGGTACAAATAACTACTAACCCTCGCACCTAGTGTGGACTCGCAGGTTAGCTTTATGAATACAAGGTATAACAGTTCTATTATGACTTACTCCTCCTATGATACGATACGAGAGAGAACCAATCAAAGTATAGGTGACGACACGATATGACTCAGTCAAGATACACGGAAGAACAGATCACATATGAACTACAAAACTAACTATGAACAAAGGCTATATATATATATACTAGCATGCATGATGTACAAATTACATGTCAATAATCAACTAGTAAAACTAGATAATACTAGAAATATGCATGTAAATAAACTGTAGAGGGAGGCAAGGTATCTTGCCTGGAGGTTGCACGCAGATCCAACAAAAATATAGTCTACTAGTAAGCCATAAAGTCCAAATCTCGCAACTGTCTCCGAAAGCTGAAACAGACATTGCCAACATTCTCAGAATAGTCAAATTAGCTAGAATTACCTGTCCTTAAGTCCAATTCTGGACACAGGGGAAAAACGATAATTTTGGGCCAAAACGGTGTCCGCCGTTGGACCCGCTTTGCACCGAAAAATATGTCAGGGTCAATGGTATCTAAAGTTGTTAAACTATATGTCTACGAATTCATTTTGATGATACGAACCCAACGGTATGTCCAATTGGGGATTCCGGTGGGCCGTGCACAAAATCCCCCGTTGAATCGGATCATGTGGCCCGTAAACGGCAATCTGATCAACTTTCTCAGAATTGGACCAAACTTGGCATACAGGACCAAAAAATGATACGGTCCTGTTGGCATAAGTTTTATCTCGATCTGACGAACGTGCACAAAGTAATTGGAGGATATTCTAAAAGGCCGATACGGTGAATTTCGACGGATACGCATCAAATTTGTCGCGCACACGCAACCAATTTAAATTCCGTCAAAGTCCACACGTTCGCGAAGCCATTACGCACCTTTTGATGCTCCCAGTTCGCGACCACATCGCCAGAATTGCGGGACGCACGTCGTATCGGAGGAATTTTCTATATTTTTAAAACAGTTTTTCATGGGTTTTTCTGATTTTTGGGAATAGATTTCTCGCTGAAAACTTAATAAAAGTAAAAACTACAAAAAGTGTTTCAAAGCTGTACATGTTGACTAAAAAACCTATTTAAATAGATTTTAAGAAATTCTAATTGGTTGCAAACAAACAGCCTTCTAAAACAGGAAGAAAACTGTTTTGTTCCCTGTTTCAATATTTTAAAAAACTGTATTTTTTCTGGATTTGATTCAATTTCTTGTCGAATCTTGTTATGTTCCGCCTGAACTATTAGACAGGGTGTCAAGTTGGTTAGGTTGGTAACATACCTGAGAAATCAAAATGCCAAATGACCGTACGATGATGGAGAGATTCCCCCTTGAAGTTGAGGCGACAGGCTGCTACTGTTGCCTCTGCTGTCGCGTACTGCTGTGGTCTGCACGTTTTTGGGTCACCGTCGGTGGACGTCCGACGTCGTGGCGGCATGCCAGGTGACGGAGAAGGGTCACGAGGGGTTGGGTCGCACGGGGCGCGGTGGCCGCGCCGAAACGTGCGCGTTGGGGGTGGCAGCAGAACTTAGAGCCGCTACTGCTGTTGCGCGATACTGTCGCCGTCAGTCCGACGATGCACGACGATTGCCACGGCAGCGGGTGGCCGCACAGGCGTCCCTGGGCGAGCCTGTGTGGGTGGCGACGAGATTGGGTTAGGGTTTTTAGTCCCGCCTCTCTCGATCTCTATGTATATATATGTGCGTTGCATTTATATCGCGCTCGGGTCGGTTTCAGGGGGAAGTAGGGAAGAAGCTCGGGTGGGCTTGGGCTCTGTTCTATGGGGGATTTAGTTTAGTTATTCCTTTCTTATTTCTTTTTCTTTATATATATATATATATATATATATATATATATATATATATATATATATATATATATATATATGTTCACATATAATTATGTATAATTCTCTCCATTTATATATATATATATATATAATATATATATATATTTTTTTTATATATAGTGATAATATATCTTGATTGTATGCATACATACAACATGGTGTGTATATATATATGCACACATATACATTACAATATGTGTATGATGGCTATATGTACACCATATTGTATGTATGCATACTATCAAGATATATTATCACTATATATATATATATATATATATATATATATATATATATATATATATATATATATATATATATATATATATATATATATAATCAAGATATATAATTATTAATTTAA
>JANAVB010021808.1:0-59351 GCA_029216955.1 Iris pallida | reverse complement strand
CCCCCACATATCTCATATATGGGTTGAGCGTTCCCCACAGTGACTGCCTATCATGCATTAGGAGAGATGTCGCTACGACTTGAATCTTCCCGCATAGGTTAAACACAGCATGATACAAGAATGGACTAAGCCTTGAATTCTGCACCATAACTGCAATTCTTCCTACTCACATAATGACACCAACTGTGCTTCTGGCTGCACATTGAAGGCCTTGTGCCAGCCTGGTTTCAGTGTATAATTTTTGGGCGTCTACAAGTTTACCCTCAAGACGGTCTGATATCTCTGTCCATACACTATAGGTGAGTTCTTTTATAAAGAGTCATGTCATGAAGCATTGTGCTTCTTTGCGGTGCTACGCTGCTATGACATGGCTTAAAGCCGAGGCTTTACCCCACCTGGGTACCTTATCGTAGTGTCATACTACTGTAGCATGAGGTCACAGGCCTCTTTGTAGTGCCAAACTACCCAGCATGAAGCCTTGCGCTTCCGTGCGGTGTTACGCCGCTATGACATGGCTCGCAAAGCCGAGGCTTTATCCTACCTGGTACCTCTTCGTGTGTCATGCCACTGTAACATGAGGACATCGTCCTCTTTATAGTGCTGTCTACCTCTCTTTATTACGATTATCATACAGCATTAGGCTACCTGCCTATTTGCGGTGCTACTCCGCTGTGACTTGGCTTACAAAGCCGAGGCATTACCCCTACCTGGGAACCTCATGGTAGAGTCACCCCCTGTAGCATGGAGTTACACTCCTTATAGTGCTGTGCTACCGTGCTTCCTGTAAAGCACTCCAGGCATTCACTCTGCCTGAGAACTCATTAAGGCATTTAAGCCAACTTTCCCACAGGATCCATTTTCCGCAGAAAACAATAGTAGACAACAGTGGTTATAGGTCCGTAACCTCTCCATGTCATATAGGACAAGTACCTACCATTCCTGATATTCTTCTGGTTAATAGTCCTCCCTTGAACCAAAAGCTAGATGCTTAGATTTCTCTTTGAACTAATAGCATAAAACTTTATGATAGGAATGTAATAACACAATATCAGAATGCCTTCAAGCCCATTTTACAAGCTGTGTCATCGACCAGCTGGCGCTTGAGGCCCTTGGTGAACGGATCCGTCAGGTTCTTCTGACTTCGAACATCAATCACTGCAATGACACCTCTCTTGATGAGATCGTTCACTGCCCTGTGCTTCAACCGCACAGTTCTCTTCTTTCCGTTGAAGAGATCATTCGATGCCACCGTTGCAGTTGCCTGGTTGTCGCAGTATATCGGAATTGCCGGTATCTACGCCCCAACTACTGGAAGATCATACATGAGCTCCCGAAGCTACTCTGCTTCATCTGCTGCGGTATCAAGTGCAAAGAACTCAGATTCTATAGATGATTGCGAGAGCATAGTCTGCTTCTTCGACTTCCACGATATAGCAGCTCCATCCATTGTGAATATGAATCCATCTGTGGACCTCTCGCTCTCTAATTCTGAGCACCAACTGGCATCACTAAAGCCTTCCACTACCGGATCTTCGCTGTAGTGCAGTGCATATATCTGAGTCTTCTTGAGATATCTCATAACCCGTTTCACAGCTTTTCAGTGCTCAATGCCTGGGTTGCTCGTGAAACAACTCAGCATTCCCACAGCGAAAGCTATGTCAGGCCTTGTGGCAGTAGTAGCATACATCAAACTCCCGATTATGCTTGCATACTCCAGCTGCCTGACGCTTTTCCTTGAATTAGGCTTCAGTTTTAGATCACACTTGTACGGCATATCGATCCCTGGAAGATCCTGATGCCCGTAACGAGTGATCATCTTCTCAACATAATGAGACTGTGACAGCGCTAGTCCAGTGTCTGTCCGGATGATCTTGAGTTCCAAGATAACATCAGCATCCCCCAAGTCCTTCATACTGAACTTCGTCGAGAGGAACTTCTTTGTCACCGTGATACAGCTTATATCCGTACCTAGGATTAGCATGTCGTCCACGTATAGACAAACGATGACTCCTCTTCCGTCAGCAAACTTCGTATAGACACACTTGTCTGTTTCACTGACCCTATAGTCATTTGACCTTATGACTTTGTCAAACTTCTCATGCCACATTTTGGGAGCTTGCTTTAAACCGTACAGAGATTTCACCAACTTGCAGACTTTGTCTTCAAGACCTTTGATGACAAACCCTTCTGGTTGTTGTATGTAGATCTCTTCGGTCAGCTCGCCATTCAGGAATGTTATTTTTATATCCATCTGATGTATCACTGCGAGAGCAATCAATATTCTGATGGTGGTCATCCGGGTTGCTGGAGCATATGTGTCAAAGTAGTCGATCCCCTGCTTCTGAGAAAACCCCTTGGCCACCAACCTGGCCTTGAACTTGTCAATAGTTCCATCTGCTTTCATCTTCTTCTTGAAGATCCATTTGCATCCGATGGGTTTTGCTCCTTCAGGAAGATCAACCAACACCCAATTGTTATTTTGAGGTGATGGAATCAATTTCATTGTCAATCGTCTCCTTCCAGAAAATATCATCTCTGGTCTTCATCGCCTCATCATAGGTAAGCGAATCTGCTTCCACATGATAGGTGATGAAGTCATCTCCGAAGTTCTTCGGCCTCCTCGCTCGTTTCGACGACGGCTCAGCGAGTTCTGGTTCAACCGTTGTTTCAACAACAACATCTTCTTGGACTACTTCTATATTGAAAACTTCAGTTTCTTGCGCACCCTTATTGTTCTCCGGTTTATCCGTAAGAACAATATTCTTGTGCCTTGCAAATTGTCTTCACGAGATTCGATGATATGATTTGACTCAATATTAAGAAATCTCCGAGCATCACTCTTCTCGGCATACCCCAAGAAGATCATCTTCGTAGTCCTAGTCCCCAGCTTCTGAATCTTCAGATCTGGGAGCTTCACATAAGCCAGAGACCCCCACACTCGAATGACATTCAAGTTAGGTCTGACTTTGAACCAGTGTTCATGAGGAGTTGCGTCCGAAGTTGCATACGGCACTCTATTTAGAATAAAAGTGGTCGTCAATGCAGCTTCTCCCCATTAGCATTGAGAAAGACCCGTAGTTAGCAGCATTGAGTTCATCATTTCTGTTAACGTTCTATTCTTCCTCTCCGCTATCCCGTTAGATTGAGGAGAATATGGAGCAGTAGTCTCATTGATGATTCCATGTTCTTTGCAGAACGATGCGAATTCATGAGACCTATACTCTACATCTCGATCACTTCTGAGTAGTTGTAGATTGGTTTAACGTTCAGCTTCATCCCTGAAGTCTCTGAACTACTCGAATGCTGCATCCTTCTACTTGAGAAGTCATGCGAACGTGCACTTCGAGAAACACTTCGAATCGGCCTCTGTAAAGAATTGATAAAAGTCACAGATATCTGAGTGTACTAACTCCAGATGATCAGTACTTTAGTTCAATCGTCTGAGCATCTTCCCAACAGTCTTGTATCTGCACAGACCTTAAACTCCTCCACCTTCTTACCCCCACATTCCGAAGATAAGGTTCCGGTAGGACATCTTGAGTATGCTTCTGTCATAGAACAACTCTCAGTCCACTCAATAAAGTAACTTCATCGCCATCAGCAGAAGTTCGAACATTCCTTCAGCACCGAACATCTTTTCGAAGCATGTTCCTCGTCAAGAAAGTACCATCTGGCTAGTACGAATGTCCATCTTTCAAGTCTGTATCAATTAACAGACTTTCTGAGATCAGATTGCCAAAAAATCTCTGGTACGTGCAACACGCATTCCAGTGTCTTTGTCGGTGGTTAATAACCACTGTCTCGATCTTCATAACATCTGCTAGATATATGTTCGCCATCGAGACCTTCATCATAACATGGCTCGTCCTTGGTGAACAGCTACTTTGAGAGCACACGTGGTCAGATGCACTAGTGTCAGACCACTAGTCAGCTACCACGCTAGATAACTCAACCTGTGCAACAATAGCAACCAAGTTAAGTAATCAAAAACCAAGTTTAGCTATACCTGCTATTTTGGTTTGTGCTTGGATTTGCATTCACTCATGTAGTGGCCATTCTTGTCACAGTTGAAGCAAGTCACGTAGGACTTAGACTTCTGTTGCTTGAACGAAGGACCATTCACTTTTATAATAGTGGAGTCCTTCTTCTTGTGATGAGAAGCTACATGCTTTCCCTTGAACTCTCTTGTCTGCACCAAGTTGGCCTTAGCCAGTTGTTTGGACAGAGAGTCCATCTTCTGTTGAGATCAAATTTCGTTCTCAACGTGGATCTCTTGTAGAAGATCTTCCAAGCTAATGTCCAGTTTCTTTCGATGCATTCTAGCATAGAAGTTGCTCCAACCGGCAGGAAGTTTCGAGACTATCCCTCCAACGACAAACTTGTCGACGAGGGACATCTTCTCGTCATCTAACTTCTGGCGCAACTTCAGGAATTCCTTTACTTGAGGTAGCATCTCCATCTCGTCTTCGAAGAGCCACTTGTGGTACTTCTCGACGATGAAGTTTTTGGACCTGTTCTCATCATCTTCATATAGCTTACCCAAAGAATCCCAGATCTCTTTGGCCTTCACCTTCTTGGAATATGACTCTGCCAGAGAGTCTTCCATAGAATTGAGAATCAGCAGTTTACAGATGCTGTTTTCTCTCTTCTATTTACTCTGCTTGATGAGTGCAGCAGCAATAGCTTCGACAGTTCCTCCTTCTGGATTCGTCGGTTCATCCTCAATCAACACATGGTCTACGTCCACGAGTTGAAGATTAAGGGTGGCCTTCCTCTTCCAGATTGGAAATATTCTCCATCGAATTTCTCCAACTTATTAAAGCTGGTATCGATGAGAGAAGCACGAGAGTTCTCCATCTACAAGGATCTTGCTTTGAGATTGTTAGTCCCGGGGCTTGATCAAAGATGGCAGACTCGATGTCGAGATCAGAGGTTCAACAAACGTTCACCTTCTGATTATTCTCAAGATCCAAGAGGAACACTATAATATAAATCTGATTACAAAAGCAACAATAATCAGAAAGTAAATCTCACGTTCTTCCTCGCAATCGCAGTTGCTGACGGACAGAACTGAGTTCAGAAAATAAATCTCACGTTCTTCCTTGCAATCGCAGTTGCAGACGGACATAACTGAGTTACAACTTAGATGAAGGAGAAGAAAGAAGAAAGAAGAAGAGGAAAGGTTCTTGCTGGGGTGATTAAGATCACCGTTGCTCAAAGCAAGATTCGCCCCAACACGATCTGCTTCCAGGAACCAGCAAGTTCACGAAGAACTTCTGGAACGCTCGTAAGTCAATATTTGAGACTTGAACGGGCTTCCTGGACTTTGCAGACTCCCTTAATTCTCTTCTTGGTGCCTCTTTCAAAGGAGGCCATGGGGCTCTATTTATAGAGTGGAGTTGAGACTTCACCTCTTCTCCTATCCGACGTGGGACTGAAATACCAATACTCAAAAATAGAGTTTGATATTTTAGATCATCCCACAATCAGCATAGAAGTGTGCCAGTCCACGCCTACCCCCCGAACACTCACGTGCATGCACGAGACATCCTGGAGTCCGCGTCCGAGTCCGCACAACAAAATCAACTTGCATCCTTGTTGGATTTAATCCTTTTTCCTTCTAGGAAAATACTCCCACATGGCACAAACTTGTGCCCTACTACACCTCATGTGCACACCTCAACACAAGCAATGCATTATATTGAGATACTCACCATTTGTTGTAGCCGATGTGGGACTATCTTTTCTAGTCCAAAGGCAAAAATACCAACAAGTTTTAATAATATAACAATTGTTTGTGATTGTAGAAAAGAGCATTGAGCAGAGGAGAACAACTTGAATTACATCTTGTAAAATTTTTGCAATATAATTAACAAAACTGATCAGTACTTGTAGTTCCTTCGCAAGGCCATGTTAGGAATGGGTCAATGTTTAGATCACCTACCTGACATGAATCTCGTGAATCTGTAAATTTGTACCCTAATTCAATTAAAAATTCGAATTAGGTATTTAATTGATATATAATATTGCTCCCATAGAGGAGTGGCCGGACTACTAAGCACCGTGCCTACCAGTCACAACCTGATCCCTGGTAACGAAATTACTACAGAAAAATAGTGCGAGATCCAAAGATTGTTCTCCAAATTATATCATCATATAGAAAAATTGTAATGTGATTGTAGTCGTGACTATTGGGGAATGATTGTATTTGGACACTTTTGAGTCACTAGCATTATGATCACGATATAGTCATAATCTAAGTTAAGTCATATGTCAGGTTAACATTGTAATATTTCTTTGTGTTATTTATATCATTTTTCTATTTGAATATCATATCATGATTTCAATTATATAATTATTGTACTTCATTGTCATTCTTGAATCGATGACTTGCATGTGTTTGATGACCTAGTTTTTGGTCACTAGATGGAAGCAGGGATGAGAAAAATATAGTTCCGATATAATTACAGAAGAACAAGAAGAGTAGTACAAGAAGAGGCTATATCATCAGTTCATTTTGTATGGTTGTTAGTTCCTTACATATATTATCTTTTGAGATAGAAAATCAGACCTATGAGATATAAATTTTGGTGGTGTATATTTTTAGATGTAAATAATTTTTTAGTTTATTTATGGTTTTAGTTTACCCATACTTTTATCCTAAAACTTTATAGACGACAATCGCGATACATATACAGGTGTATTTGTTTGGCACGTAGACTGGGATGTTAGTTACGTAATCGGTGGCCGTAGTCTGGGAGCGGGAGGTGACAGTTTTAGTAATGTTTAATGTGATTGTTTGTTTATTTACTATTATTTAAAAAAAAAGCTGGTCCCAAAAGCTATTTATTAACATCAATCTAGCAAAAGTAACTAAAAAATAGCTCAATTTTGTTACAAAGTAAGTTTTATTTTTTGAATTGCTACTTTTACTTCTCTTTAGCAATAAAGGAAAAAGCGTGACAATAAAGAATATTTACATGCATGACCGGTCAAGAAGTAAGTTCGACAAGGCTTCGGACTTGGACAACCTCTCTCCATAGGTAAACTTCCATGCCATTTATTTTTTCTTAGAACTAGTTCAGCCCAATTTTAACTTAAGGGTGCGTTTGATTGCAAGGTGGAAAATATGTAGAAAAAAAATTAATTCCATGGAATTATTTTCCTAGGAAAAAAATTCCATGGAATTTAAAAAATTTTCATGGAAAACTTAATTTAGGTGTTTGATTGCCATTATTTTCCACGGAAAATAGTTATTTTCCATGGAAAATGACATTTTCCATGGAAAATGACATTTTCCTATGGGTTGGACAAGTTTCATTTTCCACCATTTTAGATGAAAATATGGAAAATGATAGTTTTTTGGAAAATAATTCCATGGAAAATTTAAGCTATCAAACTACAATTGGTGGAAAATTTGTGATGAAAATATTTTCCATGGAAAAAAAGCCCAATCAAACACAGCCTAAATCTATATTATTATTTTGTTATTATTTTTCAATAAAAACCAAGGGGAGACTGAAATTAAGTTCCGAGTTCCGACTAGAATAACAAAATAACGGGCCGGCCTGTTTACCCGAAAATTAGCCAAAAACACTGGGCCTGCAAGGATCATGTGGGTCGTATTCTGTACGGGTCTAAAATCCGAATTATTTCTCCATTCTACCGTACGCTTTATTTTTTTCCCGCCCTTCCCAATCCATTCCACCGCCAACCAAAGCGATGAACTCCCGCGACCTCGCCTTCATCTCCATCGGAGCCCTAGCCTCCTTCGTCTTCCTCCGCTTCCTCTCTCGGAACCCTAGAAAAGTCAACACCTCTCCCGCCAACGGGACGGTCGAGAGATCTCGACGACGCCGGAGCCCCTTGGAACGGTCCAAGCGCGAGGAGTGAGCCGATATCGGAATCTCTGCTTCTCTTTCTCGTTCTCTTTCCGATGGATTTGGTTTGGATTCGATTTGATTGCGATTTGGGGATTTTTTTTTGTTTGTTGTAGGTATCTGTCTTGGGATGATTATTTCATGTCGATCGCGTTCCTGTCGGCGGAGAGGTCCAAGGATCCCAATCGCCAGGTTAGGGTTTCTTCTCTCCATTTGATTTCTAGTGATAAAATAGGGCTGTTATTTGAACCCGGGTTCTGGACCTGACCCGGTCCTAACCGGACCTGGATCCGGACCCGGCTTTGAATGGTCAAGGTCCCGACACATGGTAGAATACTATATAAATATACAACTCTCAACTATACTACAGCTCTAACATTTTGGTGCACTGGAGACTTTAGCATGGTATCAAAACACTCAAAGTTCTGTCCAACACTTGTAGCTTATGTGGAAAGCAGCTCGGATGCCAAGCGGAGCTGGTAAGGTTCGAGCCCCCCAACCGTAAGGACGTAGGTGTGTTGGCTGTAATGAAAAAACAACAACTCAAGTTCTGAATTATTTGGCATGTATTTAAGTGGATTTTACTAAAACATATATATTAATATATATATATATATAATATATATATATATATAATATATATATATATATAGCAAATGACCTCTAGCCTAGTGGTTAAGAGAGATGCATGCGGCCTGAGTGGTCAGGAGTTCGAATCCCAGTGGGCGATTCCAGAAACTATTTACCTGGTTCCAAAAAAAAAAAAAAAAACAAAAAAAAAAAAAAAAAAAAATAAATATATATATATATATATATATATATATATATATATATATATAGGAAAAAGGGTAAATTTTATTCTAAAATCAAATCAACTCATACAGCTTGCAGTACATCCCATGGACCTCTCACCCTACTAGGATGACATAGCATTTATATCAAACTTAATATTGTGAAGTATGCCTATTGGGGGGGGGGGGGGGGTGGAGAGCCCCTCGAAAGTACGCCGATTCCGTTCCCTACACACATGCTAGACAGAAGCAACTAGTTGCAATCTGGCGGTCTTGAACCATACATGCCCCCTACCTCTCTGGCCACGAATCCCCGTAATAATGTCTCGTAAATCTCTGCCTGTGTCACAGCCACCCAACGACCTGCGGTACTGTTCAGACCAGATATATCAGGACACATTACACTCAAAAAACAAATGTCTTATAGATTTATTTTTGTTTCACACAGCATACACTTGGGATTGATGATGGGGATCCCAAACGTAATGAGCCTATCTCTCGCCAGCAGTCGTCCCAATATCAACTGGTAGATGCATAATTGCATCTTGCGAGCTAGGCCCTTGCACCAGATGAAGTCATAATCCTCGCTCATAGGGTTCGTTTGGCGTACCAGGTTGTAGCAACCCTTGAATTGGAATTCCCCTATAGCTCCAGGATTGGTAGGCGGATCCTAAATCCATCTATCGGCTAGTTGACTCGGGTCAATGTCTACCGCTCGAATAGCCGCTTCCAGCTCTGTCGTGTGGTGGTATAGCTATGGTCTCCATTCACCATTCCTGATAATACACTTCATCCCTTTACTAGTCTCCCTGTATAGCTGGTCATCCAGTATCTCTACCAACGATTGGCGCTCCACCCAAGGGTCCAGACAGAGGTCAGTACTTGTCCCATCTCTCATAATCCGCCGAATAGAAGACAGAGGTCAGGATTTTGCAGGGAGGGCCCTGGTCATTTGATGGAGGCTCATCATATTGAAGGAGTGGATGCCGGAGCTGAGATGTGAGAAGGAGGTGCTGAATGCTATTTCCATATGGATCCGATTTTCAGAGTTCCCAGTGAAGTATTGGAGCATCCCGCTCCTCATGAGACTCGTCAGCCTAGTGGAAAAACCGATCAAGGCGGATGAGGCTACTGCTTTCCACCCCAGACTGATGTATGCCAGGGTTTTTGTGGAGATCAAGGCGGGCTCGAAATTGTCGAGTATGCTGAAATATCAGGTACCGTCCGGAGAGATTCTGACACAGTCGGTGGAGTATGACTGGGTTCCCCCATGTGCTCCTACTGTGAGTGCTTTGGGCACGCTACTAGTGCTTGTAAGTATAAGGGGAAGGAGGTCGTTAGGCCACCGACGGCTCAGACGGAGGTATCCGGGACGGAGGCGGCTCCCATCCACTTACCTGGGGAGACATCGACATGCAGACATATGGAGGAGGACACGGTGATGGAGGTCGAAAGGAGGCTGGAGACAGATCCACGCATAGACAAGAGAGTATACAGGGCGCGTTGGTCACTTTCAGGCCACAGAGGAACATGGTGACCAGGTGTATGAGTGCGGCTGGCAGTAGTCAGAAGGTGATGGAAGCCCCACCGGCGATCATGGTATACACAACAGGAAAAGACATGCTCCGGCCACGCGGGAGGATATCCCCAGGCGGGAGATCTGGACGACCAGACCGAGGCCAATCCTGACTGGGCCCTTACCATTAGCAGGATTCAGGCACACCTTGCTCCTTTCTCCATGGTGGACGCAGATATTGATCAGACGGATGAGACACTTCCCTCAAGTGTCGATCCAGACGAGTTTTAGGAGGACCCCTCATTTATTAATTAATGTCGGTCCTAGCCTGGAACATTGGGGGGGTGTTCCATTGGACGTTGGAGAGAGATTTGAGGAGTTCTGAGGAGAGGGTGTGACAGCTATTTTGCTGGAGACGAAGATCAGAGGGGCCGCGATGCTGTCGAGTCGGACTCCGGCAAACTGGGACCACATGCACAACTTAGATCTTTGCGATATGGCAAGAATTTGGGTTAGGTGGAGCCGAGATAGCTGGGAGGGGGTGCAGATCCAAAAGTAGGAACAACTTATTGGCATTTCTTTTGAGAACAAAGATGGGTTTTGCTTCATCCTGGGTACCGTATACGGGCACAATAATCGGAGACTCCGCGAGTCCTTGTGGGAGGACATAGTGTACCTGGGTCATATGGTGGACCACATGCATCTTCCTCTGCTTATCATGGGGGACTTCAATGCTATACTGCTTCGCCAAGAGAAGGTGGAAGGTCGCCCTGTTCCGGATTCGATCTTATATGACTTCCAGAGTTGTCTGCTTATGTCTGGGATGAGGGGGCTGGAGAGAGCGGGCCATATCTGGACCTGACACAACAAGGCAACACATAATCGGATTGCATGTCAGTTGGATCGGGTCTTGGGCAATAGTGAATGGTTCCGGTGCTTCCCAAATTCGGTGGCGGAAGGACTTGCGGCTGGGACTAGCGACCACTCTCATATCTGGGTTGGCCTATGTGAGAGACCTACTATGCGGTCGAGGCCGTTTCGATACAACAATAGCTGGTACTTGTCAGCTGGATATGAGGAGGTGGTTACGGGGGTGATGCTGCACTTTCGGAAAGGTACGGTTCAGTTTCGCATGGTACATAAACTCAAACAGATCAAGAGAGCGCTCAGGGGTTGGGTGAAGATGCGACCGCGGTCTTCCCTGGCAGAAAAGGAAGTCGAGCTTCGGGACATTCAGGTAGCTCTACAAGCTGACATTCTGAGCGGGGAGTTGGCGGCTAGGGAGAAGACCCTGATTGAGGAGGTCAGCATTATGAGACTGCAGGAGGAGATTAGTGCGGCACAGAGGGCAAAATGTACCTGGTTCAAAGATGGAGACCGTTGTACCAAATTCTTCTATGATGTGATCCGCACCCGTCAGCACCGGAACAGCATTCCCAGGCTTCTGAATGGCGAGGGACGTCTGGTAGGGGACCCGATGGAGATTCAGGAGGATGCTGTCAGATTTTATTCTGACTTATACCGGCAGACGGATTATACTAGTACGTTCCCAGCCCTTGTTACGAAGAGGCTGGTGACGTACTATGGAAATAGCCTGCTATTGGCCCCTGTGAGATTGGAGGAGGTGTAAGACATTGTGATGAAGGCAAATCCAAACAAAGCACCTGGGCCTGATGACTTCTCTTCAGGGTTCTTTAAGCGACACTGGGGTGTGCTTAAGTTCTCTGTTCTGGAGGCGGTTCAGGAGTTCTTCGCGGAGGGCAGACTTCTGAAGGAGATGAACCACACTTTCTTGACACTGGTTCCTAAGAAGGAGGGCGCGACCTCTCTAGCAGACTTTAGACCCATTGCTTGCTGTAATTTTCTATATAAGATCATTACTCATCTTATGTGCAGGCGCATGGAGGGGATTATACAGGGATTGGTGTCTCAGAATCAGGCAGCTTTCATCAAGGGTCGATCGATAGCGGAGCACAGTCTACTTGCACATGAGATGGTGCGAGAGTTCAGCAAACCTGGGGGATGAAGGCTTGTGTGAAGCTAGACCTGCGAAAAGCCTATGACACAGTCAACCGGGACTTCCTATGTCACTTGATGCTCGCCATGGGGTTCGACGAGAGGTGGGTTGCGAGGGTGAGGGAGTGCATTTGCTCCCCTACTTTCTCAGTCCTCATCCAGGGCACTCCACATGGCTACTTCAGGAGCAACATGGGGTTGAGGCAGGGTGACCCTCTCTCACCGTACTTTTTTACCTTGGTGATGGTATTTCACATGCATGATTGACACGGCGGTGCATAGCAAGAGGATCGTCCCCCTTTTTAGGTTGGTGAGACCGGTGGTATCACATCTGATTTATGCTGACGACTTATTGGTGCTACTTCAGCCATCTATGCGGGGCATGAGTGCGCTCTCAGACATTATGGAGGTTCGGGAGGTTATCTGGACTGCAGTTAAATAGGGAAAAGAGCAGAGTCTACTTCAGTTTCCGGTGCACGCTAAAGGAGGAGAGAGCTTTCGCTTTGGGAGTGGAGAAAGGCGAGCTCCCAGTGAAATACTTGGGGGTCCCACTGACGGTCAACTACGCCAGAGAGCAGGATTGTCACAGCTTGGTGGATTTTGCTCAGAGGAGAGTGGAAGGCTGGCAGGCTGCGGGTCTATCATTTGGCGGACGGATTGAATTGGTGAGATCGGTTTTGCTGGCATCACGATGTTCTGGCTTCAGTCTATCCAGATCCTGACGGCCACTATTCGGAAAGTGGAGTCCATCTGTGCTGACTTCATTTGGAGGGAGAGATTCATGCGATCGCTTGGGACCAGCTATGTCGTCCTCGGGAGGAAGGTGGAGTGGGGCTGCGGCCTCTATGTGCGGTTAGGAAGGCAGCTGGTGTGAAGATGGCCTGGAGATTCATCAAGGGGGGTCGCTTTGGGCGGAGTGGATGTCGAACAGATATCTAAGGCGGACAAACTTCTGGGCCTGCAGGATAGACAATAATTTCTCGGTCACTTTTAAGGCCATTCTGAGGTGTAGGCCGGTTCTTCAGACAACTATCTGCAGGAACATGAAAGATGGGAAGACCACTGATCTCTGGCTTGATCCTTGGTTGGGTTCCAGATCCCTGCTGGAGATTTTGGGAGGACAGCTGGACAGAGAGGCGGGCAGGGGGCTCACATGCAGCCGGATCATCAGAGATGAGATATGGAGGCCAGAAGGATATCCTTATACAGCTCCGCTAGCCGAGGAGATACGCCAGCTTACTATTGACGATAGCCAGCATGAGGACTCCTGGAGCTGGGCCGGCCCAGGTTCGTGGAGGGTCAGGACTATTCTGCTTTCGTAGCTGCTATGACATGGTACGGACTCACCACGACCGGGCTGAGGAGGTGGACTTCATTTGGGGTAAGGAGATTGCCCGAAAAATGCAACTGTGTGCCTATAGACTTCTGCGGGGCAGATTGATGACGAGAGACAGACTTCTCAGGTTTGGGATGCAGATCCCAGATGCCAAGTGTGTGCTATGTAATGGGGTGGACGAATCTATGGGGCATCTCTTCTTTGAATGTCCGACGTCCTGGCACATTTGGGCTGAGCACTGCGTGCAGTTGAGAGGAGGAGTTGGTATGGATAGAGACATCAGGAGCATTCTTAGCTGGATCCGAGATCACAGAGGCAAGGATCCGGGGTGGGCCATAAGAGCCAGAGTCCGTCTCACAACTTTACATTGGAAGGAGCGGAACAGACGTATTTTCGAAGGCCTGATTACCCCTACTATTGGAATTCTACATAACATAGAATTCGATGTATCTGTAATGGCCCCATAACATTAAAATTGGGACATGAGAAGTTGTGATTTTAGTGTATTGTAATACCTTTACCGCTGTGTGCGAGGAATAAAATTTACCCTTATTCCAAAAAAAAAATCGAATCTAACGCGTCTCCCAAAATGGGCCCTCGACTTTCAGGTGCTTATGCGTAGACCCAGTTGTCAAATTGGATAGGGGTCATGTTCACATAAATCCTACACAGAGACAGTCCCGATGCAAAAAAAGTTGCAGATAATATTAGGAAATAAGTGGTAGGCTACATTGGTTTTGTAAAGGGACTTTGGAAAGGTCCTCAAAACAAACCTGATCCTTAAAATGGGTAGGGTTCGGGCCACGTGAATCTTACTTGAACCGATTACAATGCCAAAAAAGTATAGGAATCGGAAGATTTTAGTTAACCTTTGTATAACTTGTAGTGAAATACCCTTATGATAACTTTGTCCATATCATGATATTGTAAACATACATTGCAGCGATGATACTTGGTATTTTGTCAACTGTCTCTAGTCCAATTGGCTGCCCTAAAGTATATTTTGTATATGTTTGAAATTGCTTCCAGACTCGAGGTGAACTTAAAAGAAAACATCTCTTCTATTGATTGGTAGATCAGACAACTTGCATTCTTCTATGATATTTGGGTTCAAAAAAGATGTCTTTTCAATTACTTACCTAGATTTGCCCCTTAGATTGGGTAAACTTCAGAAAAATGGTTGGTTGCTTATTGTGAGAAAAGTGGAGAAACAACTAGTAGGTTGAAAAGGAAAATTACTATTGAGGGGTGACAATTTATTCTTGATCAATACATCCTTGTCTTCTATTCCCTTGTAGCTGTTGTCTCTGTTTTTGGCTCCAAAGTGGACTGTCAGAAAAATCGACTCACTTAGAAATCTTTCTTGAATTGATCTTATACCACATCATCTTTGAAGTGTCTGGTTAATAGAAAAAATGTTTGCAAGAGTAGGGAAGAAGGTGGTCTCAGTATTCTATTTCTAAAACACTTCAATTTGTCTCTTTTAAGCGATGGAAATTACTAAATGGTTATAAAGCACCATGGGTCAAATTGATCTTTGGGAACTACTATCAAGACGGCCCTTTTGGGATTTATCAACTCATACTCTCAATGCAACTTCTTATTTTTGGAAGGGTGTTGTTCAAACTAATCAGCTTATCGCACAAAGTACTTCTTTATATTATGGGGATGGCACTACTATCAAATTTTGGAAGGATCCATGGGCTGACAATAATTGTTTTGCTGGTATATCGGTATATCCTCATCTCTTCAGCTTAGCCTCATACCAAGATGCTACTATGTGCCTTTGGAAAACCAATGTATAGCAGCGACATCCAAAATTTAGAGCTATAGCAGATGATATAGGTGAAGAATTTTAAAAACTTTTGCACTTACAGTGCACCAAATTTCCTTAGGCATTGTCCGGATCAAAGAAAATGGAGTACATTCCTCGGGAGAATATTTGGTTAAGTCAATGTACAAAAGACTAAACGATAGTGGAATTTTGTGGCCTCCTGCTAACTTAACTTGGAAATCTCTGCTCTCTCTGAAAGTGAAGGTACTTACGTACCTTGCTTGTTTACATTCCTTGCTTGTGATAATCTTAAGAAAAGAGGGTTCTATTTTTTGCACTTATGCTCATTATTAGGGGTGTCAACGGATGCTTATCGGTACGGATAGGACAATATCCGAGTCCGTATCCGATTTTTTTTGTAATATCCGAATTCGATCCGATATCCGAACGGATCTCTCTTTTGACACTTCGAATCCGTATCCGTCTAGTTTATTGGATATCGGATAAAATCCGATTCGATCCGATAAGTTAAAAATTAGAATCTACCTCGTGTTTTGTTATTATCCGAATATCCGAAATCCGAAATATTAAAAAAATTAATTATTATCCGAATATCCGAAATCGAACACCTGGATTTTGACAGAACAACTCATGGATTTGGAAATCTAAAAAAATACTTTTATTTCTTCTTTTCACTTCCGATCATATTTCACCAGAAAAGAGCTCTAAACTGAGCTATTTTAATAAACAGAAAGAGATTCCGAGTATATTTTAGTAAAATTTCAACAGTTGCTATTTTTTTTAATCGAATCATATTTCCATGCACTTAGTTTTCTTCGTTTGCTTATGGTGTGATATTCCTATGCAATCTATAGCTGAATATATATAAAAACATGTACAAAGCTTGACACTACTTATTATTATCATCACTGTAGTAGCATTAATCCTTATCACTGTAGTAGTATTCCTTATCAAATGTATACAAAGCTGGAAGAACGGCATAAATCTCCCATATAATAATGCTTAAGCATCTACATAAATTACTCTGGTACTTTTATTGAAGAGCCAAATTGTGTCAAACTACTGACATCAAATTGTGCAATCATAAGAAAAAATATTGTTGCTTTGAAGCATTGGTCATTTCAGAACTCACAGGTGACTCCGACAATGAGGTTTCTTTATTATCTTTTCCATGGAGGAAATATCAGTTGGAAGTTGTCCATGGAGGAAATATCATCTTCTTCAGTGTCTTCTTTTCCTCGGTGTGGAATCTGGTCTTTTCTTCAATCTTCCTTGCAGCTCCACTGGAGATAGCATCAACTTTCTAACTCCTAAAACTTTTTCTTTGCCAAGTCTTGTATGGAATGAGCTTTTGCAAAATAGAGTCAGCAGAAAAGGAACATGCTAGGCATGGAATTCATATGGAAATAAATAATTAAGGTACTTGTTAGTATACCTGCCTAAACTCTAAAGTAAATAGTATGAGAATCTGGAGCATTATACTGCATGGCATTAACGCAAATCAAGAAAACATCATCCAGCATGAGAAGTCACTTAAATAATATGGAGAAGTCTGTTGGAGAAGATGAGAAGTTAGATTGAATGGGGACTTCTCTTGGACTTGGAGAATGGAGAATAATAAGATTACTTAAATAATATGGAGAATTGAGAGTAATAAAGACTATTTAAATGACATGTACAATAGGTAGAAGACGAAAGGTCAGTCACCTAGAAAGTTGGGATGGAATTATGAAAAGTCACTTAAGAATAAAACCCTTTCATCTCCTCCTATAATTAATATATATAATATATTATATATACACCATACTATAGTATATATAAAATTTCGGATGTACGAATTCGATATCCGAAATTTGCAATTTAAAATCGGATCAGATATTAATGGATTCGAATACCTTAATATCCGAATTCGTATCCGAAAAAAGATAATATCCAAAAAATATTCGGATATCCGAATCCGATATCCGAAATTTCGAATAATATCCAAAATTTCGGATACAGAATCTAATCGGATTCGGATTTTCGACTATCCATTGACAGGCCTACTCATTATGTCAATGCTACGAGGAATCTACTTCACATATCTTTATTGGTTGCATATTCACCTCTCAACTTTGTACTAATGTATATAAAGTGACTGGGGCTAATTGTTCTACTAATCATGTCTATGATTCTTGGAAAATGGAAACTATTAAGACGCACGTGTCATTCAACTGAAAGGAAGATGCAAAGTGATTGTAGTATTAAGGCTTTAGTTTGGTGCATTTGGGAGGAGAGATATAACATGATTTTTAATGATATTTCTATTGATCGTGATGTTATCATCAAGAAGTTTGAGTACTTTTTTACTTTTGGATGAGCGAAGCCTCGAAGTCTAGGAAGTATATGAAGGGGAACACAAATGCTGGGATTCTCACCAACCTAGTAATTAATCACTAACATTTTTTGAAATTCTTCATGGGCTTATCATGGAGTCACTGTATTATATCTTCTACATCCGGAATCTCAGGGAAGTTCGTTGTGCATCTTTTTATTTTGTATTGAAGTTTACATTGAATGGCCTTTATCAGTACTCGTGGTATTTGCTATTTGTACCTCGCTGTTTTATTTATGCTCGATGTTTTATTTTATGATCTATATTAATAAATTTGGATGGGATCATGTTCATTTGTATTGAAGTTTACATCGAATGGCCTTTATCAGTACTTGTGGTATTTGCTATTTGTACCTCAATGTTTTAGTTTATGATCTATATTAATAAAATTTGGATGGAATCTTCTTGATCCCATCCTTTTTATCTCATAAAGAAAAAAGAACTACCCTTAGGGTCAATGGATATATACACTCTGTGTAGATGACTGCTACACCACACACGATCCGAAGGTTACATGGGTAGGAGTATGGTCCAAAACTCAGAAAGTAGGAGCTATGGGTTCGTGTCGGGTACTTAGTACTTCCTGGACCTGACCCACCCGATAGTAGCCCTATCCTGTAAAAGGCTACGTAGGTGACTGGTGTGTAGACGACGGTAAAATGTCTTTTGTGTGTGTACATGTGTGCTGGGGTGTGTGCCTACTTGTGTTGTGAGTGTGATGCACTATTATATACTACATTCTCATATGTAAGTTGTAAGAGGAGTAAGTTATTATTGTAGTACATAATATTGCACAAATGCAGAGTAGTCCTGTAGGTCATGCTGATATTAAGCCATAACCTGCTAGGATGCAATCATACAATAGCGGCCTTAGTAGTAAACACTGCAGAAACAGTGTGCACATGCGTGCGTGTGTGATCTTGTTATGTCAAAACTCAAAAGTGACTGATAATTTTTTCATGAAGACATGTTTGTGGCTTTCTTCTGTGTTAAATTTCTATCTTTTTAAAGATTGCACCACAGTTCGTATATTTTGCTACATGTAATCCATTAGTACCATTTAAGTTATTTTGGGTATTTTTCTTAAATTATACTTATTGTCATACATTTATGTTGCTAGAGTTGGCTTAATTTCCCCTCATGTTATGCTTATCATTTAGCTTGATTTGATTAAATATTGTAGGTTGGAGCATGCCTGGTCAGTCAGAATGGTATAATCCTGGGTGAGAACAATAACATAAACAACTTCTATTTTTTAATTTCTTAACTCTTCTTATTCACTATAAGAAATTGGAGAAATCGTTTTGTAGCATACCCCCAAAATGCTAGGGATGAAGGCTTTATTGTTGTTCTTTTTGTCTATGAAAGATGGGATGCATGATATAGAAAGGTTAATTTTTCATGTCGCCTAATCACCAAGTTCATC
Source organism: Iris pallida (assembly GCA_029216955.1). NCBI lineage: Eukaryota > Viridiplantae > Streptophyta > Magnoliopsida > Asparagales > Iridaceae > Iris > Iris pallida. The sequence goes on along the minus strand of JANAVB010021808.1, from coordinate 40,217 downwards.
CTGGTTTGGTCTTAAGAAATGGAGTCTTTTCTCTAATTAGAATATGTGCAATCAAATTGTTCTACATATCTAATTTTTACCTTTTCTAGTTCTAACTTGAAAAAATTCTCAATACAGATAAGTATTATTGAAAAGCATTCGTGTATTACTAGTTTTTTAATTATTTAAGCCAACCCCAAATTTTGGGATATAGGCCTTGTTTTTGTTGTGTTTTAAATATTTAAGCACAAATAAATACTATGAAGTACGGAGTAATTTCTTGAAATGAGTTCAAATTTTTAATCAACTAACGTTAATCTGAACTGGATCGATCAAGTCACTGAATTTTCAAGTCCCTTGGTTTTACACTTTCAGGAATTGGCTATAATGGATTTCCTAGAGGCTGTTCTGACGACAAACTTCCTTGGTCAAAGGTTTCTCTCCAATAGATTAGTCTGTGTATTCTATTCAATTTTCACATATGCAAATTGTTTATGATCCTTGTTGCAATAGCCTATTCAGGTTTTAACTATACATGAATTTGTTATTCTGCTTACACAAAGTTTTCCCATCCTAGAATCCTTTTATCATATGTTAGCCCTTTAAAGTTCAAAGTGTTCCGACAATTAATCCTTGAAGTAACAATTTGTTTATGATCCTTATTGCGATAGCCTATTCAGGTTTTTACTATACACGAATTTGTTATTCTGCTTGCACAAAGTTTCCCATCCTAGAATCCTTTTATCATATGTTAGCCCTTCAAAGTGTTCGGACAATTAATCCTTGAAGTAACAATATCTTTTCTCACTATATTGCAGAAATCTGTAAATGACGACCCATTGGAGACAAAATATCCGTACGTGTATTTCTGACTGTTTGTTCACTGTTTTCCATGTTCTTTTGTTTAATATGGTCAATTCTTGCTCAATAATTCTTTCTTTGAGTTTCTCTCTGAATTTTGGTTCTATATACGACCACATCGTGTGTCAAGCAAGTATGATTGGCAAGTCTACCTTTCTGGTAGATTTAGTTTTTGCTTGTCCTTGAAAAATTTTGTGCAAATCTTATGTAGATTAATATATATGCATACAAAAAGCATGTTGATGGAACCTTGTTTCCAAAAGCAATTGAGCTCTGTAGAAAATGGTGAAAAATGAAGATATATTCGGGATTCTGGTGTGCAGTGGGTCAAGACCAAGATACCTATACCACAAAGCTTGCAAAACTGAGAGTAGAAGATAAGTCATAAGATGGCAAGTTTTAACTGTTACGATCAAGATATCTTGAACAACCTTTGGAATGTCAATAACGCTAACTTGCAAATTTCTTGATGTAGCTAAGTAACAACATGGTGTATGTAGCATACTCCTGCAAATTTCTTGAAATATACTTTTTTTTTTGGGATTTGTACGAGTTGTTAGCATTTTTGTCATGGTGGAAGCTTGTGAGTCGTTCATCATGGTGTAATCTTGTGAGTTGTTGTTGCTCTGGCTTGAGCCGTGAACTAGAAAAATATCTGGAGTAGATACAAGATTTAGATGTTCTACTTAAAATGACCGAATCATCCCATAATTTAGTAAAAAAAAAAAGAACAAAGAAAAAAAAGACTTTATAATCCCCTAGAAAGCTGGAAAAGTCCCCCCCTGAATTGATCCACGTGACACTATCCTTTGGTTGAAGTTAGGAGATCAGCAGAAAATGATCAATGCATGACACACCTGTTTCATTTGTAAAGTTTCTGTTTGTATCAGATGATTTAAGTCAGTTCTCTAATTGCTTGTATAGGTAACATAAAGTTTCTGTTGGTATATTTAGTATAGGAATATGGTATATTTTGTATGAGAATATGTTATATTTAGAATGAGAATATCCTGAGGACATATTTGGAATGCCAGAATATGCCACAAGATGTTCCATTATGTAAAGGCTATATAAAGCCTATGAGACTATCAATGAAATTATTTCATCAATCAATTATAACATGGTATCAGAGCCACCTTTCACTCCCCCTTCCCGCACCAAACCCTAACCTTCCCCCTCTCTCTCCGCCACCAAACCCTAACCCGCGCACAACAGCCCCCCCTTCCCGCGCCCGCGGCGGCGGCTACTGCTGCTGCGGCTGCTGCCCGTTGTGGTACGCGAGCTGGCCGCCCCTCCCACGAGCGTGCCGCCTCCCTCCTACCGCACGTAACGACGCCTTTGTTGTCGTTGCTCGGATCATTCCGAAAGAGGACACCGATGCCTAGATCTGATGAAAATAGACATGTTCGGATCTAGGAGTGGACGACGAGGACGAGCATGAGTCGTGGAGCGGACGCGACGTGATCGGAGAGAAGCATCGATGAAGGAGATCATCAGAAGCTGGATCCTGCAGAGGTTGCGACGTTGATGAAGATGTCGGCTGGTGAGAGAACGACACGAACGTCACCGAATTTAGAGCTTCCCTTCCATCGATCTGAAGCTTGATGGACCGACTACCTACTTGAGTTGGCCACGACGGGGAAGGAGAACCCTCACAGAGAAGACAGAGCCGAATGAGGGCTCGACAGGACGAAGAGCACCGTCAGGACCTAAGGGAGAGCCCTGACAGTGCTACAACTGCGGGGAGGTGGGTCATCTGAGGTATGCTTGCACCAAACCACCCAAGGGAGATTCAGGCGGTAGACGTGGACAGTTTGGAGGATGTAACCGTGATTGTAGGGGTCGACGGGGCGATCGAGGAGGTTGTCGGGCGAACCAGCTGGTAGCAGAAGGCGAGGAGACAGCTGATGGTGCCTATACTGAGGAGGATCAGGCACTGCAGGACATGTTGGAAGTACTCAGGAGGAGGCAGAGAGCGTCGAGCGATGGAGACAGGAGGAGTGAGACCGGGGAGGCGTCCACCTCATTCTTCGCCAGAGGCAACACTGCCATGTATGCCTATACGTCGGCGGAAGGCACTGACTCGCTCGCCCTTGCATCTATGTCTTCCCTCGGATCGTCGGATTGGATTATCGATTCGGGTGCGTCTCGACACGTGACAGGGAATGCTAGTGAGTTTTCTTCCTACACTCACCTAGTATCGGCGGACAACATTCAAACAGCTGATGGTACTTTCCAGCCAGTGGTCGGTAAGGGTACTGTCGATTGTACATGTTCAGTAAAATTATTCAATATTTTGTATGCTCCTTCTTTTCCAGTCAGTTTTTTGTTCATTAGTTCTATAATCCTCCAATTAAAATACACTGCCTGCTTTGATATTCCTAAGGTGATATTCCAGGAGATGGAGACGGGACGAAGACTTGACTGGCACTTGGCATGATGGACTGTGGTACCTGGATCAGAAAGGGCTGGATTCGGCATTGGTGTCTGTGGCAGAGAAGGCAGGAATGGAAGGACCAAAGATGAGTGCCGAGGATACACCGATACTCCACCACAGGAGGATGGGGCACTCCTCTTTTGGTGTTTTGAGTAGGCTGTATCCATCTATTTATGAGAAAGCAAATCAGAAAAAACTGGTATGTGATGCATGTGATTTAGGTAAATTTACTAGGAACTCATATGTTAGTACAGGACATAGGAGCTCTTCTATGTTTGATATTATACATTCTGATGTTTGGGAGCCGTGCGCCACAACTACCATGAATGGTCACAACTATTTCGTTTGTTTTATTGATTGTTCCTCTCATGTCACCTGGCTGTATTTGATGAAGAATAAGAGTGATGTCTTTGCCTATTTCCGGGACTTTCATAAACATGTCCAGACTCAGTACAGAGCGGTGGTGAAGGTACTAAGGTTTGACAACAGGACAAAGTATACCAACAGAGCACTTGCGAAATACTTGTCAGCCCAAGGGATACAGCATCAGACCACATGTGCGTACACACTAGCACAAAATGGAGTAGCAGAAAGAAAGAACAAACACCTTCTGGAGGTAGCAAGAAGCATGATGATCGACATGGATGTCCCACAGAGTCTGTGGGGGCATGCAGTGTTGACAGCAGCTCAACTAATCAACAAAATGCCTTCGAAGGTACTGGGATGGAAGTCTCCATGTGAAACATTGCAAGAAAATAATAATGGGATGCTTCCACTGAAGGTATTTGGCTGCGTATGTTTTGTGAAAGACAACAAACCATCAGTTGGGAAGCTCGACCCTGGAGCAGTCACGTGCATCTTCGTAGGCTACTCTGCAACTCAGAAGGGATACGTGTGCTGGAGTCCAGTAGAGAAGAAGAAGTTTGTGAGTATGGATGTTCACTTTAGGGAGCATGAGCCATACTACCGTCAGGAGGGAACCCCAAACAACTCACTTAATACTGCGAGTATGAGGCGAGAGGGGGAGATTGGGGAGAGCATGGTGACCGATTTAGGAGTTTGGCATGGAGGAACGATTGAGGAGGGGCAGGAAGAGAAAGAGGAACATGGGGAGGAGATGAGAGGTGTTAGGCCCACGGCTGAGGGGGAGTTACTTACCTACAACAGGAGAGGAAAACAAACTACAGGACCAGTACCTACAGTGCCAGTGCCAAGTCCCTTGCCTGCGTCCGTCTCGACTCCTGAGACACCTACACCACCACCACCAAATTCCTCTTCAGGTGATATCATTCTCCCTACTCCCACACCATTATCAGTACGGAGGACCGCTCACATCAATGCGAAAAATTCTCCTGATAGATATGGCTGAGACCTTGCTCAGTTTGTTTCATATGATCATCTCTCTTCTTCTCATGGAGCATTCATTGCATCTTTGGATAGTGTTACTGTACCTAACAATTGACAGGTTGCCAAGAACGATCCAAAGTGGAAAGCGGCGATGCACGAGGAGTTAGGGGCCCTTGAGAAGAACCACACTTGGGAGCTGGTGAAACTGCCAGAGGGAAAGAAAGCAGTCGAATGCAAGTGGATCTTCACTGTGAAGCAGAACCCAGATGGACAGATTGAGCGCTACAAAGCTCGACTGGTGGCAAAAGGATATAGTCAGACGTACGGCATCGACTATGACGAGACCTTTGCACCAGTGGCGAAGATAAGTACTGTCAGGACCCTGATTTCTCTGGCAGCGAACTGTGGATGGAAGCTACACCAACTGGATGTGAAGAATACATTTCTTCATAGAGATCTAGTGGAGGAGGTGTACATGGAGATACCACCAGGATTCGGCACCAATCAGACAGTGGGCAAGGTCTGCAGGTTGAAGAAGTCCCTCTATGGACTGAAGCAGTCTCCTCGAGCATGGTTTGACAGATTCAGGAGGGCGATGATAGGGATGAGATATCAGCAGATCAATGCTGATCATATTGTGCTCTTCCGACGGAGTGGAGGCCACATCACCATGCCTGCGATGTATGTGACGACATGATTATCACGGAAGATGATGAGCAGGAAATTGTCCGACTCAAAGGGAAGCTTGGTAAGGAATTTGAGGTGAAGGACCTTGGTCTTCTTCGCTACTTCCTTGGGATTGAGATCACTCGAGACGCAGAGGGGATTGTTCTCTCTCAGAGGAAGTATGCACTGGACCTTCTCACAGAGACATGGATGTTGGGATGCAAACCTGTAGCGACGCCAATCGATCAGAGGTTCAAGCTGAACGCTGAGGCTGGAGAACGAGTTGACCGGGATAGATACCAGAGACTGGTGGGCAAGTTGATATATTTGAGCCACACACGTCCAGATATATGCTTTGCAGTTAGTGTGGTGAGCTGCTACATGCATGACCCACGGAAGGATCATATGGACGCAGTATACCAGATTCTGAGATACTTGAAGGGTGTCCTCGGGAAGGGACTGATGTTCAGGAATAATAATCACATGGATATCGAGGGCTACTGTGATTCTGACTGGACTAGTTGTGCTGATGACATGAGGTCTACCTCAGGATACTGCATATTTTTAGGAGGTAACTTGGTCTCTTGGAGGAGTAAGAAGCAGTCAGTGGTAGCCAGATCGACAGCTGAAGCGGAGTACAGAGCTATAGTCTTGGGAGTTGCAGAGCTGCTTTGGTTGAAGAATAATGCTGGTGGAGCTGAAGCTGGATCAAGGAGCCAAGATGAAGATGTGATGTGACAACCAGTCAGCTATTAGTATTGCCAACAATCCAGTACAGCATGACAGGACCAAACACATCGAGATCGATAGGTTCTTCATCAAGGAGAAGTTGGTTAGCAGACAACTGGAGCTAGGCCACATTCCAACCAAGCATCAGGTAGCAGATGGACTGACAAAGGGACCTAGCTCTGTGAGCATGATTAGAGGATGTGACAAGATGGACTTAATGAATATTTTTCGTCCATCTTGAGGGAGAGTGTTGGTATATTTAGTATAGGAATATGGTATATTTAGTATGAGAATATGTTATATTTAGTATGAGAATATCCTGAGGACATATTTGGGATGCCAGAATATGCCACAAGATATTCCATTATGTAAAGGCTATATAAAGCCTATGAGACTATCAATGAAATTATCTCATCAATCAATTACAACAGTTTCATGCTTAATATTTCGAGTATGGTTTCTGGTTGGACGTGGTAAAGTGATTTATGGACTTTTAAGTAATTACCAACAAAAGTAAGCTAGTTCTGGAATTCAAAACGAAGTATAACTGATGACCACATCACTCTAGGAGGAAAAGTTGATGTGAATTCTTTTACTAATATTTTGGCTATCCGGCATAAGCAAGTGTAGTGAAGGACCCTCGTTTTTCTTCTCTGACAGTTATGTTGTTCATGCTGAAGTTAATGCTATTCTGAACACAAATCATGCATCTGCTGCTGGTCAGGTAATTTACCTTCTTTACTTTGTTTGTTCAAGGTTTTGAGTTTCGTTTATCATTATATAGATGATTTAAATTAGTGGCTTCTTTGACATTTTGCACATACACAATAAGGGCTGTATGCATCTCCGATTCTACTTGTAGAAATCTATTATGATAAATAATTTATATAGATGATTTAAATTAGTGACTGCTTCGACATTTTGCATGCACACACTAAGGGCTGTCTACATCTCCGATTCTACTCGTAGAAATCTATTATCACACTTGAGAAATAATTTAATGCAGTTCTGCATCACCGCATCGGATCTTGAACCTCGTTTTGATACAAGGTCGTTACAACAAAAGTTGCGGTATAAGAAAGAAAAGTAACAAAGTAAACTTTTTTTTTCTGATACCAGCCCCTTAAATTTTTTATATTTAGAGTTAGGTATCCCAAATCTCGATAATTGAGAGAAGTCCCTCAAATCCTAAACAACATGTGTCATGCCTACGAACACTCCACTACCCACTTTTGTGATTGTCGTCTGTGAAGTTGTAGGATAGGTTTACCACGGATTATCTAATACTAAGACTAAACATGATTAATATATCTGAAGAAAAAGACTTCTAAATGATATAATCAGAAAAATCTCACTGCACTTTCCATTCACAAATTTCTAATCCATATATATATATATATATATATATATATATATATATATATATATAGTTCTCTTCTTATACGGGATATTGATTAGGAGATGATTACGGAACTTCTAAAAAACATATGCGGTTTTTCTTGAAAGCACCCTAGAGGGGGGAGGGGGGTTGAATAAGGTCAAGCTCACTAATCAATCACTGGATGATTGCTAATGGGCAATTTAAAGATTAAGAGTGCAAGAGAAAAGCAATAAAAATATCGACACCTGATGTATCCTGGTATCCTCCCTTGGGGCACTCCAGTTCCGAAACTCTTTCCGGCTTTAATCCACTATTATCGCAAATAGTACAACGTGAGCTTTTATCCGAAAACTCACCAACTTCTTACACGAGAGCTTTTATTCGAAGGATTCTTCGACTTCAATACACGAGAGTTTTTATCTGAAGGACTCTCCGACTTCAATATACAAGAGCTTTGATCCGAAGACTCCCCAGCTTTAACCACTTTACAAGACGGTTTGGATTTTCTTACAACAAGATGAAGATTGAACTTTTACAACTCAAGAACACTAACACAATTTGTGGATAGACAAGTGAAAGCTTTGGTAGAGTTGTTTGTGGATAGGCTTTGGTATATTAGAAATTTTAGGTTCAAAGCATCAACCTTGAATGAAGGAGTTCAAGGCTATTTATAACCAAAGCAAGAAAAAGAGCAATTATGCAATTTTCTGTCAGCGTACGGAAGATCTGTCGGATCATCCGCCTGCATAGTGCAACGACTATAAAAAGACCGTTGGGGACGCTTTTGGACATAATCTGACCGTTGGAGTTCAAACGGTCACAAGATGGATTATCCGCCGATTTCGGCGGACGTTCGTCGGATAATCTGAAAGTTCACAGAAAGTTTTCTGTGGTCCATTTGGATCATCCTTCGGATTTTTGCGAAGATCCGTCGGATCTTCCGCCTGACTGTCCAAAAGTGGTCCTAGGTTATTTTCTACCATAGCTTTCGATTTGCCATTCATTTTTTGTGTTTACAATTATTTCTAAGACGCATTACAGACTCCAGATATACTTAAGCATGTATAGACTTCTTCAGAGTCTTGAAATGATGATGGTATGGCTTGGCTTCTTTACTTGATAGGTGATGATTTTTTTTTGACGACAACTGTCCAAAGATACCCAGATTATGAAATCTGAATACCTTTTGGGAGCTTTGCCCATACCTTTTGGGAGCTTTGCCTCCGAACTCTCACGGTGGACGCTGTCCCCTCGACCCCTATCCGTTGACCGGACAGCGGAACCTCCGAGTGCGTGGCTCCGGAGATGACGTCGGATGGTTTAGAGAAATCTTGTTGTATGCCGTTGTCTTTGACCCACATGATTTCTTCATTGCATATGTCTATAGTGATCTTGCTTATTACTTTTCTGCAAATACATGTTAGACGAACAAAACAATATGCATTGTAACAAGTATAATAAAATTAATGCACATTAGGACTATGCTAAGTTTAAGTATAAATATTATAGTGACAGAATAAATATTAGTGATATCATAATGTTAAACTTAATCGAATAACCACAATAAAAAACATAGTTAAATCATTGTGCTAACATTCTCTCGTAAAAAAACTAAATCTTTCTTAAAAACAAATATGATAAATAATCTATCTTTCAAAACAAATCTAAAAATAATCTCTTTAAAAACAAATCTATATTTAAAATATTAATTTTAATGTTAATATTAGTGTTAATTTAATGTTAATGTTAATATTAGTGTTAGTTTTAATATTAATTTTAATGTTAATATTAAAAATAATCTATTCTATCTTTTAAAACTAATCTATCTTTAAAAACAATCTGTCTTTAAAAATAAAATTTTAAAGAATAATCTCTCTCTCTCTCTCTCTCTATATATATATATATATATATTTTTTTTTTCTTCATATATATATATATATATATATATATATATATATATATATATAAAGACCATGTATATTTTTCATGGAAGCTATTTTTATTTTTTGTTTTATTTTCGTAAGTGAGATTTGGTTTTAGTTAATCATCCCGTAAGTTATTCCCCTATGGGAAGGTTGTTTCACACACACACACATATAAATAAAATAAAATTATATATATATATATATATATATATATATATATATATATATATATATTGGAACATGTAATTATACATGATCGCTCCTACTGGGATTCGAACAGTGCCCTCTCGGGTCACATGCCTCCACACTAGCCACTTGAGCTAAGGTCATTGACATATATATATATATATATATATATATATATATATATATATATATATATTGGAACATGTAATTATACATGTTCGCTCCTACTGGGATTCGAACAGTGCCCTCTCGGGTCACATGCCTCCACACTAGCCACTTGAGCTAAGGTCATTGACATATTGGAGGCATGTGACCCGAGAGGGCACTATATATATATATATATATATATATATATTGGAACATGTAATTATACATGATCGCTCCTACTGGGATTCGAACAGTGCCCTCTCGGGTCACATGCCTCCATACTAGCCACTTGAGCTAAGATCATTGACATATATATATATATATATATATATATATATATATATTGGAACATGTAATTATACATGATCGCTTCTACTGGGATTCGAACAGTGCCCTCTCGGGTCACATGCCTCCACACTAGCCACTTGAGCTAAGATCATTGACATATATATATATATATATATATATATATATATATATATATATATATAAATTTTTTTTTTCTTTCCAACGCGTGCGGGCTCAGTATAATCGTGTGTCCCACGCACACGATTCTTAGCCTGTCGTATGGAACGACTTTTGGAGTGCGGACATAGTCCGTTGGCCTTGTCATCATCGCCGTGCACACGCACCCCGCGCACTCCGCGCGCTCTAGAGCTCCGCTCGGCAGAACACCGTCTTTCGACGGCAGTTACTCAACACCTCGCTTTGCCCACGACGTCGAAGAGACGTCCTCGACGACTAAGGGTGACCGCCCGTACGACGGCCACTGATTCCCTGCCGTCTGCGACTACCGATTCCGCCCAGCCGTCCGTTCTATGCGCACGACGCGCATATTGGCGACGATCGCCGACGTCCTTACGCTCGAGCCTGCGATCGTTTATGGCGGACGTCTTCTCGTCGCCCTCAGCAGCGCCGCACGACGGGCCGCGTGGTCGGCCTGTCGCTTATACCCGTGGGCGAATGGTGTCGATTCTCCGATCCGTCGCACGACGACCGTGCACTGAGTTTGCTACACGGACGCCTCATTCTGTCCCACGCAGAAATATATATATATATATATGGGAGACAACCCAGGTGCTCGGTTTCAGTTCTAGTAATCTGCTATGGTTTCTCATCTTTCTCCGTGCTGAACAATGGAAACGTTCAACGAAAGCCGCAAACTTTGCCTAGTGAAGAAGAATTAGGTCATCAAAGACATGCAAGTCTCATACAATAACGTTCAAGGAGGTGAAGGTATAACACGATAATGCTAATCGAAGATGAAGATTACCGATTTATGAAATCAGAAGTAAGATGACATTTCTAAGTCCGATGTACCTACAATACACCACTCAAAATATCACAAACACTGGCATACTAAATCACAAACAATCAATTAATAGACAACCAAACCACAACCGATTCTTCTATATATAATGCAGTTTGGAGAACAATATAGGTCAAAACACGTAGCTATTTTCTCAACAATAGTTTTACTAGAGCCAAGTTGTTGCTGAGGTTTGACACAATGCTTAGGCCGGTCCCACATAGACTGTGGACAAAATTCATATTAATTTTTTAAACTTAATCAATGCTCGATCGGGTTAAGGATCTTAATCAATACACGATTGAGTTAAGAACTTTAATCAGATACACGATTGATTAAATATAACTAGAGCAAGTCCAACATAAGAAAGCAAGCTAATCCTTAGCCCCTCTCTCTGCAAGGCCTTATGAAGGACTACCAATCATCTTTCTTTTATTAATTATATTATGGAGATCTCATTCAGTGTGATTCTAATGTTCTTCCTTCTCCATGATACAATCTAGCAACCACAAACAATACTATATGTAATGTACTTATTATTATCTTCCTCAAGAAAAAAGTGTATTGATCTGTTTGCACGGAGGCACCGAGCGACACAAAAACACCATACTAAGCAATACTCGTTGCATCGAATAACCTTGTATTATGAATAAATCAGACTTGAGAATTTAGTTTTGTTTACGTGTCCGCGTGTCCTATGCGTCCTAAGGTTCGAGTATCAACTCTTACGATTTTTAGAGTTATTGCAAGTTCGTCACTAACCTGGCGTAATCTAAAACTGTTTTCGAATTGAAAAATGGTTCTTGCGGATTTTTGAAAAAAAATGACAATCTCCTTTGTATTTCTTGATCCGAAAACAATTCAAATACAATTTATAACGATCAAGAGCAACCCTCCATTGAATTTGCATGATACATCCTCCTCGGTGGACACTCATACGAGAATTCACAATATATAACATGTATACCAATATTATGAACTGACATGAGAATTTGCAATAATCCTTATGAGAGTTGCTTATCTAGCTATGTCGAGCAAAGGCATGGAATGCTACGCTCCAAAACATTATAAATTAACTAGAGATATCAAGGGTTAGGAAAATCTATAATTATAACAAGACATGTGAGATGATAAGTGTTTTAGGTTGTGTGACCACTTATAATTAGGTAATGCCTACACTCAAGTCTAAAGTTTATGGTTAATGATCAAACAAGAGTTGAATGCTAATTTTTATTAAATTGCTAAAAAATGAGTCGAAATATTTGTTTTTTGGGTTTCGGATAGCAAGCGAGCCCTAAGATACTAAGTATTGTGTTTGAATTCAGATTTGTTATTAACATAAATTTAAACAAGTTTAGGGTTGAATATTAATTAAGTGGTTAAAGATTTGTCGTGTCGCCTAGTTTTGTGCTATGATCTCTACTTGAATTATACTTAGAATACAATTATACTCTAGGTTGGATATACATTCAAATGATTCAAATGGTCATTATCGACGTATTCAAGAAGGATGTGCTGAATTTTAAGTTAATTTAGCATAAATTGGTCGAAAATTCAATTTTGGACCCGACGTGCCGTACACACTTTAAAATATAATCGAACTATCATAGTAGGTTTTATATGCTAAATCATATCAATTTTGATGTCAGAGACCTACACGTGGGTCGATTTACACAAATGTAGGTCAAAGGTTAGAAATTAGCCTCGACATGACGTAATTTCAACATTAAGTAATACTGATCCTACGACACACTCAAATTCTACACTGAAATATCCAACACGGGCCTATTCACTATGCACTACATGTTGGTCATGAATTAATTTGGGCATAAACGGTGTCTTGAGACCTCGAAATAATTTAGCATAAATTGGTCGAAAATTCAATTTTGGACTCGACCTGCCGTACATGTTTACTTTAAAACATAACTGAACTTGCATACTAGGTTTTATATGATCAATCATATCAATTTTGATATGATTGACCTACACATGGGTTGATTTACACAAATGTGGGTCGTGCTGTAGTCAAAGACTAGAAACTAGCCTCGACACGACCTAATTTCAACACTAAGCGATACGTAATTTCAACACTAACTGATACCGATACTACGACACACTTGAATTATATTCTGAAATATCCAACACGGACCTATTCACTACGCACTACACGTTGGTCGTGAATTAATTTAGGCATAAACGATGTCTCGGGAACTCGAAATTGAGTTGGACACACTCCAAAATCGAATGGGGGTACCTGATGTAAGCACAGAGCCAAATAACTTCACTTAGACTTAATTAGTGATCATATGTAAGTAATTACTCCTCTAAATCATTTCCGGACAGCGGTGCTTTCTTACAATTTCAAATTTGAGTTTTCCGATTTGTGTTGTAAACATCATGCAGTTGGAAAGCAATTCAAGAGTCCTATATAATTTAGACCCTAGTTATCATGTATTCATGAATAATTTTGCAACACAAACTTCTTCATGCATAATTCAAGCAGCATCCATTTCAAACTTTATCATGGTACAAATACATTTAGGTTTCTAATTCACAAATCTAGGGCTAGCATGTTAATACAATTTCAAGGTTAAAGACAGGAATTTGAGTTAGATTTTCATGGGATTAATTCAAGAATAGAATGACAAACATGTACGTTCATATAATCAAAACCACACGTAATCAGATTTTCAAACCACAAACCTAAAGATGACATGCTAGTGATATTAGGAATTGAGCACTTTAATTGAATGAATTCATGGAATGGAGTTCAAAGTTGGAATGTCCAAATTGAAGAATGTAACACAATTTAAATGAATTGGAAATGGGATTGTCTTAGGTTGGTGGAGAAAACCCCTCCTATCTTTTCTTTCCTTCTTTTTCTTTTTCCTCCTTTCCTTTCTCTTTCTTCCACTCTCCCTCTTACCTGTCCTCCTCCTCTCTTCGGATTCCACTATCGTCGGGACTGCAGTCGACATGCCGGCCTCCGGGATGTGGCTAGCGGTGGCTCGATGGTGGTGTGGTTAGGTGGTGGTGGCCTTCGTCTTCTTCTTGCTTCTTTTATTTCCTTTCTTTCCACCTCTCTTTTTTCATTTGGTTAAGTTATGAACACAAGGGGACGAGTCATGACTTAACATGACAAGTGGACCTCTCGTGGGTAAGTGCATGACACTTAGTCCATGATGTGTCCTAGATTTTTTTAAAATGAAATGAGAATTTTAAAGAAAATAAGAAGTGGTTTTTGGAAGAAAAAGAAAATAGTAATAATAATGAAAAATAGTTATTAATAAAGTCAAAAAAATTTGTACAAAGAACCAAATTTTACGGAGAGAAAAATTTGTGAAAATTGCAAAAAGAACAAAAACGTCTATTGTAAGGACGTATTGAATGAAAGTATTTTTTGATTCAATTAATACGCCATCAGAATGGCGTATCAATGCAAAAAAAAGCTCACTCCGAGGAGTATTTTCTTGACAATCTTTTAATTTTTTTAATGCATTAGATACACACATTGGAAGGGCATATATGTGCATGAAAACGTCCTTCCAATGGGCATTTTCTTTACATGATTGTTGGTCTAAAGATTAGCTTGTTCCATCCCTTCTTCCTCTCCCACTATACAAAGCAACCACATACATTCTCCATATCTACACCAACAACAAACAAATATTAGCTTCTTCCATTCTTTTTATTTATTTTGCAACTCTTCTCTAGTTCCAGTTCTGTTAGTTCATCTTATTTTTTTCGCTGATCCCTGAGGACTTCCACTTCCACTTCTTGGGGCGGATCTGAGTGGGAGAAGAAGGTTCGCTCCTCCGCTTGTGTTCGCAGACTCGACGGCCTCTACGTCTGTAGAAGCATGGGAATCACACAAAAATCATGTGCTCCAAACAAAAAAATGCACATGGGCGCATCCCTACGAGAAGAAGACTATATGCTGCAAGCATCATGCGCAAGGCATCTCATGAGCATAACCAAGCCGGCGCATCATAAAACAGCAGAAGCATGTGCTGCACCGTATTTAAAGACAAAAGTGCACAAATGGATTTCATTGATATTCATGATTACAGTACAGTGAAAGTCTATTACATAAATGGATTTTCATTGATATTCATGATTACATGGAAAATCTACTACAAAATTGGGCCTGCCTTAATTATTCAAGACATGCGCATGACTCTCCTCTGCCATGTGGATGAGCCGCTGGTAGACTGGAGTTTGGATTGGCAATCAATCCAAACCCGATAATCAACATCATGGCCACTCCGATAGCACCCGACGTCGTCTCGAGGTAGAACGCAGCTAGTGCGTTGCACGAACAAAGATTGCTCCGTCCATAGTCAGCCAAGTGCATCGCAGTCTTCTGACATATTTCTTCATCAAGGTGGTCGTTTCTTTGAACAAAGAGATCTACGATCTTAGACCATGGCTGGTACAACTCTTGCCAGACTTGCCAAGGAGGAGGCTCGCGGCCGTTGAAAGCCAGGGCTGTCTTGAACATTAAGTAGTGGGATGGACGAGAATGAACCAGCCTTTTCCCCCCCAAACACCCCTATTTATTGGCCAAAGCACGGTGAAAATCATGCGCCAAGTGGCAGGCAATCAAAAACTCCAAAATTAATGTGATGAACCTCACATTAATGACAACGAATCTCCCACCTCGATTTTGACTAAGCCCGGTCAAAAGTCATCACTTCAAGCCCCGCGTCATACGTATCGGCATCGTTTCAGGAATTTGACCAAACCATGCGCCTCCTCAAAAACGGGATAACAAGGCTATACTCAGTTAAATGATGCGCCAAATAGACCATGCGCCTCTTCAAATTATCTCACCAACATGTAATGCAACACTGACAAACGTGTGACATGTCAGCTGTCTCTCAAATATGGTGTAGCATGCGACTCGAAAGATGTGCAGACGACCGCTACACAACAGTCCAAGCGTTACCGTTCCTGACTCCATGCGTCTACTGTTCATGCGCTCATCATCCAGGAGCGCATCGAGGCCACTTCAGATAAAGACAAAGACGCTTTGTAGTTGAGATGACAACCAACATCAGCACATACGTCGGCATAATCATTATTCATTCGTCGGTTACAGCTGTGCCATGCCACGTGGCTTAAACCTGACTCTCTCACGTGTGCCTCTAAATCATACGCCCAGACTTGTGCGCCAAGTACCCTCATATACTGAATCTTGCCAGCGCATCAGATTTATTCTGTTCCAACAGATTGAGATCTTTGACCAATGTACACGTGCCATATGTCATTGACTCAGTCATGTTTATGAATGGGTGCCAATCATCCAAGATCTCAGCAACAAATGAATTCCAACAACTGCCACGTGTCAGCTCACCCGCAGTCCAACAGTGCATTTACAACAAATTCAGTTCAAATTTCATGCGCGTAATGCTCCTGCACCCTAAAATCCATGCACGCATCGCATATGCACGCATGAATATAGTTTTCTAGAATTGCTATAAATAGAAGGAGCCTTCCTTCATTTGATCGTCCGGATTATCCACATGGAGGCATCCAGAGTGTCAGAGCAAACTTCAGAGAGCCGAATTGCTGTCCACCTTGTCGTATAGCAGAATACTTGTAATTTTCCTTCGTCGTCAGATCGTTAACGGAATAAAGGAATCACTACAACATTCGATCTCCATTGTCATACTTTCCAGATCAAAAACTTTGTACTTAGAGTTCATGTTTAGGATTTTTTATACTCTTTTTTCGTTTAACTTTTTGTTCAAGGCAAACAAATGACGATTTTGCTAGGAAGTTCAATTCTCCTACGATGAGAAGATAGTGATGCAGTCCGATGATAATTTGCTGGGGTCTTCTCAAATGATGTTGGTCGTACGTTTCGACCAACAAACTTTTGAAGATATACTCTCTGGAGATGACACATGCCCTTCTCCTAGGCTGGCTAAGCCTAAAAAGATGCGTAAGACGTGGGTGCCTAAGGCTGTTCCGCCTCACCCTCGGTCTGCTGAAGATGCGCCTCTTGTCGCGCATGGCGCAATTCTTGCGCATGTACAAAAGAACTCTGAGGCGCAGGGCGCCCGACTTTCTGGTCCCAACAGCAAAGCCAATGTTGTCTCCACGGCAATACATGTCTTTGAGAAATGTAGTGCTGACTGTCAGTCCCAGTCCGTGTGCCCCCACGCGAAGGCGCAACACAAGAAGAAGGGCGCAGCCGCCCCCCAGCACAACAATCATTCGGCGCATGGAAAGAAATCTGTCTTTGACAGGATCTCTTGCCAAGCAGGCGGGAGGAATTTGGACTTTGATTACTATGCGCCTTCAGGTCCTAAGAAGTCCAAGGCAGCATGACCCATGCGTACTTAGCCTGCTGCCTCAACAGCCAACCAGAAGCATACATTGACTGTCATGCGCGCAGCTGATGGTAGGTTGTACAGAACTGACCCAAGTGCGTCTGCACAAGAATTGGGTCAGCTCTCCAAGTCTTCCTGTAACTTGGGCGCATTTCATACGCTGGAACCAAGCCAGGGAGCAAATCTTGTAGTGACAGATCGATGCGTCCAATTTGGCTGTGCGCATGGATTGGGTCTGTCTCACAATAGGTCTTCCAACAATGATCTGGGCGCATCTCATGTGCTGGAACCGGACCAGGGAGCACACCACTCGCATACACACCCAAGCGCTCGGCTTAGCCATGCGCATGAAGTGGGTGTAAATGTGAATCGGTCTTCGCATGATTTGCGTGACACGTCTAGTCACAAACGCAAAGCGAGGGAGACAATTGTTATGCATAATGTGTCTACTTCAAGGCATACTTTGTGCCAACATCATCGTCAACTGCTACTGTAACAAAACAGTAGCCCCTCCACCAACAAGGTAGTCCGTATTCTAATGACTGCTACCAGCAATACTGGTCCGACAACGTCTCGAAAAAGGGTGCCGACAGAAGACGAAGAAGAACTTTCTGTTGCTTCGTGCCATGCTACATGGAATTCACCTTCCTTAAAGAAGAGCTCCAAATCCAATAATCCTCGGTCTCAGCGAATGCATCAAAAAGCCGGCCCCGAGGCAACAAACTAGCAATGCCCAATAATGTGGTTTTTCAATATACCCGTTCAAAAACTAAGTCTTTCTCAGGGAAGACGGCTATTTCATCGGCACTACGAGCTGGAGGTAGTAAATCCCCAATGTTTCATGATAATCTTTCATTCCAACCAGGCGAGGTTTCTCATGGAACTGCCACTAATGCATCTGGGGTGTGTACTCTCAACAGGCTGGGGGTAACTAGCCTGAATTCTGAGGACGACGCCAATCTGCCAATCTTCCTCCAGGACAATGAGTCTCAAGGGTCTGAACCGGAGAGCGAGAGGTCCATTGTGCCATCCACTTTCTCTCATTTGATGTCGGTGTATATGACATGGGGTAACAACGGGGGAAGCAACGAAGGGTCAAATCATCAACAACGTATAGAGATTCTCGAAGCAAGTCTCCAGACGTTGAGTGAGTCTATGCAAGCTTTGGCCCAGGTGGTCTTGGAGCTCAAGGATTAATTGCTACCAAGGACCACCGCTCCAACCAACTAGGATCTGGGGACTAACGAAGAATCTAATGCACTCTCTCAGGTTTCACCTACGACTGAGAACCGTACTATGCCACGGTCATCTGCCCCGCCAGCGTCATATGCCATACATGAAGCTCTTAGGGAGTTGCATGCTCGCTTTGACGCCAAGGACAGGCGGAAGGAACTCCAAAACTTGGAATTCGGCAACCATATCCTTCTGAATGTAACAATGTGGTTTACCCTCCAAAGTATAAACCAGTGTTCTAAATGGCGGCTGCCTAGGCGGTAGGCAGTCTCTCTCCAAACCTCTTTTAGGTAGGCGGTGGAGTAGACGGCCAACGGAGGTTGGCTGGCATAAGCGGAGGTGAGACGGCGTAGGCGGGCGCCTAGGCGGAGCAATATCTAACAAAATATTTCGGCCATAAAGGTTTTTTAAGCATTATGGGCCTATGGTTCACTTTTACAAAGCTAAAACTTTATAAATTTTCGTTCTACAACTTAGTTATGCATGGAATACCCTTAAATATGCATATTATGCAAAAAACATTAGTAAAATAGTAAAAAATGTCCAAAATGCATCGACCGCCTAGGCGGCGCTTAGGTGGTAGACGGACTCTCTCTGTCGCGCACCCGCCTACCGCCATTTAGAACCTTGGTATTAACCACAGTCTTTGACTCCGTTCGATGGGAAGGAGTCATTCTCGTCGATTTTTGACATACTTCGCCTTCATGACGGGGGCACTTGCCAAAGGATGACGCCTTGCTCACAAATCTGTTTATCGGGGCATTGTAGAGGGTGGCATATGAATAGTTCTGTAGCTTTCCTGACAATTGCATCTCGTCCTTTGACGATCTCAAGCGCCTCTTCCTTTCGCGATTTTACGAAGGAGGGATTAGAGGTGAGCACATACCGAGCGCTACCGAAAAATCGACCGAATACCGATTCAAAATATTCCGAAAAATCGAACCTAAATTATGTACCGATACCGATTAAAATATGGTATAATGGTAGTGGTAACGGTTTGAATGTAATACCATACCGAAAATATCGAACCGAACCGATTATATATATATATATATATATATATATATATTGCTTGCTCATGAGATGGTGAGGGAGTTCAGCAAACCTGGGGGGATGAAGGCCCGTGTGAAGCTTGACCTCCGAAAAGCTTATGATACGGTCAACCGGGACTTCCTGTGTCACTTGATGCTTGCCATGGGATTCGACGAGAGGTGGGTTGCGAGAGTGAGGGAGTGCATTTGCTCCCCTACTTTCTCAGTCCTAATCCAGGGCAAGCCGCATGGCTACTTCAGGAGCAACAGGGGGTTGGGGCAGGGTGACCCCCTCTCCCCGTACCTATTTACCTTGGTGATGGAGTACTTCACTTGGATGATGGATACGGCGGTACATAGCAAGAGGATCGTTCCCCTTTTCCGGTTGGTGAGTCCGGTCGTATCCCATTTGATATATGCTGATGACTTATTGGTGCTCCTTCAGCCTTCCATGCGGGGCATGAGAGCGCTCTCTGACATTATGGAGGAGTTCGGGCGACTTTCTGGGCTCCAGCTCAACCGGGAGAAAAGCAGAGTCTACTTCAGCTCCCGGTGTACACAGCAGGAGGAGAGAGCCTTCGCCTTGGGAGTGGATAGAGGAGAGCTTCCAGTGAAATACCTGGGGTGCCGCTGACGGTCAACTATGCCAGAGACCAGGATTGTCACAGCTTGGTGGACTTTGCTCAGAGGAGAGTGGAAGGCTGGCAAGCTGCAGGTCTATCATTTGGCGGTAGGATTGAGCTGGTGCGTTCGGTTATTGCAGGCATCACGATGTTCTGATTCCAGTCTATCCAGTTCCCCACGGCTACTATCCGTAAAGTGGAAGCCATCTGTGCTGACTTCATATGGAGGGGCGGGATGCATGCGATCTCTTGGGACCAACTCTGTCGGCCTCGGAAGGAAGGGGGTGTGGGGTTGCGACCTCTTCATGAGGTCAAGAAGGCAGCTTGTGTTAAGATGGCCTGGAGATTCATCAAGGGAGGATCGCTCTGGACGAGTTGGATGGCGAACAGATACCTGAGGAGGACTAACTTCTGGGCCTGCAGGATAGACAACAATTACTCGGTTACGTTTAAGGCCATTCTGAGGTGTCGACCGGTGCTTCAGACCGCCATCTGCAGGACCATGAAGGATGGGACGACTACCGACCTTTGGCTAGACCCTTGGTTGGGTTCCAGATCCTTGCTCGAGCTTTTGGGAGGTCAGCTGGACAGAGAAGCGGGCAGGGGGCTCACTTGCAGTAGGATCATCAGAGATGGAGTCTGGAGACCAGAAGGATATCCATATACTGCCCAGCTTGCTGAAGAGATTAGACTTATTACTATTGACGCCAGCCAGCATGAGGATTCATGGAGCTGGGCAGGCCCAGGTACGGGGGACGGATCAGGCCTATTCTGCTTTCGTAGCTGCTACGATCTGGTTCGTACTCATCACGACCGGACTGAGGAGACGGACTTCATTTGGGGTAAGGGGGTTGCACGTAAAATGTAACTATGTGCATACCGACTTCTTCGGGGTAGACTAATGACGAGGGACAGACTCCTCAGGTTTGTGATGCAGATACCGGATGCCAAATGTGTGCTATGTAACGGGGAGGGGGAATCTATGGGGCATCTCTTCTTTGTATGCCCATTGACCTGGCACATTTGGACTGAGCAGTGTGCACAGCTGAGAGGAGGAGTTGGGATGGATCGAGACATCCGGAGCATTCTCAGCTGGATCCGAGACCACAGAGGCCGGGATCCGGGGTGGGCCAGAAGAGCCAGAGTGCGTCTCGCTGCGTCCGTTTGGCACATCTGGAAGGAGCGGAGCAGACGTATCTTTGAGGGCTTGACTACCCCCCTATTGGAATTCTACATAACATAGAATTCGATGTATCAGTAATGGCCCCATAATGTTATTATTTGGGGCATGGAAAGTTTTGATGTTGTACTGTAATACATTTTCCGCTTTATGCGAGGAATAAATTCACCCTTATTCCAAATATATATATATGTTATATATATATATATATATATATATATATATATATATATTCCGTTAGAATGTTGTTCGTGATTAATTTTATATTACTCTTTTTCATTTTTATCTTTGTTTTAGTTGGAAATTAGTTTGTTAGAACTTAGAATGAATTTTGGTGGACTTGAAGTTATGTTAAGAATACTAAGAATTGAGTTTTAGTCTTTCGAGCTTATATTTTTGTGTTTTCATATAATTTTGAAATGAATTTTAGTGTACTTAAACTTATACTAAGAATTAAACTTAGTGATCGCGTTAGATCTTTTAAGCTCTTTTTTAGGTGTTTGCGACTTGTTACATATTATTCTAATAAATTTGATTAATTGCTTGTTTGGTAGAGGCTTGGCTTTGAAATTTAATGCTTCCAAAAAAAAGTAAAAAATATTTTTCTAGGTTAAGAAGTTGTGTTGATTAATCAAATGTTAAATGGTAAAATACCGATACCAAACAAAAACCGACCGAATACCGATTTAACCGAAACCGAAAAAATCGATTCTAAATGGTACGATATTGGTATTGATTTTTTAAATACCGATTTAAAAAAATACCGAAAAATCCAACCAAATACCGACCGATTATACCAACGCTCACCCCTAGGAGGGATGGATATGACGATGTCTTCCCTCATAAACATCGTTCAGAAGGAAAAGGAGTCGGTCCGTGCCTACATCGAACGCTTCCGTCAGGCATCCTTGAGACTACCTCCTGATACTCTCGAGCCAGTATTGATGGACACATGTCGCAAGAACATGCTCCCAGCAATAAAGTTGTGGAACAACTCCACTCAGTGCACATAGTGGACAACATTTATTATTAGTGCCGATAGTGCTGAAAAGATTGCTAGGGAGGCACACTTACTCGTGGTAAACTTTCCTACTTTGACGATAAGGGAAAACGCCTCTCCGGCAGCAATCCTGCTAACAACAACAGAGACGGAAAAGAGAAACAAGCCCTAGCCGTCACATTTCTAAGGGTTCAGCATCCTTGAACCAAAGGCTGGCAGAGGCACCAAGGCCGAAGGACAATTATTCCTTCAACGATGACGACGTGTTGAAACTCTTCAACGTGCTGATGAAGGGCGATAAGCTCCAGCTTCCTCCCCCCAAGCGTCCTGATGAGGTGGACAATCCCAAGTACTGTCATTACCACCGATACGTTCACCATCCAACGCGTGACTGTTACGTGTTGAAGAAGCAAATACAACGGTTGATTGACGCTAAGGTCCTCTCACTCGACTATGAGGACAAGACGGTCACCTCAAACATGGTGACCCTCCAGTTTGGTAACTTCCCGTCAATGGAGGCCCAAGACGGTGTCATCCTGATTCCCAAGGCGACGATGGAGGTCATTAACCTTCCACCAGCCCGTAACAACGCCAAGGGGTTGGTTCCACTTACAATACTGCGATGCAAAGTTATGTGGGTCCACCCCGATCTCGCTCCGGACTTTATGCAACTGATGGTACGTACCGTCAAGGGGAAGAAGTCCAAGTCGTGTCGCATGGTCTCCGCTGCGACCGTTTGAAGCGCTGGTTGGCAAAACCCGGTCAGGTCTATCCTACCAGCAGGAAGGCAACCCGGCTCCGGAGGAAGATGCACCTCCACCTCCTACGACTACTGAACCCGATACTTCGGAAGCAGGTCCGTCCTAGTCTCTGTGATGGATAAACAAAATAGAAGGAGACTCGCTTCGATAAACCACTAATGAAGGATTCTGCAGTGAGGTTAATCAAGCCATACAACTTCCACATATTGACACAACTTGCCAACAATCCCGCGAGGTTATCACTCTTCGAGCTTCTCCGTCTCTCCAAAGAGAGCCGGGATATCTTGAGAGAGGCGTTTGCAACATGCTGACTCCTTTCTCAGTCAGATCCACCAGCCTGAAGAAGACCCTGCAGCTTGCCCACATTGTCATAGTGTGGTCGAAACGATCCCAAACATCACTTTCTCTCAATAAGACATGTTGAAGAATAACATGCACAATAGACCTTTGTACTATACAGGGTATATTGGCGCTATCAAAGTGGATCAGATGGGATCCGGGATCTTCTTTCAGCGTCATCCCCCGGAGCCTGCTCCAGACTCTGGACATATCGATGCATCATATGACTGCTTCTAGCATAACTATCAACGGCTTCAACGCTGGCAGAAGCAGCACCTTGGGCAAGATTCGCCTTAAGTGCCAAATATGCGACTTGCAAACAGAGGTGACATGTTATGTCATTTATACCAATGTATCCTACAATGTCTTGCTTGGACGTCCATGGATACATGAGTACATGATAGTGCTGTCCACGCTCCACCAATGCATGAAGTATGTTGACAGCAACGGGCGGGTCAGGACGGAGTTTGTTGACGTTGATCCCTTCAAATGGATCGAGGTCTACTATGCTAACGCATATCTTTACCAGTCAGTCCGTCAGGAGGAACAAGACGATGACGCCGATGATGAGGCAGAGGCGAAGGCGAAGGCGAAGGCGAAGGCGAAGGTGAATTCTGATGAGCCTGTGAGGGTTCGTCTCAAGGGACGCGCTCCCAACATATCAGCTCCCCTGGTTGTCAAACTCCAGAGAAGGACTCAAGAACCTCTCGTGGCTAAACTCTATGGAAAGCCATAAGATCATTTGTAGTCAGACTCCCAAGAAGAGCTCCACGTCCGCCATCAAGAGAGAACCAGCCAGCTTCAGGGACCCCGACACCTCTAGTTGTCAAACTACGGAAAAAAGCTCCTAAACCTCCACTCGCAGCAATTGCAGATAGTGAGTCAGATGAATATATAGCTGCCCATGCTGATGTACCGTCACTAGATGATATAATCCCTAGTGACCAAATTCTATATTTTATCAATAAAGGGTTATCTTTGAATTATCCTGATCTTGCACAGTAGAATGTCATGTATACCTTAGATAACGCTTTAGGCTCGCTACAAACACAAATAACAACCGCTAATGTCGTAAACCGGGTCCTCCCATCCCGAGTGCTTGCTTTGTAGTTCCAGCCAGAAAGAGGGAGGAGAAGCCCATTATCTTCGGTAAGGTGGATCGTTACCAAAATCTTTCCCAAGTTGAACGGAGCCCGATAACGGCAAGATGCAAATCTACCGTTATACTCCTCAAGCAAAACACCTCATCCAAAACCAAAAGATAGATTACGACTTGAACAACGGCAAGGGCCTAAATTATGGTAATGGTCGACGCCTACCCGTACGCCTTCCGCTCCAAAAGGTAAGCCTCAAGATTACTACAATTGCACTCGCCGTGGGCTAGGCTATGTGACGCCTCCAACAACTCTAGAGAGTTCGGAAGACGTAGTTGGGATGCACTCTCACTCGTCCGAATCCTCTACTTGGGACTCTGATACAAGCATCGACCAGATCTTCAGGAAAACATTGTCTGTCAACATGGCATCGGCAAACCCTCCTGACGAGGACGATGACCAGACACTGGAGTTATTCGAAGAAGATGGGCCCAATGCCTAGGATCTCAATAGGAGTTGCTTTTCGTGCAACGAGAACCTCCCACCGAAGATGAGGTCGCGCAAATCCTGACGAGGACGATGACCAGACACTGGAGTTCTTCGAAGAAGATGGGCCCAATGCGTAGGATCTCAATAGGAGTTGCTTTTCGAGCAATGAGAACCTCCCACCGAAGATGAGGTCGTGCAAATCGACTTAGGCGATGAGTCCTCGCCCAAACCTATCTTCATAAGTAAAATCCTGTCTGGAGAAGACCGTGAATGCTTGGTACAACTTATCCAGGATTATATCGACGTTTTCGGCTATAGTTATGAAGATATGCCGGAATTAGACCCACAAGTTGCAATGCATAAACTCAACATCCTACCAAATGCTAAGCCTGTCAAACAGCACCGCAGTGTTTCCGCTCCGATGTCATAGATGCCATCAAAACTGAGGTGAATAAACTTATAGCAAGCGGTTTCATTCGCGAGGAACAACATCCAGATTGGATAGCCAATGTTGTTCCTGTCACCAAAAAGCCGGAAGATTCGGGTCTGCATAGACTTCGGGACCTCAATTTAGCCTGTCCGAAGATGAATTCTCTCTCCCGAACACTGACGTGATGATTGACAACATATGTGGCTTCGAACGCATGTCTTTCATGGACAGATTTTGGGCTACAACCAAATCAAAATGTTCTCAGATGACGAAAAGCACACGTTCCAAACGCCAAAAGGAATCTACTGTTATTAGTGATTCCTTTCGGTTTAAGAAAATGCATGGGCGACATATCAGTAGGTATGAGCACCATATTCCGTAAATACCTCCGCAAACAGTAGAATGTTATGTTGATGACATCGCTGTTAAACCTGAGTAAAGGCGACCATCTGAAGGACCTAAAAACTATGTTTGATCTGATGCAAACACATCAGCTGAAGATGAACCCAACTAAGTCTTTCCTGGGGGTTTCTAGCAGCAAGTTCCGGTTTTCATTGTAATGGCAAAGGACATTCACATCGACCCTGAGATGACCAAGGCATTCTTGACATAAATCCACCGAAGAATCTTAGAGAGCTTCGTGGCTTGCAAGGACGTTTGGCATATATCCAAGATTCATAGCAAATCTTTCCGGACGATGCCAACCCTTCACCAAGCTAATGAGAAGGGAGTTTCTTATGGCTGGACCAAGAAATGCCAGCAAGCATTCAACGACATTAAGAATACCTCATGAATCCCTTATTTCTGGTGGCCCAAGTCGTAGGGAGACTCTTCTTGCTTTATGTCCGTGCAATGGACTATTATCTTGGCACTCTGCTAGCTCAAAAAAGCGATGCAGGCCATGAACACGCCATATACTACCTCAGTCAGACGATGATTTGCATCGAGCACCGATACAATCCTGTTGAGAAGGAATGTTTGGCTTTGGTGTTTGCCATACAGAAAACTCGTCATAATGTAGCGGGGCATGCAATCTACGTATTTTTCGGGTCAATCCTCTCAGAGTTCTCATGACTAAGCCGAGAGCGCTAAACTCCCGGCTAGCCACATGGACAATTTTGCTATTACCGTACGACATGGTGTTCGTCCCGCATAAGGCGGTCAAAGGTCAAGCACTGGCCGATTTCCTGGCGGCACACCCTGTACTAGAAACGTCAAAACTCTAAGATGGTATTCTAGATGAGGTCTTAGAATCCAACACAGTCGTAGAGGAGCCCATATGGTGAATGTTTTTCGACGAAGCCTCAAGAACAGGACCCAAGGGCGAAATTGTCGCAGGAGTGGGGGTGGTCCTAGTTACCCCTGAGGGCCTGGTCATTCACCATGCATACTCCCTCATGGAACCATGCACCAACAATGTGGCGGAATAGAATGCCCTCATCATTGGACTCCAACTCGCTAAATAGTTGGGGGTTGACTATCTAGAGGCTTACGACGATTGAAGTTGATAGTAATCAAGTCAGAGGCCAATATGAGGACTTGCTCCCTTACCATCAGGCTGCGGTCAACATAATTTCCAACTTTACATGGTTCTTTATAGAACATGTACCTCGGCTGCAGAATCTGCTCTCGCTGGCCTCGTCGCTTCCTTAGCAGCTCTCGTCGGGACCCAATACTCCGTCATAGTGATGGGTCGAGAATTGGTGTGTCCCAAGAACAACCTATGCATGTGTTTGGACTACTCTGTGTAGACGAACACTAATATTGACTTCTGGGATTGGCGATTCTTATTCATAGACTACGCAGTCTACGGGATCCTCCCTGATGATCCGAAGGAAGTTGCTTCTGTTAGAAGACGCTCTCTCGGATTCTATTACGATACAACCACTAAAATGTTGTATCGCCGCTCTTTTGACAGACTCCTCCTCCGATGCCTGTCGGACGTCGAAGTAAAGGAAGCACTCCGGGAAGCACGTGATGGTACTTGCGGAGCTCACCAACCCGGTCCTAAGTTGTAGGACCGACTCCGACATATGGGCTACTATTGACCCACGATGATGGCAGATGCTGTTGAGTTTGCCAAGAAGTGTAGAGCACGTCAGCTACATGCCAACTTCATCCATCAACCCTTCGAGTTCCTACACCCCACGGCTGTGGCTGGCCATTTGAGGCATGGGATATGAAGATCAATGGACCGATCAACCCTCCGTCCTCTAAAGGGCACCGGTTAATCCTCGCCATCACCGACTACTTTTCTAAGTGGGCAGAGGCAATACCACTGGTTGAAGTGAAAACCTCCAACGTGATTAGCTTTGTCAAGTACCACGTTATCTACTGTTTCGGGATGCCTCGAAGGATCATCCACGACAACGACCCTCATTTTGTAAGCCACGCCTTCCATAGGTTTTGCAATAAAAACCAAATACAGAATGTAGCCTCAACAACCTACAATCCAGCAGCGAATGGATTGGCAGAAGCGTTCAACAAAATAATTGTTAAGCTACTTAAGAAGTCATGTCATCCAATAAACGCGACTGGAATGAGAAGCTGGGGGAATGTCTTTGGGTTTATTGCACGACGGTCCGAACTCCAACCGGCAATACGCCGTTCTCTCTGGTTTACGGGAGCGAACCAGTCCTTCTCTTGGAAATCCAGATCCCCTCTCCACGGGTAGCTATTATCAACCAGTTGACGGGGGAAGACAACCAACGTCGTTAGTTACAAGAGTTGGAAGTGCTGGATGAAAAACGTCTTCTAGCCCAACGCATCGAGCTTTACCAAGTGCGAATTTCTGGAGCTAACAAAAATGTCATGGAAAGGGTATTTCAAGTGGGTAATCTCGTACTGTCAGTAAGAAGACCAATCGTCATGACTCACAAGACAGCCGAAAAGTTCCAGCTAGGGTGTGCATCGGTCGGTGGTCGACCTATTTGATCACAACCAAAGTCGAATCGAAGTTAATCGGTTTGAAAATAATTACAGCTGAACCAAACCAACCAATTGGTTGGTTCGGTTTTGAAATCGTCCGACTTGTTCGGTTTGGATTGGTTCGGATGATCGATTTTGATTAGACAAAACATTTTAAGTATATAAAAGTGTTTCACAAAGTAAATTCACAAAAAAAAACTTTAACCAACTCCTGTTTTGAAGATGTTTGAGATACCAAAGTGGACAGTACTTCTAAGTAAATCACTTGCATAATAAATTTCTTCCACAAATCCAAAATTCTAAAAAAGACCATAATGCTAATAGATCTATGAACTGAAGATGGAAAATAAACATATTACCTGGAGTGGCCGGCAAAGACCTGGAACAGTCACTACATGTAACATATGTTTACACTGTTAGGAGAGAGATTTTAGAATATGAGCAATCGCCTCCATATTCCAAAGTCTAACGACTCCAAACCGTGAGATGGATAAGTTGGACCGGATATAAATTTAATTTTACACTCTTACTAACTGGGTTCGGTTTGGTTCAGTTTAAGTGGTTTTTGGAATGACCAAACCGTGAACCGAACTAAATCGATCGGTTTTTTAAATGGTCCAGTCGAACCAAACCGACCGGACCATCGGTTCGGTTAAAAAGATCGATTCAGTTTGGTTTGATTCAATTTGGTTGGTTTGGTCCAAATATGCACACCCCTACTTCAAGCCTAAGCGGGAGGGCCCTTTCGTGGTAGAGTCTGTGTATTCTAACGGCGCCTACCGGCTCGCGAAACCTAACGAAGATTTGCTAATGATGCCCATCAACATCAAGTTTATCAAAAAGTACAATGTTTAATCCTAGCATGTGCTTTCCTACCCCCAACGAAGCCTAACAATAGTGCAGGATTTTTCGCTGAATCCCATCCCAAGCGGAGCCACATAAAACATGCAACAGGGCCCAGAAGCCCTCAAAATGCCTCATGTTCATACCACCAGCATACCACCAGCAGGGGTCGCAAAAGTTTTTTTCTGACACAGATTATAGTTCATGTCCATATTACGTTTGAACTACCCAGTTGTCATTTTCCCCAGCTAAATTCAGCAAATTTGTCCTCGGAACCAGTTGCTCTAGGTTATCTTCTTATAATCTTCCCCAGTAGAAAACATTCACTTCCATATCGTCTCTGAATTGTTCTATACGTCCCTATAGAATTTTATCTTACCGCATTCGTATAACCTCTGAGTAAGATGCTTCTAAACAAATGTTACTACGTCCATATTACCTCTGAGTAAACATTCTTACCTAGCAACCTCTGTGTTGCTATTAACCCAGTAGAAAATATTCACGTCTATATTGTCACGCCCCGATTCCGTAGAATCGATAGTCGTCCCCCGGGCGTGATGCCGTGCGAACCTAAGTTGCGATCGCACAAGGCATAGTCATAAGGTTATCCGAAACACAACATCAAGTTAGAGTACGCAGAGAAATTGAATGAACACATTTGAAATAGAAATAGACTTTTTCATTGATAATAAAAACTTTACATTGACTTCTTTACAATTATTGCCGCGCGGGCTATAACATGACTCGACTTACAAAATGAACGCCGATGCGATAGTCGTTCCATACATTACATCCCTTTTTACAAGCAAAAACTATTACGCTTTCCACCTGGGATTGAGGGAAGCCGAGCCGCCATCTATTCTTCTTTGTACTGAGTGCGGAGTCTTCAAAAGGATTTCAGAAACACAAGCCTTCACACGCGGACGAGGCTTCAAAGGGTTCTCTTCGCCTTGAGCTTTCAAGTGGCACGCCCTTCGTAGTTCGGGGTACCTGCGTGGAGAGCGAGGATCAGTACATTACACTTTGTACTGGTGCGTGGCAAGTTAAGTTCCAAGCTCTCATTTGGTTGATAAGTTTATATGACTTAGAGTATGAATGTTTCTAACCATCCTAATGAATTTCAAACAAGCATATGACAAGCATAATGAAATTTACGTTGAAACTTACCCCGGCGGGCCGCGCCGCGCCTTATGAAACTTACTATGTTCTTCCCTGTCAATTGTTATCATTTACATACCAAGTGCAATATTGCGTGTGATTGGCCACTGGCATGACAAGCCATTCTGGACTATAGCTTTGTTAGCCGGGGCCCTTGCAGCGCAAGTAGCGAGCCCCGCTGCAAGTCCCCGCTTAACCCGTGCTATCATCCAGCACAGCTATACCGTGTTTCCTCCTAGGCCGAGTCGATCCCGTGGCCGCGGGTTGTCGCTCGAGGAAACTCTCCCTTGTCGACAAGTTGTCCAATGACCGAGTTAAGACACTATTCAGTTGTTAAGGTATTGCCCACTTTTACTTTAAATCTTGACCATTTTACCGTGCCCGTGCCTCTGCATTCAATCTTTCCTCCACAACAACACTATTGATTTACTTAAGAAGGGGTCGAGAAGAGAAGGGTCAGCCACTCACCTTGAGTTTACTTCGGCGAGAGGACTTGTTGGTCGCGCTAGCCGTCGCCTACGCGATTACCTGAAATCGCACAAGCAACCGATTAGAACACTGCATTATTCAAGGAGTTCGATAGGAAATGCGAGTTCGAAATGCAAGCCATGAAACCATCGAAAACATTCACGAAAGCGCATTCAGAAACAAAGCCAAAACCAACGCAAGCGGCGTGAAAAACAGAGCAACGGGAGGTCTCTCCCGACTCAGCCGCATAGTCAATCCTCGAGGCGCAACCCGCTGAATATGGGACTTGGTTCCGAAGAAAACATTCCATAACGAGGAATGGATCTTAATTCAACCGTTCCCGTTCGATCGACTCGGTCGATCCTGACCTATCGGTCCCGACCGAATCGATAGCGACAGTGTTCCTTTCTCGCGCACCCCGTGGACAGAGTACGGGGCACGATGTAGGGACGGGGCACTACACCATAACCACTAAGAAAAAGTTTCGTCCTCGAAACTTAAAATAGAACCTACCTCTACGAGAACAACGAAGGGAACTTCTCCTTCATTTCTGACTCAAGCTCCCACGTCGACTCCTCGACTGAATGGTTTCTCCAGAGGACGCGGACGAGGGGAATAGCACGGTTGCGGAGAAGTTTATCCTTGCGCTCCAAGATTTGCACCGGCTCTTCGACATATGACAAGTCCGCCTTCAGGTCCAGCTTACCCAAATCCACAACATGGCTCGGATCATGCACGTACTTCCTCAATTGCGATACGTGGAAGACGTCATGTACCTCTGACAACGCAGGCGGCAAGGCGATTTGGTAAGCTACCGGGGCGACTCGCTTCAATATTTCGAACGGGCCAACAAATCTTGGGCTCAATTTCCCCTTCGCACCGAACCTGGAAACTCCACGCATAGGCATCACCTTCAGGAATACATGGTCGCCTTCCGAGAACTCGATGGGGCGTCGGTGCGTGTCAGCATAGCTTTTCTGCCGGCTTTGTGCTATCTTCATCTTTCTCGTATCAACTTGACCTTCTGCACAGTCTGCTCCACCAGCTCCGGACCAAGTATCTGCGTTTCCCGACTTCATTCCAGCAAATGGGTGATCTACACTTCCGGCCGTACAAAGCTTCATACGGCGCCATTTGGATTCTGGACTGATAGCTGTTGTATGCAAACTCGGCCAGCGGTAAATGGACGTCCCAACTTGACTTCAAGTCGATCGCACAGAGTCGTAACATGTCTTCGAGAATTTGGTTCACCCGTTCTGTTTGGCCGTCAGTCTGAGGATGATAAGCTGAGCTGAACTTCAACTTGGTCCCAGTGCTGAATGAAGACTACTCCAGAAGCGCGCTACGAACCGTCCATCCCGATCAGAGACGATAGAAACTGGGACCCCGTGCAGCCGAACTATTTCAGCAAGGTATATCTGAGCAAGGCGGTCGACGCTCCAAGTAACTTTGATGGCGATAAAGTGCGCTGACTTGGTTAGTCGATCGACGATGACCCAGACGGCGTCGTTTCCCCGCGGCGTCCTCGGTAAGCCAACAACGAAGTCCATAGTGATGTGATCCCACTTCCACTCTGGAATGGCGAAGTTCTGCTATCTCCCCGCCCGGTCGCTGGTGCTCGGCTTTGACTTGCTGACAGGCCATACATTTTGACACAAAGAGCGCTACGTCCCTCTTCATGCCGTGCCACCCAAAAGACAATGCGGAGGTCCTTATACATCTTGGTGCTGCCAGGATGCAAGGAATATTTTGCATAGTGCGCCTCCGTTATTATCTCCTTTCTAAGTTCTACGTCGTCCGGTACGCATAGCCGTCCCTTCACGCGCAACACTCCCGACTCGTCCTCTGCAAAGTCAGACGCTTTCCCTGTCGATATCAGCTTCCGCATCTTCTCCAGGTAGGGGTCGTCCCTGTGCAGACTTGATCCTCTCCAGTAGGCTCGGTTCCACCCGTAGTTGCACTAGTTTCACGTCTCTGAAACGAACTCGGAGTTCAATGCCCATTCCTTCCAAGTCACGCAGCAGTCGATCGTTGATGCATAACGAAGCTAAGTACTTCCGGCTCAGCGCATCCGCTACCACATTTCCCTTGTCCGGCGTTGTAGTCGATTGATAAGTCATAGTCTTTGATCAGCTCGAGCCATCGTCTCTGCCGCAAATTTAATTCTTTCTGGGTGAAGAGATAGTTGAGGCTTTTGTGGTTCGTATAAATCCTGCACGCCACGCCATAGAGATGTGACGCCACAGCTTCAACGCAAACAACATCGCCGCAATTCTAGTCATGCGTGGGAGTTCTTCTCGTGCGGCTTCAGCTGCCGGGAAGCAAAAGATATCACCTTATCCGGCTGCATGAGCACACACCCCAAGCCCTGGCCAGAAGCATCGCTGAAGATCTGAATCCCTCCTCCCTTCAGGAAGAGCAGTATCGGGACCGAAACGAGCCGTTGTTTGAGCTCCTGGAAGGAAGCTTCACAGTCGTCTGACACTTGAATGCGACTCCTTTCTTGGTGAGGCGAGTCAACGGCGATGCAATCTTCGCGAAGTCCTTCACGAACAGCGTCGTAGTATCCCGCCAAGCTAGGAAGCTTCGAATTTCGCTAACTGATGCGGGCCGTTTCCAATCAGCAACTGCCTCGACTTTCTTCGGATCGACTGCGATGCCCGCGGCGGAGATGATGTGCCCAAGGAATGAGATGCTGTTCAGCCAGAACTCGCACTTGCTCATCTTCGCGTACAACTGATTCTCTCGAAGGGTTTGGAGTACCGTCCGCAGATGCTCTGCATGTTGCGCTCGATCCTTCGAGTAGACGAGGATGTCGTCGATGAAGACTACTACGAACTTGTCAACGAACGGACGGAACACCCGATTCATTAGATCCATGAAGACGGCAGGGGCGTTTGTCAGACCGAACGACATTACCAAGAACTCGTAGTGGCCGTAACGAGTGCGGAAGGCAGACTTCGGCACGTCATCTGGCTTGACTTTGAGTTGGTGATAACCCGATCGTAGATCAATCTTCGAAAACACCGTTGCACCTTGGAGCTGGTCGAACAAGTCGTCGATGCGGGCCAGGGGGTATTTGTTTCGAACGGTGGCTTTGTTCAATTCCCGATAGTCAATGCAGAGCCGCATCGATCCATCCTTCTTCTTCACGAACAGCACGGGCGCACCCCACGGCGAGACATTCGGACGGATAAACCCTCTGTCGAGCAATTCCTGAAGTTGTGCCTTCAATTCTTTCAATTCTGCAGGGGCCATTATGTACGGAGCCTTCGAGATCGGCCGGGTGTCGGGGAATGTGTCGATGGTGAACTCTATTTCTCGATCGGGCGGCATGCCGGGTAACTCGTCCGAGAACACGTCTGGGAATTCTGCCACAACGTCGGTCTCTCCCGCGTTTGCACCATCCTGTCGCATGTCTCGAACGGAAGCTAGATAGCCTTCGCACCCGGAATGCAGCATCCGTCGAGCAGATATTGCGGAGATCACCATGCAGGTCGGCGACGCCTCACCACACGAGTAGCAGAATTCAGGCACTCCTGGTATACGGAATGTGACCTTTTCAGCACAGTCTATAGTTGCGTTGCACGGACCGAGCCAATCCATGTCCAGTATGATGTCGAAGTCCTTCATATATAGAACTATCGCATCAAGACCGATCTTTTGACCGCCGATACAGATAATGCTGCCGGCGCAAGCTAAGTTTGTGAGAATTGGTGCACCCGAAGGTGTGCTTACGCTAAGGTCGAGATCTAATGATATTACAGGAAATTTGTGCTCGGCGGCGAAGTCCGCCGATATGAAAGTATGCGAGGCGCCTGAATCAAATAACACACGAGCAGGTACATTATTGAAATTTATTATACCTGTCACAACAGTGTCGGAAGTATACGCCTCGTCTCGAGTCATGGCAAAGACACGCCCTGTGCATTAGGGCGTCGGGCTTGGTTGTAGGGTTGAGTGGGCTGAGGGGGTCGGGGTGCCTGTCCTCGATTCTCTTGACGGTGTTGTTGTGGTGGTGCGTTGGGATGATTTGGTTTCCGAACCGGGCATTCTCGGAATTGGTGCCCCCTTTGTCCGCAAAAGAAACATCCTCCTTCGTGAACACGACAATCATTGGGATGGTGGCCAGGGTTGTGACATTTGCTGTAAGGAATCAGAGGGGTTCGCCCTCTGTTGCTGCCATTATTTGGACGCTTTGAAGCGTAGTTGTTTCCTCCCGTATAGCTAGGACGTTTGTGATTGGAGTGGCGCACAACGTCGTCAGCACTGGAAGGATGCAGGTTCTCAACGCGGAGCGCGTGATTCAGAGCCTCGCCCACGGTCTTGTACTCCGGGACCCGACATGCGCACCGATAGAGTGTCGCAGACCCACTTCGAACCGTCGCACACGGCACTCTTCGGTCGGCAGAAACTGGCCAGCAAACTTAGACAACTTGTTGAATTCTGCGGCGTACTGTTCTACTGTCCGACTCCCTTGCTTCAACTGCATGAATTCATTTTCCTTCGCTTGAAGAATGGCTGATGGAAGGTACTGGAGTTCGAAAGCTTTGCGGAACGTGGCCCAAGAGATTGGCGCGGTGGTGTTGTCCGGTCGGATCGCTCGCTTGCGTACAGCCCACCAGTCGTGCGCGTTCAACCGTAGTTGAAGTTGTGCGCAGACGACTTGCTTCGATTCTTCAATGCCAAGAAGCTCAAAGTGATCTTCCAGCTCTTCCAACCAGTCGATCGCCATGGAAGGGCCTTCGGTACCGCTGAAGGAAGTGCGGCACGCCTTTTTGAATTCTGACACTTCAAAGTTGTACTTTTTCGGTGCCGCTGGTTGACGCTCGGTCTCCTCCGTATCGACTTCAATGGGTTGGATCGTCGACACGGTGGCAGCAGGTGCGGTGACGGTGGGCGCAGTCGCAGAATTTTCGTTGGCCGCCATTGTCTGGACGATCTGCTGCAGGGTATCTAACTGCTTTCGTTGAAGTTTGGCATGTGCGTCAAAGCGAGCTTCGAAGCGAGCTTCGAACTGGGCCTGACGTTCCTCTACCTGTTGATGTCGGTTCTCGGACTGGTTTCGCTGCGCCTCCATCATGCGCAGCATCCTTTCGATGGTATCGTTAGAAGATCCGGCCCGCGGACGATGCGAACTACTAGAGCCGCTTGAAGCGCTCTGTTCTTGCTCGGCCGTAGGTTCCGTCACTTCTGCGATACGAAGGCAAACGCATCAGTCACAAATTTTTACGGACTCATTGTATGGAACAACTTATCTCATCGATGCGAGGTCAAAGGTTTTGGAACTCTAGACGCGAGGCCAAAGGATGTAAAGCCGTGCTCTGATACCATTATGTCACGCCCCGATTCCGTAGAATCGATAGTCGTCCCCCGGGCGTGATGCCGTGCGAACCTAAGTTGCGATCGCACAAGGCATAGTCATAATGTTATCCGAAACACAACATCAAGTTAGAGTACGCAGAGAAATTGAATGAACACATTTGAAATAGAAATATACTTTTTCATTGATAATAAAAACTTTACATTGACTTCTTTACAATCATTGCCGCGCGGGCTATAACATGACTCGACTTACAAAATGAACGCCGATGAGATAGTCGTTCCATACATTACATCCCTTTTTACAAGCAAAAACTATTACGCTTTCCACCTGGGATTGAGGGAAGCCGAGCCGCCATCTATTCTTCTTTGTACTGAGTGCGGAGTCTTCAAAAGGATTTCAGAAACACAAGCCTTCACACGCGGACGAGGCTTCAAAGGGTTCTCTTCGCCTTGAGCTTTCAAGTGGCACGCCCTTCGTAGTTCGGGGTACCTGCGTGGAGAGCGAGGATCAGTACATTACACTTTGTACTGGTGCGTGGCAAGTTAAGTTCCAAGCTCTCATTTGGTTGATGAGTTTATATGACTTAGAGTATGAATGTTTCTAACCATCCTAATGAATTTCAAACAAGCATATGACAAGCATAATGAAATTTACGTTGAAATTTAACCCGGCGGGCCGCGCCGCGCCTTATGAAACTTACCATGTTCTTCCCTGTCAATTGTTATCATTTACATACCAAGTGCAATATTGCGTGTGATTGGCCACTGGCATGACAAGCCATCCTGGACTATAGCTTTGTTAGCCGGGGCCCTTGCAGCGCAAGTAGCGAGCCCCGCTGCAAGTCCCCGCTTAACCCGTGCTATCATCCAGCACAGCTATACCGTGTTTCCTCCTAGGCCGAGTCGGTCCCGTGGCCGCGGGTTGTCGCTCGAGGAAACTCTCCCTTGTCGACAAGTTGTCCAATGACCGAGTTAAGACATTATTCAGTTGTTAAGGTATTGCCCACTTTCACTTTAAATCTTGACCATTTTACCGTGCCCGTGCCTCTGCATTCAATCTTTCCTCCACAACAACACTATTGATTTACTTAAGAAGGGGTCGAGAAGAGAAGGGTCAGCCACTCACCTTGAGTTTACTTCGGCGAGAGGACTTGTTGGTCGCGCTAGACGTCGCCTACGCGATTACCTGAAATCGCACAAGCAACCGATTAGAACACTGCATTATTCAAGGAGTTCGATAGGAAATGCGAGTTCGAAATGCAAGCCATGAAACCACCGAAAACATTCACGAAAGCGCATTCAGAAAACAAAGCCAAAACCAACGCAAGCGGCGGGAAAAGCAGAGCAACGGGAGGTCTCTCCCGACTCAGCCGCAGAGTCAATCCTCGAGGCGCAACCCGCTGAATATGAGACTTGGTTCCGAAGAAGACATTCCATAACGAGGAATGGATCTTAATTCAACCGTTCCCGTTCGATCGACTCGGTCGATCCCGACCTATCGGTCCCGATCGAATCGATAGCGACAGTGTTCCTTTCTCGCGCACCCCGTGGACAGAGTACAGGGCACGATGTAGGGACGGGGCACTACATATATCACCTCTAAATTATTTTCATGTACCCTCACAGAGTCATACTTTTCCACGTTCGTATAACCTCTGAGGAAGATAACTCTACTATGATTCAGTGTTTACCATGTTCACACTATCTCTAAGTAAACATACTTACCAATCGACTTTTCACCACCACGTCCATAATACCTGTAATGGTGTTTGTCATCTCAGCTTACCATTTGTGCCTAATTCTAGGTGCGATGAAGATGTTAAGTCCACAAAAATATTCCCAGCGGAACTACTCTATCCTATCACGTCCACCTTACCTCTGATAGGATTCTTATCATTGCAAAGTCTATAATACAAATATTTCGACAAAAGACGGTCTTTATTTCTTTTGCACCAAAAAGGAAGAAGGGGTTGCTTTTGAATCGATATTGGCATTGCCTGGGTCTTCTTTGAGCTAAGAGTATATACTATATTATGATTGATTACTAGCAGTAATAGAAGAGAAAGAAATAGAAAGAGATCCTATTGAATCACTATATTTCAAAAGAAAAAGAAAAGTTCTTTCTTAAACCAAAAGAGAAACGGAAAGGACAACAAGAAACGCAAGAACTAAGGGTTGGCACATAACTCGCCAATATGACACTTTAAATTCTCGGCCCGAGCTTGGACACTCGCCGAGGTCCAATGTTCAGCTTCACGACGCACTATAACTTGCAGTAAATTCTTCGTATTTGGCGTCCAATTCCGCCTTCCGATCAGTTAAGCTAGTTACGTTTCGGGTATATTCTCGGCCTCATGGCAGAGGATTGCTTGTTGTGTAGCTGCCCACTGTGCCTCAACCACCATATGAGCTCTTTTCTCCTGGAATTGGCGGATTTTTTCATCAACCAAAGTCAAACGACGAGCCAAAGTCTCCTGGATGCTGACCTGAGTTTCCACAGCCGCTGCGAGCTCATGCTCCTTGGTGTGGGCTTCAGCCACATCGCGCTCAAGATCCGCCCGACTGGATAGATAGGCCGACTTGGTTCGGAAACCTTAGCCCAGAGCCTGGTCTCTTCCTCCGCCACCACGGTTGTGAGATCGTTCGCTTGAAGGGCTTGGAGCTCAGCCAAATGATGTTCCAGCTCGCCCGCTGAAACTTCGAGAGAGTTGGCCGTGGCTTCATAACCTTGATAAGACCTTATTACGGCCACTTGCAGAAGCGCTAAAGTCAGAATGTTACGCTCCGGTTCCGTAGAACCGATCGTCCTCGCTAAGGCGTGATGCCACGTGAGCCTTGGTTGCGGTTACACAAGACGGATTCCATAACGGCCGATTACAGCAGCTTGCGACGGGGTTGTCGCACAGAAGTCCCAAGAAAAAGGTTGAACAACATAAAGGAAACACAAGTATTCGAACACAAGTGTTATAATCAAAATCAGAACTTTGATTTATAATCAGCAGAATTACAAAGGGGGCACATGGCCAAGAATACAATCTCTCAAGCTCACAATCTCTGAATACAATCATTCAGCTCTCTCTAATCTCTCAATACAAAGTTTCAAGGCTTGCCAATGCGGATGCTTCAGAAGGCGATGTCCATACATTATGTCCCATATAGGTGAAGGCTTCAATGCGGCCGTACGTCTCGAAACGCTAAGAAACTCCATGCCTCAGCGCTTCCAAGCGAGCTTCGTCCAGACGAGCAAGTACATGTAACCTGCACATGCAAACTGTTGGGTGGTCAGTACACAACCGTACTGATGGTATGAGCTCCTCGCCCACCCATTCAAAACCAACACGTTCATTTAATATGTGCAACTATTCCTTTGGGGAAGTACAAGAAGCTCCCTTTGAAGCCGCCATCTCGACATCAGCAGCAGGCTGCTCCGACCTCAATGAAGGTCCCTCCTACTGTGTACCTGCGAAAAGAACACGGTTACCATTGGCACCAAACTATATACATACATGAGTGAAAAAGAGAACTACCTGAGGGAACCGTCGAAGCCTGGTCAACATTGTATGCCGCCAGCAGATCGCCAAAATCATCCTCCGCGAAATCGAAGGAGGAAGGAGTCTCGAATCGAACGTCAGCAGCCTGGGCCTCCCCTCTTTAAGGGTCCACGACCGGAGGCCTAGGAGGAATAGGCTCTTCGGAAGAGGTGACAATTTATAATTCAGAAGAATCGCCTCTGTCCCACCTAGAAGGCCTGTACTTCTTCTTTGCAACCTGCACACAAAGAAAGACAAATGAGTAAAAGGGGAGTCTTATCCCTCGACGGGCGTGGTAATTGTTACAAAAATCATGTTTAATCATGTTTTTATTGACTCAGTCCCTCCACACGTTACTTTGTTTCCTAGTTTTTTGGTTTCTATTGCCTAGTCTTTTGAATGTATGTGGCTATGCTTAGCCTTAGGAGCCTCTAGCTCCTGGTGGTTTTTGGTTTCTATTGTCTAGTCTTTTGTTCCTCT
>JANAVB010021807.1:0-28307 GCA_029216955.1 Iris pallida | reverse complement strand
AAATCTTCACATATACGGCTATAAATCCATTTTATGTATAATCAATTTTAGAGATAAGTCTCTCAATTTTGTTCATTTCAATCTATTTAAATCCAGAAAGTTTTCAATTCAAAATTTAGATCTATTTAAATCTATTTTAAAAAAATTCAAAATTTTAAATCTATTTCAGGACTGCCACAATTTCTGGCAGTCCTCAATACTTCTAAGACTGCCAAAAATTGTGGCAGTCCTGAAATGCACTTGCTGTACATCAGGACTGCCACAAATTCTGGTAGTCCTTAAAACTTCTAGGACTGCCAGAAATTATGGCAGTCCTGGAATGCACATGATGTACATCAGGACTGCTTCAAATTCTGACGGTCCTATCGGTATTTAGGACTGCCAGAAACTATTGCAGTTCTAAAGTCGACTTAGCCGAATGTTGTTCAGGTTCACTTCGATCATGAAATTGGTGATAAATAATTGAAATAAACCTTACATTGTATGTTTTCCATCATGACAATGTATATTTGGGTTTTGGGAATAAACATTACAAGAGAATATGAGAGAAAATTAGGGTTTTGGGAAGAGAGTCTTCGGGTGCCATCGAAAATTGGAAATAATAGCTTGGGAAAGAGGTTAAGATGAGGAAGAAGATGTATAGTTTGGGAAGTAGACAATGGTGGAGAATAAGAAAGAAGAAGAAGAAAGCTAGGATTTTGGAAGAGAGAGTGAAATTTTAAAATGAAGCTCAAAAATTGGGTTTGGGGGGTGTGGGGTTGGGACAGCCCAATGAGTAAGAAAATGGGATGTCCTGAGTAATTTTTTCGCTAACCTGGGCTAGCCCCAATCCTGATATGCCTTGATCAACTTTTGATGCGCCCTTATAAATAATCTTTGTTTGTTGGGTTGACGTCCACATCAGCCCATACATAGGTCGTCCTTCCATCGACCTAGAGGTAGATCCAAATTAAGAGCACGGGGGTTGGCTCCTCGTGCTTTTTTTATGTGTCATTTTCTCCGGACCGACGAACAACGCCCACTACAAGAAATTGACGAATTAGCGACGCCTAAAAATGTCGCAAAAATGACGAAAAACGTCGCTAATCTGAATCTGCGACGTTTTTTGCGACGTTTTGAGGGCGTCGAAATTTTGCTAGTCGCAGATTCGAAAAACGTCAAAAAATGACGCAAATTTGCGACATTTTGCGACGTAAATACAAACATCGCAGATTTTCGACGATTTTCGACGTCCTTAATGACGTCCTAGAATTGCGACGCTTTACGACGCCCATGGACGTCACAGTTTTGCGTCATTTTGCGACGTCCATGGACGTCACAGTTTTGCGACATTTTGCGACAAAAATTTGTGACGCATTGACACCAGATTGTTGACACACTGATACAAGAATTGTGACATTTTGAAACGTCAACGGACGTTGCAGATTTGCGACCTTTTGCGACGTTTATTAACTTCGCAAATCTGTGACGCTTTACGATGCCTATGTCGCAAATTAGCGACACTTTGCGACGTTTCCGGCATCACAAAGCATCGCAGAACGTCGCTAATTCTAAAAAAAATCCAAACAAAATCCAGCATTCCAGCAGCTAATTTGGTATAAAAGACAACATTTCAGCAGGCACAATAAATGAACAAGTGCATCCAACATCAAAAATCCACCCAACATCAACAAGTGCATTCAACAAGTCCATCCATCCAACATCACAATTCAACAAGTCAACAAGTTCATCCATCCAACATCACACCGGAGAAAGTAAAACATATCCAAACAGTACACCCAACCACTAGAAAAGAAAAAATGTCCAAACATTAGGCCCAAAAATGGGCCAACACACAAGTATGCAAACAAAACTACTGATCGGCATGAGGAGGAACACCGACTAAGCGGGACATGAGGTTCTGATACTCCGCCAACGACAACGTCACCGTATATGACGGCAGCAAAACAGCTGAATAGTCGATGGTGGAGTAGAAACGGCTGTAGTGGACGATATTCCATGCACCAATACTCACAATCGGGCATCCATGGAAGATATCAGGCTGTTATTGCTCTGCATCACATCCGCACTCATACTCCTGAACTCCATAATGCTACGCTCGAGCGTATCGAATCGGGCAGTGAGCCCGCATCATCATATACGTGGCATAAGGTATCCCCACTCCGTTGCATCTCATAACGCAACTCAGCGATCTGACGATCCATGATGTCCTGGACGCGCACCGATGCCTGCGAAGCCGACGACGAGGAGTGCACACTGACAGAGGGGGCCCTGGATGACTCTGTCGCCAAACGGGCGCCGTAGGATTCCGTACCGTAGTACGTACCCCGATGAAGACCGCCAACGGCGGTCATCCAGAGCTCGTCCGGTGACGGAGTTGAAATCCTTCGAGTACAAATGATATGACTTCTTCTGGATGATATTCAAGTTACGACATCTCACACACGGACACTTAATTCTGATACCGTCTATGTAATGACGGAATGCCTTGGCGAACTGCAGGAACTGCTGTACACCCTCAATGAATTCATCTCGCACACCGTACATGTCATCAGGATGACGGTTGTACATCAACGAATGATGCCGCATATAGTAATTCATATACATTTGACAATAATTCTGCAAAGATAGATTCACATTATTCGAGTATATTCCAAATTAATGCATATAGACACGTGAGTATCAAATGAGTGTCGTCGCATGTTCAACAAGAAGGCCCCTCTCTGACCCTCTCTATTTCCCTGCTTCTAATTCGACTCTCTCAGCATCCTATTCAACATAATAGGATATCTTCCTCAACCTCACCCTAGAGAAGTGTGAAAATATTAATTTAACCAAGGTTCACAGTATCAGTATCGGAATTGGTTTCGGTATCATTTACGATTGATATACTGAATCTCATGGCTTCCGCTAGCAGAGCACAATGTAGAGCCAAATGTGAAGCAGAACTTCACATTCAAAATGTTAGAAGAATTTTTTTTTCGATTAGTGGTGGGACGAGTCAGGATTCTCACTCGTCCTACCACCAATCGAAATTTTTTTCTTCTAATATTTTGAATGTGAAGTTCTGTTTCACATTTGGCTCTACATTGTGCTCTGCTAGCGGAAGCCATAAGATTCATGATATCAACCATAAATGATACCGAAACCGATTCGATATCGATACTGATACTATGAACCTTGGTTAACATTAATATTTCCACACTTCTCTAGGTGAAGTTTAGGTAGATATCCTATGATGCAGAATAGTCAGCTCAATGAACCGAATGAGAAGAAAGGAAGTAGGGAAGCTCACTCTATACACTCTAGGATACTACGATATACTACTAGTATACTCCTCTATACACTCTTACTTATGCAAGCCTTTTGAGGCAATGAGCGTTATACTAGATTTTCGAAAAAATCTATAACTCTGATAGTCCCAAAAGATTTGGCATAAGTAACTTAGTTGAGAGTGCTCAACTAAATGATGTATGATAAGCCTAGGCCGATATCGAGCTTGGAGGAAGCTCGGGTCAGGTCGGGTCCATCGGGTTTATCGAACTCTAATTTTAAAAAGTATGAAATAATGTGTGTGTGTGTGTTTGTGTGTACATATAATATGTATGTAGTTTTCGGGTTGAACAAAAATACATGATAAATTATTCACTGTAGCTAATTTAAACATATGAAGCTTGAGAACATCAAATTATTTGCAGATTGCATCTCCCATTGCGATCCTACCCAAGTATATACTAGACCCCTTCTCCTCACGATATGGTCCATATCCGATTCCTCTAATTTTTGAAAGTATCTTAGTAATTAGTGGTAAAAGCAAAAGTTTCCTACACTGGAACATAAATGTACTCTAAGAAACTCAAAACAATTGTCAAGTTGTTTAATATAGAAATAAGTATTTTACTACCAAAATTCAACGATTTAACGATGGCCATATCCGTCGCCAACCCGTCGGTAAATCAGATTATCGACGGTTTGCCGACGGATTTGGGTCAAATAAATCGTCGGGATATTACTCGTCGCTAAAAATAATTCGTCGCCAAGTTGTCGCCAAGCGACGAATTTTTGGCAGCCATTTTCGTACAATTAGTGACGACTGGCCGACGGCTTTCCGTCAAATCAAGTATCAGAAAGTAAGTAATACATCGTCTTACCGACGGGTTTATCCGTCGGCCATCCGTCGAAAATGCGTCGGTAATAGTGTATTAGAGAGTTTTTGATACGCAAACTCCGTCGCTAAAGCGTCGCTTACGTCGCTACCTTTCGACGGACTGGCGACGACCTAGCGGCGGTTCATCCGTCGATCCAGTTCTGGAAATCTTCCATGTTTCTAGAACCTTGGCGAGGGATATTCCGCCGCTACGCCGTCGGCAATCAATCGCGGAAATGGTGACAGAAAGTCCGTCGCTATACCTTTACCGACTATGAGCGACTAAATAGCGACGGAGTGCCCATCACTAAGGTTCTATGAATCTTTCATATTTACAGTACCTTGCTGACGGATATCCGTCGATCCGTAGTCGCCAACCCGTCGCTAGCTGGAAATATCCAGTTAGCGACAGATATTCCGTCGACAGGTCGTTGCCATCCGTCGCTAACTGGGAATTCTTCACTTAGCGTCGGATAATTCGTCGACAAGTAGTCGCTAGTCCGTCGCCAACTGGGTAATTTTGATTTTTTTTTACAAAAAACAGATCATTTCCTGTTCACACAACATCCGAAACATCGAAAAATTACAATATGC
The DNA here is from genome assembly GCA_029216955.1 of Iris pallida. NCBI lineage: Eukaryota > Viridiplantae > Streptophyta > Magnoliopsida > Asparagales > Iridaceae > Iris > Iris pallida. The sequence continues at coordinate 23,566 of JANAVB010021807.1, read as the reverse complement.
ATCACACATCACAGAAACCAATAAACCAATATACATCACACACCAATATACAATCCATCATAAATACATAACACAAACCAACATAAATCACACACCAATTATCCAAACATTCAGCATTATCCATTATTTAAAATTATCCACACATAAAACACACAAATATTAAATATTTAAAAAGATGTCAAACTATCCAAACATAATACATCGAGGAAGAGGAGTTCGATCGTCCATTGGTACTCCCTGCTGCTCCGACGCATATACAAGTCCATGTATGGCGGCAATCTGTCGAAGATATGGTTTGGAAGTTGGCGTAGCTACTCTGGCGATATTAGGTCAAGGAGGGCCGTCACAGCAGGAGGCGGTACTATAGGGGCAGCAGGGTCAAAAGAAAGACGTCCGACGAAAGAAGGACCGGCATCAGCAGACGGATCAGCATCAGCAGTAGAAGGACCAAGGCAGACGGACCGGAAGCAGTAGAAGGACGCAAAAATACGTGGCCAATTGCGCCTGCAAGTCCGACACCGTCTCGTTCAGATGCGTAAGCTGTGTCCTCACATCAACGTCTGCCGGGCCGCAGGAGGAGGCGGGGGGGGGGGGGGGAAATCTCGGAATCGCCGCGTGCAACGGCGCTAGGGAGGTGACTCCGTACATGCTCCCTTTCCTAAAGCCATCGACGGTATCTACAACATGTCGTCGTAGCGAGCGGCCGTAGAAGAGGGCGTCCGAGCGAGCATCGTTTTACCGATATCCTCGACAGCAGATGGCTGAACCCGACTAAGGGCCTCACGATACGCAACCTATCAAATAAATGTATTTATACTATAAGTTTACCTAAGTTATAATCTAAATCCTATGTTTTCCTAAGTTATAGTATGAATCCTAAGTTTAACTAAGTTATAGTCTGAATCCTAAGTTTACCTAAGTTATAGTCTGAATACTTATAATTCTAACATAAATCTCATAAACGTAAGAACTTACATCAGTCTCCTTGGCCCTCTCGTCGACGAAGCTCCCGTCCTTCCGTCTCTTGTGGGTATGCTGGAATACATCGTGCATGGTGACCGATTCTGCCCCTTTTCCCTCCTTTAACCCCCGTTAGGTCTGCATACGAAATATTCTTAGAATTAAATTAATTAAGTATATTAATAGTACCAAATTAGATAGTGGAATGAATGTGCGGTATCTCACCAGATCTACAAGCGTTGCTGTGTGGGACCTTAATTCCCCCGTATGTAGCCGTACAGCCCGTCGGTTCGCCTTCGCTTTTTTCGATTTCTGCTTGTATGCAGGAGCATCCATCTTCTCCAAGATCTGCTCATAATAGTCCTGTCGGATCCACTCCTTCTTCGAATGCACCATTCGAAGTTCATACACCGCGGTCCCGTATCTTCTTCTCGGTGGCACTTCTATAGGTCTTGCGGATCGCCTCCTCATGACGGGGGGCCACCAAATTTCCTCTGACATACAAATTCAATTATCACGTAATTAAAAAAAGGTTGATTCAAGAGTAATTAATAATTAACCACAAGATATATATATATACCTTCATCTCATCGAGACAGACGTACTGCAAGTCTAGGGGCACCTCAGAAAAATTGAGATAGGAGCCATGGTAGTTTGACCGGATAATCTGCCCTAGATGCTTAGCAGCATCCCACGAAAAAACCCTACAAAGAAGCAGCGAATGGATTATTAACTTGAATAAATGTAACAAAGTTAATAAATTTACTTAAATTTACTTATGATTCACCCGCGGCCATAGCTCTCGTCGGAACTCGCCCATCGGCCTCTCTGGTGGCGTCGGAGGATCCGCGGCTCCGTGCATGTACTCACCAGTAATCGGATGTAACTGAGTCCGGGGGTACTCCGGGGGGCCCACAGAGCAGTAACTGGTAGATCCGCTGGCAGAACGGAATCGTCAACGGATGGAGACGCATGCCTCGCAGAAGGGGATGATAGCCCCGGGATAGATCGCCAGCATGATGAGTCCGTACCTGGGGTACTCTCTGGGTCAGGATCGCTAGATGGGGTCATATCCCGGGACTATAAAAGGCAACCTCGACCACTACTACCAGCAGCACCACTACGACCACGCCCACAACCACGGCCACCACCACCACCACCACCAACACCACTACGACGAGTGTTAGCCATCATGACCTGTAAATAGAACACATAAACATAATTAACAATATATAAGTATAAATGAATAAAACTAAACTAATATATATATATATATATATATATATATATATATATATATATATGAAAACCCCTCTTTATTAAAATCAAGGCTCAAAAAGTTGAAGCCCGACACGTATACAAGACAAAAGTATACCACAAAAGGAAAGACAGGGGGGAGGGGCGGTCGCAGCCGCGAAGACTAAGAAATATACGGATGCCCGAATGCCGGAGATATGTGAGAGCAGAGTGAACTCCTTTTGCGACATTGCCGGTGATTTTCCCGGATAAGCTGATCGGCAGAGTATTGGTGGCCCTCGTATCTCGCTTTGTTGCGATTTTTCCAGATTGCCCAGGTAGCGGCTGCTACAACGATCTGGTGGCCGTGGGAGGCAGCTCCCCAGTGGGCCAGAAGATCGATAAAGCGCCCATCTCCTGGAGAGGTGTTGTAGTTGTGGTTAAGGATGTTCCAGATTTGGTCCGGGAGGCTTCCCTCCTGGAAAATGTGGTCGATAGTTTCCGTCTGGCGCTCAGTGCAGCAATTGCACGCGGACGCCAGGCTGAAACCGATTGAGTTAAGGTTGTCTTCGGTAGGCAGTTTCTTTTTTATGACTCTCCACAGAAGGAAGGACCATTTCTTAGGGATAAAAGAGTGCCAATACCGCTTGATGAATAGGTCAGGCCCGTTCTCTTAGATAATGAGTCTTGTCGATCGCACGGAGAAGGCTCCAGAGGCAGCCGGCGACCACCTCAGTTTGTCTGCGTCGGGCCCAATGATAAGACCGTGCTGACGAATGCTGTCCACTATTTCGTTGCCTGACCACTCATGAATCCTGTCCCAATTCCAAGCGTTGTTGGTAGGATTCCGAAGGTCTTTGATCTTGCTATTTCTGGGGGAATCGATAATGTTCGAGATCAGGCAGTCACCTATCCACCTTTCCAGGAAGGGGTTGGCCTCGCCAGAACCCAGCCGGAGTCTGATCGCGGGCTCAGCCAAATCTCGGCCTCGTAAAATACGATGCCACGCCACTGAGGATCTGCTGTTAGCTGTAGCCATCGCTGGGTGGATGTGTTTGAAGTACCTGGCCTTCATAAACTTGGTCAACAGGTTTTGGCTGGTGCGTAATTTCCACCATAGTTTTATTGAGAAAGCATTGACGATGTGATCGAGTTTGGTGAAGCCAAGCCCGCCGGTCTCGGTTGGGATGGCCATAGTCTCCCAGCTGGCCCAGTGGTGTTTGTCCTGCCCTTTGTTGTGCCCCCCCAGAAGAAGTTACAAAAGATCTTTTCGATCGACGCGATAACCTTCCTGGACGGAGAGCATGCCGCCATAGTGTGGATGGGGACGGAGTTGAGCACATGTTTGATGAGGATAATTTTGTCTCCAGGGGAAAGGGTGGCGTTATGCCATCCTTCGATTTTGTTTCTGATTTTGGTTATCAAGTTCTCGAAGATGCTGGCGTTAGATTTCTCGTACACCAGAGGACAGCCGAGATAGTTGAAAGGAGGATGAACCACCGCAATAGAAGTAAGGTTGGTGAGTCTGGTCGTGTTCTCGATTTTGATGCTGTGGTGGGCGTAGATGACGCTCTTGGAAAGGTTGATCTTCTGGCCTGAGCATCTGGAGTACCGCTCCAGGGTGTTGTGAACCACCTCCATCGATCCGATGCCCCCGGAAGAGAAGATGAGTAAGTCGTCGACAAAGGCTAGGTGGGTGATGGTGGGGCATCCACTAGCTGTGTGGTAAAGCTAAAAGTTGGGGGTGTTGACCATGTTGTTGAGGTTTTGCTCAGGGCGTCGGCGACAATGATGAAGACCGTGGATGATAGAGGGTCTCCCTGTCTGACTCCGCGGGTAGATTTGAAAAAACCTTCTGATTGGCTGTTGATAACTGTGGAAAACCAAGAGTTGCTGATGGATCTCCACACGATGTTGGTCCAATTATCGGAGAATCCGAAAGCTCTGAAGACCCATATCATGAATTGCCAGTCGAGTCTGTCGTATGCTTTTTCCATGTCAATTTTGATGACGATGTTGCCCCCTCTGACTGGAAATTTCATGCAGGTGATAAGTTCTTGGGCCAGCATGATGTTGTCTTGGATGTTCCTTCCACGAACGAATCTGCTTTGCTCCTCCGAGATGATTTTGGGAAGAGTTTCTGTCATTCTAGTGGCAATGATCTTGAAGATAATTTGTTGGTGAATGTGCACAGACTGATGGGTCAAAAATCACGAAAGGAGTAGGGGTTATCTTTTTTCGGGATGAGGATAAGATTGGCGCTGGAGATGGCTTTGGGGTAAGGAACTCCTTCAAGAAAGGCGATAGCCGCTTCTGTGATGTCGTGCTTGATGATTTCCAGGAAGTGCGAAAGAAGGTGCCAGAAAAGCCATCTGGGCCGGGAGCGCTATGCGCGTTCAAGGTCCACACCGCGTCTTTCACTTCTTGTTCGGACAGAGGGCATTCCAGCAGCGCATTGTCAGAGTCATTAATAATGGTGGGGATTTGGTCAAGGAATGAAGTGTCTTTGTGGACCGTCTCCTTGGAGAATAATTTGGTATAGAAATCTGTGGCCGCCTCTTGGATCCCTTTATGGTCAGATCTTATGATGCCTTGCTCGTCCGCGATGTGGTGTATCGAAAGTTTATTTCTTTTACCGTTGACGCAAGCGTGGAAGTATTTAAAGTTTTTATCCCCGTCGCTGTCCCATTTTAGTCTGGCTTTCTGCTTCCAAAACTCGGTCTCGACTTTGAGCCTGAATTTGAGCATGGCCTTGGTGAGATTCAAGGCTCTCCTAGCCGTAGGGGAACGGTCAAAAAGGAATAAAGCTTCTGCTCGGGTAACATCGTCCTCTGCGACGCAGATGGCTTAGAAAATGTCCCCAAAAGCTTGTTTGCTCCAATTAGAAAGAGCTTTTCTGGTGGCTTTGAGCTTGTTGCTGACCCGAGAGAGAGGGTTCGAGGAGTCCTGACTGTTCCATGCTTCAGTCACGATGCTCAGGAATTGCGGATGGTCGGTCCAAAAGTCGAGGAATTGGAAGTTTTTTTTGGATGGGTGGGATTTGTTTTTAATTTCCACCAGGATGGGGGCGTGGTCTGATTTTGTGGAGTTGAGGTAGGACAGGATAGAGCTGATCCTCATACCGTTCCAGCAAGCGTTGGTGAGGGCTCTGTCCAATCGGGAGTATTGACGCCGGTCTCCGTCCTGCATGTTACACCATGTGAATTTGCTGCCTTTGAACTGGAGGGGGGTAAGGTGAGCATTGAAAATGAAGTTGTTGAAGTCTTGCATGGCTGATAGAGGCGGGGGACGGCCTCCGATCTTCTCTTCTCTGCAGGTGATGGCGTTGAGGTCCCCTATGCACAGCCAGGGGGTGTTGGTGTTGTGGAGATAGGTGTCGAGGAGGTCGTTCCATAGGTATTTCCGTTCTGCGATGACAAAGCTACCGTAGACCGCAGAAAGGATGGCTCGCTCCGGAGGGGTGGGGTGCGTGATCCAGCAGGAGAGTGCTTGGTGGGTGTCCTGAATGATGTCGATTTTAACTTCCTTCGACCCGAGAATCCAGATGTCGTGCCTGCCAGCAATAGCCGTTGGGAGGCCCAGAGATAGCTGGGTGGGTTTAAGACGTTTGGAGGGAAATTTAGGTTCAATGATGATGAAGATGTCAATCTTGTGAATTTTTCGAAGACTGGAAATTCTCCTAAGTGTAGGTTTATTTGCCAGACCTCGAACGTTCCAAGATATGATGTTAAGCATTTAAGGGATTGTGGGGGAGTTTTTTGTTCCGTCTTACGACAGATCTGGTTAGTATGGTGACTATTTTGTCGGTGCCTGAATTGCTCCGTTGGTAGTTGGCCGGGTCTGCGGTCGATGATGAGGGAGGATTATGGTTGTGGCACTCGTGCGAGCCGTGGAGGGGCCTATCAGATTGCCAGCTGAGTCGACTGCCGTATCCTCCGGGGGAATGGCTATTGAGTCGTGAGCACTCTCGCTCAATAGATGCTGTAGGGGGGCTCCTGCGGCAAAGACTTGTAGACCTCTTCTCACTTGGTCGGGTCCGAGGATAGCTAGGGCGTCTTCGACTGGGATGGTGCTGAGGGATAGATGGGTTTCGTGGGAGGGGGTGGGCTTGTGGGTCGTCCCCCTGACTGGTGGTGGGTTGTCGGTGATCTGCTTTGCCTGAGTCGTTGGCGTCATCCGCTCGCGAGGAGGAGGAGGACGGAGGCTCGGGGGTGCTGGATCCTTCTAGAGGGTTGCCGGACTTCGGGTCCTCTAATTCAAGAATGACGAATTGGTTGGAGATCTCTAAGTGATGGGGAATGAAAGGGATCAGGGCCCTGCTCGGTTGTTCGCTGGAGGCTGGCTCTCCGTTGCTGGAATCGAATCGAATGTGAGAATTCAGAAGAGGAAGAATGGGCGACTTGGGGTGCTTCCCCTCCGAGAGAGCGCTGTCTTTTCTGGATGGCTTCTTTCTAAGCTCCGGATGTAGGCGGTGACAGTGCTTGGGTAGGTGTCCTCTAAGGTGGCAGTGGTTGTAGAATAGTATGTGGTTGTCATAGAGGATTTGTTGGGTGTGGGTGTGGTTGCCTAGCTCGATAGTGATAAAGTTGGGAAGTTCTGAAGAGAGATCTAGTTCAACACAGATTTTGGCGTAGTGTGCTTTGGTGAGGTTGCTAGTCTCGAGCGCCGACGCCACGTACGTCCCGAAAGAGTTGGCGATGCGCTTGAGCGCCGCAGGGACAAAGCAGATGAGGGGAAGGTTGGGGAGGGTAACCCAGGCTGCCACCGTAGCTGAATCTACTTTGGTGTTGAAATCAGGAGACCACTTGATAATCTTCATCTGGTGGGTATCGATCTTGCAAGTGCCCTTGGACCACACAGTCCTGTGGTCGAGATCTGAAGATAGGTGTAGAAGAATGTGTCTGGGGTCGAGGGGAGCCACTCGGTAGTCAGACGAGAGATGCCATTTGGCGATCGCTTCCATTACCCTTGGAAGTTTGGGACATCCGGTAGAAAATTTAAGGATAAAAGTGTGTGGGAAGGCTGCTGACAGCGACGACAGTTCCATGTCGGAGAATGGGATGACGGGGGTGGAGGTCTCGAGAGAATAATTAATATCCGACAGCTGAACGTCTGGGAAGATAATGCCCTTCGAGGGGGAGAGGTCCGGGCGAAGCGTGGCGGCATAGGAAGGAGGGGGGCGGTCCGGAGGGGGCGGGGCCCGATGGGACAGAACGGGAGAGCGGATGGCCGCTCTGGAGAGGGGAAAGCCCGGACTCGGGGGAGAGGGGGGTTGAGAGAGCCGGGGCCTGCTGCCCTGGCGAGGTGGCATGGGGAGAGGGAGAGACTGCCCCAGGGAGAGGGGCCTGGGAGGCCGCAGGAGGAGGTCGGATGCCGGAGAGGACAGGCTCGGAGAAGGAGGCGGGGAAAGTGGGGGGGCCGGAGAGGGGTTGAGGAGGGTGGAGAAGCCTGGGGATCGGGAGGGAGCCTGGGTGGCCGGGGCGGCAGCTAAGGGAGGCGAAAGAATTGCACAGAGGAAGCCGGGGGGGGTGCACAAAGGAGGAGGGAGAAGGATGGCAGGAGGGTGGTGGAAGGGTGGCACGAAGGGGGGGACGGGATGGCGCAGGATCGCGAAGGTGGGGAGGGGATTGCGCACGGAGGGACGGGTGGATTGCGCCAGGAAAGAGGGGGGTGGATAGCGCCAAGGGGGGGTGGATTGCGCCAGGAAGCTGCGCAAAGGGGACATGGCCCCCTAGGGCTAGCGCAATCCGCTGCTGCTACTCCCAAAGGGAGGAAACGAGTGTCTGGAGCTGCAAAATAGAAGAGGAGATCTCGGCTTGTGCAACAAAGGGAGAGGGCTCCGCGCAAGTGAGAGAGGGCTCCTCGGGGAACGCGCCCGAGGGGGGGAACTCGAGGCGCCCAGGAGCGGGGGGCCCGAGGCTAGATCTGCAGGGGGGTTCGGCTCCCGAGGGGGGGAAGGGGGGATTCGAAAAGCTGGAGGGAGCGGGAGCTGGAGGAGGCTGCGACAGGAGGCCGGCGGCGCCGGCTCCTGCTGAGCCTAGCTCCGGAGCGGAAGGGGGCAGGGGGACAGCCGACGAACTCAACGGGAGGACTGGGGGGCCACTCCACGGCGTTTGATCAGGAGCACCTGACGGTGCGGAGGGGGAAGAGGCAGGCGGGGAAGGGGAACTGGGAAGGGGGTATTGAGGGGAACGATGATGAAGAGCGGCGGGAAAGATCTGGCAAAGCAATTCCAGCACCTCTGGGGGCCATGGGGGCGGCATCGGGGGAGGCGAATGGGGAGGGACGGCGGGTGTTCACACACTGAGGGGCGAATGATGATGGAGAGGGAAGGGGGCGGCCGGCCTAGGCCGGCCGAGGGAAGAGGGTCAGACGCTCGGGAGAAGGAAGGAAGAAGACCATGGAAAAAAGGCATCTTATATATATATATATATATATATATATATATATATATATATATATATATATATATATATATACACCAGCAGGGCGACGAGTGCCGTCGCGACGAGAAGAAATAGGAGTGCCATCTGCAAAAAAAAATCATACAATAAGTAGATGATCGAACGACAAAACCATGAATTGAAACAAGAATGCAGAAGTTTAAATTGAATTCACCAAGTTAGTTGTAAGTGCTTTGTGAGATCAAACTAAATTCACGTATTTGGACATGTTTTTAATATGTACCGATATTTAATCTAATCATCGTCTTCGTCCTCGTCCTCGGCTTCGTCTTCATCCTCATCCTCATCATCTTTCTCATCCTTATCCTCATCGTCGACTTCATCTGTATCCTCATCCTCATCAAGTTTTTCTTCTTCTTCAGCCTCAAGATGCCTCTTTCTCCCCTAGTTGACAGCTAAGTTTTGTGTATCAGCCTCTTCCTCCCCTATATTTTCCTCAATAATATCTTTAACATCCATGATATCCGACTGTTGTTCCAAGTATTGGGGCTTTTCGATCTGGTCCTCTTGGTATGCTGGGTCTCCAACATTGAATGTATTTTTAGATTGAATCTTGCATACTGCCACCAGTCAAATCGATATCTATGATGTCTTGGGTAGCTTGTATAGTAGACTTGAACAGCCTGACTTGCTATCGCAAACGTGTCGGACCCTCTATACCACCTGTGATGATTTATATCGACGAATCCAAATTGTTTATCGATTCTCCAACCTATATTTGGTGTCGTATCGAACCACTCACAATTGAACATCACAATATGCATATCGTATGGGACAGTATATTGTCAATCTACAATATCTCGAAGCACTCCATAATAGTCAAAGTCCGGCTCGTTGTCATAGATTGTAAACCCCCTAAAATTTCTCCTAATTTTTTATTTAAAATTTGGCATTTCATTTTTGTACGTCGCGCGCAAGGTTGTGTGTTCGTATTGCTCGTAGAATGCGAATATGTGCGAGGTACATATTTTTGGAATTTTTTTTTAGTAAAGGTATAAAGTAATATATGATAGATATTTCCTTATTTTAAATATATTTCTCATTTGCTTAAAGTTGCACAACACGTATTAGAATTTCCAAAATGCAATTTTATCCCTCTATATAAAGACTATTTTAATGGTTGTTCAAATATAGATAATAAATTATGTTGTAAGTATATTTAAATGATTTAGGCAAGTACACGGAATTTAGTTCATGTCCATATTTTGAACCCTCCAAAAATATTTCTTAGATATCTTAATTCATGAAAAAGGGTATATATAAATATTTATTTTTCAAAATTAATTATTAATTAAAATTTTAGAAAGGAAATTTAGTCATTTAAATTTTGATTTGGATTATCATTTAAGTCATCTATATGGGATTAAATTGGTTTTAAACTATATTTAGATTTGATTTTGATTGAATTGATTGGGTTAAATTAGATGAAGTAATTATTTAATTGGGGATTTAAATCATCCCAAGTCCTTATCTAATTGGGAGCTTCCATCTTCTATATAAGGAGAGGCTCTTATTCCACAATCCAATTTCTCCATCCTAGCCAAAACACGTGCATCGTGTCTGTGCCGATCTTATTCCATTTTTACATATACATTTTTGTGTCGGACACAACCCCGACAAATCAATACTACTCCGTCATTGCCGCGGTACCCCCATCCATCCCGTCCAATCCCGACAACCATCCTCGCCCCGTCGCCATCAACCACCACCCAAACTCCCGTCAACACCGACCACTACAGCACGTACCTCCCCAACAAACCCCGTCTCCACCACCGCAAAGTAATCTCCGACCACTTCTCCCCTACCTTGTCGGCACCACCAGTGCCAACACCACCACCACCATTAGCACCATCTCCCCAAAATTCCGGCCTTCACCCACCAGAAACACCCACCACCACCGTCAACAACAGAAGAAAACCCCAAAAATAGAAAAAATCACCACCACCACCAACACGTACCTCCGTCAGAGTCGTACTGGCCTCAGCCGCGACTGCCACGCCACCGACTTCCTCTGGCGCTGGTGCCGCCCGAACGTGTGCCAAGCCTCCGTTCTGCGTGCCCTACCCCCGCGTGGCCGCCACCTCCGGCTGGGCGGCGTTGTGGCCGCCGATCTCCATGGACGGGCCTCCGCTTCGGGGAGCCCGTGCGCCGCCACGAGCGGCTGCGCCACCTCCAGCGCCTCTACCGTCGACCGTTTCTTCCGCTCCTCACCCTATCGGAGAGCCCCGCCCTCGTCGATAGCTCCACCGTACCGGGTGCCCATCCGCCGGCCGTATCAGCCAGATCTGGTGTCGGTGAGCCGCCGTGTCCCGCCGCATGGTGTCCCAAGCCGCGCCATCTCCGGCGAGGCACAACCCTCCGTGAGCCGCCGTCGTCGAACCCCGCACCCCCTTCGGCCGCCTCGTCCCCTCCGCCGAGCTGCGCCGCCTCGCCTTCTCTAGAGCAGCGCCACCTGGTGAGATCTCCTTTCCAATACTCCTCTTCTTCTTCTCTTCGAGAATCCCCCCCAACTAAAACTCTCTTTTCCTCTCTCTCTCTCCTCCTTTCTATACTTTCTATAAACAAAAGGAGCAGCAACCAGTTGCTGTGTTTTATTAATTATTATTGTTATTATTATTATTATTATCTTATTAAACAGTTGTCATTAATTACAAATATTACTAGTGGTAGTTTTTGATATATTGGATATAAATGAGTTATAGTTTAATAAATATTTGTAATTTGTAAAAATTTATTTTGTTTTTGCTATGATTATTAAATATTTCTGAAAAGATATTGTGTAACAAAATTTTATAGTTTTGGGCTTAGTCCCACATCTATCATCAAATTTGGTTTAGAAAAGCTAATTATATATCTAAATAAATTACTTTTGCAAAAGTAGGTTTTGGTTCTAAAATGGTTTAACTAGAATTGTAATTTTTATCAATAATTATTTTCTACCTATAAATTCTATATATTGACAAACTTAGGGTTGCCTTGGCTAAAACAATTCTCCACTTTTAAGTATTATGTAAAATATTTTACTAATAAAAATATTATAAAAATATTTTCTAAAAATAGTATTTAAGTATTTATTTCTCCAACTCCCTTCGATAAACATCCTTGATCGTTTCTAATCCTGCACTCTTATTTCTCACGAACTCGGACCCTTTTGCAACGACCCTGGCTGTAGGACAAAACAGGACCATGTCACATCATTGCACCACATCAGGCCACTACCAGACATCTGCCCATCGTTATTGGACATTCAGGACTTGTCGAAGCCCCACACCAGGCGACATACCAGGCAAGACACCTTGCCCTTACTGTTTAAATTCTTGCTCAATATTATGCATATTTTGCTTATTTTTAAGTTGTTTCTTTCTAAATTATATGTAGGTGAAAATTACTATATTTTATGCAATTGTCTTAGAGTTAAGGGACTACCATATGTTAGAGCATCTCATAAACCGTCACGCTGTGCCACGGCTTGTGTGTGAGTTGTGAGTTGCATATAGCTTCGGACTTGCGTACCGACCGTACATCGGTACGTACAGGCCGTACGTTAGGATATAACTGCTATTAGATTTGTGAAGAAGACTTGGCTGTTATTTAGGATTAAATAGTGTGTTTGAAAATGACACATGTTTGTGTGTCATGGTTACGACACACGTATAGTATCATTGGGGGGAGGGGACAACTACTAGCGTAGGGGCTACATTTACTTTTTACACACATTTGGAAGATAGTGTCTCGGATGAGCGCTACGTGTTACCCGGCCGATAGTGTCTCGGATGAGCGCTACTTCTTGGCCACTCTTTATTACTTGCTTGCGTGAATCCGTTACAGCCCCTGCGTAGAACGTTGTCCTCTAAAGTGCAATCCACATGGAATGGTTAGGAACCTTTACTCATGTATACTTTTCTGTTGAGCTTTTATTATTCAGTTTATTGGCATAATATTATGTGTCTTGTTACGTCCCTCTGAGGACCTAGTGATTTCTCCAGGTGTGTGTTTCATGATTCTTGCAGGTGCTCTAGCTAAGGCCATGTCTCCTCCCTTCCTTCTTGATGATTGCTCTTGGACTCGTCATTTGCTTCGCTCGACCAAATTATTTATTTGTACATTTCTTCTTATTTAAATTTGTTGGTAGCGGACATGTCTCCGTCCAACGTTTGTACAAATGACTATTTGATTATATCATTAAAGCTTCATATTTGTGGATGAGATTTAGTTTAAGCATGGCTTCCTATATTTTACAGCTTATGTATACACACGAGCCTTTTATATACTCGTATGTATACAGCTGGCATGATACGTATCTAGTCTCAAGTATTTTAGGACTGGGCCGTTACATGTTTTTGTGGTGTCCCATACAGGTCCACATTGGCGTTTCGGTTATATGACTGTACCGAACGGGCCTACAATATAGGATTAGGGTCTAGGATCTCATCCACCTGCTTGACCCTCTTTTTTGACTAAAATTTTCAAATCACTTGTTCAACTCCACTGATCTACATCTTGCTTGAGCTCTTCTTACCGTAATCCTTATTTCCACACTTGATAGGAAGATGATTACACTAGTATATGCTCATAGGTCAACCACATGGCTAGAAGGATTACATTGGCAACTAGTATGCAGTGATATCCTCTTTGAGTTATAAAGATATAAGGATAAGAGGGACCATATTTTCCTAGAAGTATGAACTTAAAGATTAGTTAATTCTAAGTTGGGTAGTAGCAACATTAATAACTTTGAAGGATTTTAGAATCCTTATTTGGATCTACAAAAGGATAGTGGGATTCATATACAATTGAGAAAGGAAGTTGATTTGATTTTTGAGTTTCAATTTTAAAGGTCTTTGAAAAATATTTATGATTCATTGGATTATAGCTATACATCCTTGAAGGGATATAAAGTTGGTCGAAAAGAATTATTAAATTTAAATGCTGCTGTAAGATTTATGAGGGCGGTTGATAAAGCTTGGTTTTAAATTGGGTTGTATGGTTCCCAATTAATAAGTTCATAAATTTGAAGTAAGAATATTAAGAATTTTGGTTAAAAATATTTTGGAGGATAAAAATAAAATTGAGGATCTATTTTAAACTCTTGTATGAATTGCGATTGTTAAAAACCTATTTAAATTTAGAGTTAGGATTTGGATTAATGATAGAAGAAGAAAAACATATAGATTGGATTATGACACAATAAAATTTATTCGAGATTGATTAGAAATTTTGAAAATCTTAAGTTATGATTAGGACGTGACTAGATAAGGTGGGAAGGTTAGTTTATGATACATTTTTGGAAATTTTTTTTTTGTGTTGTAATAAAGGTTATCTTGAGGTTGATTAAAAGAAATTTAAATTTTAAGTTATGAGTATGATTGGCAGCTTAGAAAAATATTTTATTAGATTATTTGGAGAATTATATTGCAAAGTTTTGAAGAAGTCAAATTTATATATTCAAATATGGATAGGCAACCAAGATAGATAAAGTAGTCCACACTAATTGCCATATCACTCATGACCATGATAGCTGTATATACTCAAGTATAGTTGGTCATCTACCAAATAATGTGGTTATATTTTAATCTTGACTCACTCGACATTCCTTAAATCTAGATTTTATCGTGACCTTCTAACCATTTGAAATTTGAGAAATGATTAGATTGTTCTTTAATCATACTCCATCTAAGTGGCTATCATATCTCTAGAAACTGTATTTCTAACTTATTTTACCTCGATTTACTAGAATCTGAATTATCATTATTTCATGCTTTAGCTTGGTCATTTATTTTGTGCGTTGATCATTATCTCATGAACTCCCACTTTCTATTTTAAATTCTTTTGTGTTCTTTACCGGGACTTGGATATTTGGAGCACAACACTAGACTTTTCCCTCCAACAAATTTCATATGCAAGACCTAGACGAGCCCACCTTCATGTAGGTATATCATGTCCCACTAAAACACGTCCCCTTATACTCTATTTTTATGTTGCGACTTTCGAGTCAAAAAGGCTAACTATAACCATTACCATGCAACCGAACGCTTTCCAACTACAGGTGGGGACTCAACCTAGACTCAATTCTTTCGACCTACTATAGGATTGTGAGTTACTTAATCCCCTAAATGCTTAACCTTGTATTTATCTTGATTACTTGATCCTTATCCTCTTTATTATCTCGATTTACTTAGACCCTGTCATCCTTTACTTATTCATGCAAAAACTCAAGACCCTTATTTAATATCCAACCCTTACCACGATCATTAAACCTAACCGCCTTCCCCTTCCAAATTGTTTTGCTTCACTATGACTCGTGCAAACCTTGTTTCCTTGGATACCCTTGTACGGAAGTGAAGATTTGATCATAACGCCATTTGGTTAGACATGAGTTGGAAAAAAAATCCCATAAAGAAGATTTGGTGGTTTAGTTAAATGAAACGATTCGGTGGTTACGAGTCATAAGTTAATTGTGTTATTTGATTAAGAGGTGATATTATGTTTGGGGAAGATCAAAGGATAGTATATTTGCGAGTGCCAAAAAGGCTTGAGATTAATCCAAAAGTTGAAATGAATTTTATGTTTGGTACAAAAGGGATAAAACTTTCTTTATGTTGAGAAATAAGTGTAAACTTCCTAAAAGAGTTTGACTTTTAAACTTAATTGAATTTTTTTTAAATTTCAAAGGGAATCAAAGCTTGAGGAAATATGCATGTTTATGTTGGAGAAAAAAAAGGGAGGTTAGAGATTCACCTAGTATTTACTTTTGAGGCGATTATGAACGACAAAGGCTATTTGAAAAAAAAAATGTATAGGGAATATAAACTTGGGGTTAGAATTTTGAAAATCTTTTTTTTGATGATCTAAGATTTGATCTTTCTATGATGGTTATGAATACAACTTTCGTGATGAAGATAGAAGTGAATTGATTGAAGGATTATTATAAAGGACAAAATTTGATTAAATTTTTTTTTTGGATTATGAAGTTTGAAGAGACTATATAAAGTTACTATTGATAAGATGATTCGAGATATGACGATGAAATCGATCTAGTAAATTTTTGAGATTGGAAAATTGTTGTATTTTGTGAGCTTGCACGTCTTGGATAAATGATAGTCATTTTTAATTTAGACATTGATTGGGATGCCATGAGATATCTCCTAAACTATACCAAATTTTTATCTAGATTATTGTTGTTCAAATTGCTTGCTGGATTCCGTTTTCGAATCGTCGCTTAAACTTCTTATCGATAAACTCTCGTGCCTATGATTTTACCATCTTGACTAAAAGTGCTGTTATAATCTAGTTTTGCAAGCTCATTGATTTATCAAGCTTGTTCATGACTTATGTTATTGAGCACGCTCACTAACATGTTGTCTAATCAGAACCGGTGCATAATGGTCTGATCAACCAAGTGCAGTTTGGTTCGCTTTTACCTATTGTTCTACGTAGATGGGACATAATTAAAACTTGGCCTCTAGAATCCCATCCACGACTGCCTTAAAAATTCTTTTGAAATTATTCGATCGTCTTTGAACCACGTATTCGTAACATCATCTGTGAACTCTTTATTGCTTTCGCCTTCACCTATTTGGAAGGACGAAGGCATTTACACTAGAATTCCCTCTAGCCGACCTATCACTTATGACCATTGTCACTCAATGTGACTATATCTTCGTCTTAAACTCCTCGTCCTTTCCTCGATCCTACATTTATTATCACCACTCAAGTTACGAGTGAATCATTCTCGTAATCGTGCCCTCAACCCTACCTACTCCTAAATTTCGAGGACGAAATTCTTTCAAGTTGAGTAGGATGTAAACCCCCTAAAATTTCTCCTAATTTTTTTATTTATTTAAAATTTGGCATTTAATTTTTGTACGTCGCGCGCAAGGTTGTGTGTTCGTATTGCTTGTCGAATGCGAATATGTGCGAGGTACATATTATTGAAAAAACATTTTAGTAAAGGTATAAAGTAATATATGATAGATATTTCCTTATTTTAAATATATTTCTTATTTGCTTAAAGTTGCAAAACACGTATTAGAATTTCCAAAATGATATTTTATCCCTCTATATAAAGACTATTTTAATGGTTGTTCAAATATAGATAATAAACTATGTTGTAAGTATATTTAAATGATTTAGGCAAGTACACGAAATTTAGTTCATGTGCATATTTGAACCCTCCAAAAATATTTATTAGATATCTTAATTAATGAAAAAGGTTATATATAAATATTTATTTTTTGAAATTAATTATAAATTAAAATTTTAGAAAGGTAATTTGAGTTATTTAAATTTTGATTTGGATTATCATTTAAGTCATCTATATGGGATTAAATTGGTTTTAAACTATATTTAGATTTGATTCTGATTGAATTGATTGGGTTAAATTAGATGAAGTAATTATCTAATTGGGGATTTAAATCATCCCAAGTCCTTATCTAATTGGGAGCTTCCATCTTCTATATAAGGAGAGGCTCTTATTCCACAATCCAATTTCTCTATCCCAGCCAAAACACGTGCATCGTGTCTGTGCCGATCTTATTCCATTTTTACATATACATTTTTGTGTCGGACACAACCCCGACAAATCAATACCACTCCGTCATTGTCGCGGTACCCCCGTCCATCCCGTCCAATCCCGACAGCCATCCTCGCCCCGTCGCCATCAACCACCACCCAAACTCCCGTCAACACCGACCACCAAAGCACGCACCTCCCCAACAAACCCTGTCTCCACCACCGCAATGTAATCTCCGACCACTTCTTCCCTACCTTGTTGGCACCACCTGTGCCAACACCACCACCACCATTACCACCATCTTCCCCAAATTTCAGCCTCCACCACCGAAAACTCCCACCATCACCGTCAACAACAGAAGAAAACCCCAAAAATATAAAATCACCACACACACCAACACGTACCTCCGTCAGAGTCGTAACGGCCTCAGCCGCGACCGCCACGCCACCGACTTCCTCTGGCGCCTGGTGCCGCCCGACCGTGCGCCAAGCCCTGTTCTGCGCGCCCTACCCCCGCGTAGCCGCCACCTCCGGCTGGGCGGCGCTGTGGCCGCTGATCCCCATGGACGGGCCTCCGCTTCGGGGAGCCCGTGCGCCACCACGAGCGGCTGCGCCACCTCCAGCGCTTCCACCATCGACCATTCTTTCGTACCTCACCCTGTCGAAGAGCCCCGCCCTCGTCGAGAGCTCATCGCACCGGGCGCCCATCCGTCGGCCGCATCAGCCAGATCTGGTATCGATGACCGGCCGGTGTCCCGCCGTATGGTGTCCCAAGCCGCGCCCTCTCCGGCGAGGTTGCAGCCCTCCGTGAGCTGCCGTCGTCGAACCCCGTACCCCCATCCGACTGCCTCGTCCCCTCCACCGAGCTGCATCGGCCGAGCCTTCTCCTAGAGCAGCGCCACCTGGTGAGATCTCCTTTCCAATACTCATCTTCTTCTTCTCTTCGAGAATCCCCCCAAATAAAACTCTCTCTTTCCCTCTTTCTCTCCTCCTTTCTATACTTTCTATAAACGAAAGGAAGCAGCAACCATTTGCTGTGTTTTATTAATTATTATTGTTATTATTATTATTATTATTATCTTATTAAATAGTTATCATTAATCACAAATATACTAGTGGTAGTTTTTGATATATTGGATATAAATGAGTTATAGTTTAATAAATATTTGTAATTTGTAAAATTTTATTTTGTTATTGCTATGATTATTAAATATTTCTGAAAAGATATTGTGTAACAAAATTTTATAGTTTTGGGCTTAGTCCCACATCTATCATCAACTTTGGTTTAGAAAAGCTAATTATATATCTAAATAAATTACTTTTGCAAAAGTAGGTTTTGGTTCTAAAATGGTTTAACTAGAATTGTAATTTTTATCAATAATTATTTTCTACCTATAAATTCTATATATTGACAAACTTAGGGTTGTCTTGCTAAAACAATTCTCCACTTTTAAGTATTATGTAAAATATTTTACTAATAAAAATATTATAAAATATTTTCTAAAAATAGTATTTAAGTATTTTTTTTTCTCCAACTCCCTTCGATAAACATCCTTGATCGTTTCTAATCCTACACTCTTATTTCTCACGAACTCGGACCTTTTTGCAACGACCCAAGTTTTAGGACAAAACAGGACCATGTCACATCATTACACCACATCAGGCCACTAACAGACATCTGCCCATCGTTATTGGACATTCAGGACTTGTCGAAGCCCCACACCAGGCGACATACCAGGCAAGACACCATGCCCTTGCTGTTTAAATTCTTTCGCAATATCATGCATGTTTTGTTTATTTTCAAGTTGTTTCTTTCTAAATTATATGTAGGTGTAAATTACTATATTTATGCAATTGGCTTAGAGTTAAGGGACTACCATATGTTAGAGCATCTCATAAACCGTCACGATGTGCTACGGCTTGTGTGTGAGTTGTGAGTCGTATATATCTTCAGACTTGCGTACCGACCGTACATCGGTATGTACAGGCCGTACGTTAGGATATAACTGCTATTAGATTTGTGTAGAAGACTTGGCAGTTATTTAGGATTAAACAGTGTGGTGGAAACGACACGTGTTTGTGTTTCATGGTTACGACACACGTTTAGTATCATTGGGGGAGGGGACAGCTACTAGCGTAGGGGCTACATTTACTTTTTACAAACATTTGGGAGATAGTGTCTCGGATGAGTGCTACGTATTATCCGGCCGATAGTGTCTCGGATGAGCGCTACTTGTTGGCCACTCTTTATTACTTGCTTGCGTGAATCCGTTACAGCCCCTGCGTAGAACGTTGTCCTCTAAAGTGCATTCCACATAGAATGGTTAGGAACCTTTACTCATGCATACTTTTCTGTTGAGGTTTTATTATTTATTTTATTGGCATGATATTATGTGTCTTGTTACGTCCCTCTGAGGACCTGGTGATTTCTCCAGGTGTGTTTCATGATTCTTACAGGTGCTCTAGCTAAGACCATGTCTCCTCCCCTTCCTTCGTGATGATTTCTCTTGGACTCGTCATTTGCTTCGCTCAACCAAATCATTTATTTGTACATTTCTTCTTATTTAAATTTGTTGGTAGCAGATATGTCTCCATCCAACGTTTGTACAAATGACTATTTGATTATATCATTAAAACTTCATATTGTGGATAAAATTTAGTTTGAGCATCTCTACATTTTACAGCTTATGTATACACACGAGCCTTTTATATACTCGTATGTATATAGCTGGCATGATACGTATCTAGTCTTAAGTATTTTGGGACTGGAACGTTACATAGATGGTGCCTCTTATACAAACACCAGAATCCTTGGTACTGAAGCCGTCATAGATAAATTCGACATTTATAGCATTTTGAGTTGCCTTAAACTTGAACCCATTAACGACATAGCTTGGCCAAGTCTTTGCATGATTCTTCGGTCCCAATGCCAAATAACGAATACTCTCATTTGTGAGTGTTATTTCAGGCAATAAAACCTGTAAACAAATATTGATAATTTAAATGTTTTAGATGCATATATTTTAATGGTAGCCGCATAACATATTATCTCAGTTACTTACGTATTTGCGAAACCAGGACGGAAAGGTACAATCAACCTCTCTTTGAAGTCCCTCATCGGTAATATTGGGTGTCCTCATTTTGATTTCATCTCTAAATATACTGTTAGAGAGAATAAAAATAAGTGTAGTCACTTACTTCACTAAATTAGAAATTATAACGAGTGTAAGTATAGTCACTTACTTCTCCAAATCTCTCACTTCTTGTATGTCACAATTTAACAAGATATATCGGTGAGCGGCATCATACTCATTGTCAGTCCACCACCGTTTCTTACTAGCCCCAATAGGCTTGCCCCTTACATTGAATATACCTCCATCCTCAACATCCTCGTCATTCCTTTGAGGTCTATTTTAATTTGTTTGAACATTAGTATCGAAATAAATGGAGCAGAAGTTTGATACCTCCTCGATAAGATATGCTTCGCATATCGAACCCTTTATATGAGCCTTGTTGCCAACTTTCTTCGTTAGATGGTGTAGGTATAGAGAGAGACAAATTATCTTGATAATTAATAATGAATTTTAAATTCCACTTAAATTCAACTTAAATTATATCGATTTTCATTTACCTTTCAAATGTGTACATCCAACGATAATGAACAGATGCACCGACACGGGCTTCGTATGCTAGATGAATCGGTAGATGCTCCATGTTGTCGAAGAAGCCCGGAGGAAATATTTTCTCTAACTAGCAAATTGTTAAGATAATCTTCTCCTCAAGTTCAACTATGTGTTGCACCGTCAACTTAGTTGAACAAATATTCCTGAAGAATGTAGATAGCTCGGCCAACGAACCCATACAGCAGGAGGCAACAACTCTCTCAAAGCAATGGACAGTAATCTTTTCATAAATACGTGGTAGTCGTGACTCTTCATTCCCGTTAGCTTGCGTTCAGTGAGATCAACGTATCTAGCCAAATTCAACACATAGCCATTGGAAAATCTTAAAGTAGGTATCCACTTGCAGATTATTAATCTATCTTCCTTGCTCAATGTGTATTATGTTATTGGCTTAGTTATTGGTCCACCAGCTCCCCTTTGTATCAAGTTTAGATAAGGACGCTTGCATATCTCGGCAATGTCTAGTCTTACTTTTGGATTGTCCTTCATTTTTTCTTTAATATCCATGACGGTATTGAAGACATTATCGAACACATTTTTTTCGATATGCATGACATCAAGATTATGTCTTATAAGATTTTCTTTCCAATAAGGCAAGTCCCAGAAGATACTCCGTTTGGTCCAGTTATGGCTTTGTCCGAATCCCTCGACACGATTGTTCGATGGATCTTCAATTACGGGGACGAATCCTTTACATCTTTCCAAATATCGTATCCCGATAATCTGGCAGGAGGATGATAAAATTATTGTTTTCCAGCTCTGAACGCGTCCTTGTTCTTTCTCCGAAAATGACTCGCGGGCAGAAATTGACGGTGACAGTCAAAGAAAGAAGTTTTTCCTCCAAGCTTAAAGCGGAATGCCTTACTCTTTTCCGTGCATATCGGACAAGACATGGTGCCGTGAGTACTCTATCCCGACAGCATACCGTATGCTGAAAAATTATTGATTGTCCACATCAATGAAGCTCTCATCTGAAAGTTCTATTTCCTGGAAATATCATAGGTTGCGACGCCGATCTCCCACAGCTGTTTCAGCTCATCCACCAACGGCTGTAAATATATATCGATGTTCTTCGTCGGATTCTTGGGGCCTGGTATGATAGCTGTCAAGAACATATAGGAGTCTTCATGCACATCCATGGTGGCAGATTGTAAGGGGTAAGAATGACCGGCCAACAGGTGTATTGAGATCCCGACTACTCAAAAGGGGCAATGCCATCAGAATATAGCGTCAGACGTACATTTCTAGGCTCTGCAGCAAAATCTGGATGACACAAATCAAAATGTTTCCACGCCTCTCCGTCCGAAGGATGTGACAATTCTCCATCATCTTTTGTACGTTCTTCGTTGTGCCACGTCATGTGTTTTGCTGTTTTCAGAGACATATACATCCTCTGCAAGTGCTTCGTAATCGAAAAGTAACGCATATACTTGTAAGGACGTCATTTTCTTGTTGACTTTCCTTTTTCCTGCACTGGCTTGTAACGATCCACATTACAGAAGCTGCAACTTTCTATGTCCTCGTTCTCCTTGTAGTACAACTTGCATCCGTTGCGACAACAATCTATCTTCTCGTACCCCAATACCAGTTGTCGGACCATCATCTTTGACTTGTAGAAGTCTTTTAGGATCTCTTTTGATTCCTTCGGTAACAACTCCTTGATTAGTTGTGTAATCTGATCATAACAAGCTTATGGCAAGTTAAAATCAGACTTTATGTTCAACAACCGCATCGTCACTGACAGTACAGAATGAGTCTCACGACCAGGATATAGAGGAGTATCTGCATCCTGAAACATATCATAGAACTCCTTCGCCTCGGAATTAGGATCCTCCGGATCAAAATTAGGCCCTGCCGTATCGTACACCATATCTCGTACAAGGTTCTACAGGTCTCCATAATCAACGGAGCATCCGTCGTCTTCGATGACAAAATCTGTTGCAGCATTATCATCAAAAGCATAAGTAGCAGCATTCGTAACCCGTCTTTCCGCATATAGTTCACCTTTCGATGTCCACAGGCCGTAATCACGTACGAAATCTTTACGGGTCAACTGATCTCTCACAGTCACTACTTCTTCGTAAAACCTATTGCGACAATTACCACATGGACACTTGATTTTGTTACCGTCCATGTACTGAGCTTTGCTCATGGCATAATTAAGAAACACTTCCATACCTGTCTGAAAATCGTCACTCACACCTATTTTGCTCTTGGGTTGTCGTTTGTACATCCATGTACGATCAACGAAGTAACGATCCATCACAGATTGGATGTAAAAATTTGTATCGTAAGACAAACTAAACAGAATTAGTATATAATCATGTACTCACCAGTAACCGGATGTAACTGAGTCCGTGGGTACTCTGGGGACCACCGTACAGTAACTAGTGGATACGTTGGTATAGGCCGGATGTACTTAGTATCGACCGTATCAGATTAGTATCGGTCTATAGGTTTGGTATATACCGTATCAAATTGGTATTGGCCTTAGAGAGTTGGTATCGCCCTATCCGATATGTATCGGCCGTACAGCTAGGATTCGTATTTGATGTATCGATTCGGTATCGGCCATATCTGATAGGTATCGGCTGTATCGAGTTCATAACCTACTTCGCAAGAGAAGAATCTTAATGTTCTATGTCGGATCATCTGTCTTCAAGAGCTATAGAACATTAAGACTCTTGCAATGTTATTCTAGCTCGAGATTTC